>JAKWIY010003061.1:43376992-43426921 GCA_027704805.1 Solanum corneliomulleri | reverse complement strand
AATGGTGTTAATTATGTCATTTGGAAGGGGAAAATGGAAGACCTGCTTTATGTCAAGAATTTTTTATAAACCAGTATTTACCACTGTAAAGCCTGATAATATGACAGATGAAGAGTTGAATCTGTTGCATAGACAGGTTTGTGGATTCATTAGGCAATGGGTCGACGATAATGTGTTGAACCATATTTCTGGGGAAACACATGCTCGAACCCTATGGGAGAATCTTGAAAGTTTGTATGCTCGAAAGACTGGCAACAACAAAATGTTCTTAATAAAGCAGATGTTGAGTTTGAAGTATCATGATGAATCTCCAATGACAGACCATCTGAATAATTTTCAGGGGATTATGAACCAATTATCTGCTATGGGCATCAAATTTGATGAAGAAATTCAAGGCTTGCTTCTACTTGGTTCCCTACCAGATTCTTGGGAAAACGTTTAGAACGTCATTGTCAATTCTCTGCTCCGGATGGTGTGATCTCTATGGATTCCGCCAAGAGTAGTTTCTTGAACGAAGAGATGAGAAGAAAAACTCAAGGTTCCTCTTCGTCGGATGTCCTGATAATTGGCCCCAGGGGGAGAAATAAAACTCGTGGTTCTCAGAATAGAGAACAAAATAGGAGCAAATCCAAAGGCAGACTTAAGGATATTGAGTGCTATCATTGTGGCATGAAAGGGCACACGAAGAAGTTCTGCAGGAAGTTGAAGAGGGAGAACAATAACAAAGAGGAACTAAAGAAGATGGCAATGAAAATTGCTTAGCCACCGTCACCACCGATCTTGTTACCGTTCTTGATGCAAACATGATAAATTTGCTTGTGATGAGTCAAGCTGGGTTGTGGACACTGGTGCCGCATCTCATGTGACATCAAGGAAGGAATTTTTCTCTTCCTACACTCCTGGTGATTTTGGAACCTTGAGTATGGGTAATGAGACTGTTTCTAGGGTGGTTGGTATTGGTACAATTTGTTTGGAAACTAGTGTTGGAACTAAACTAGTTTTGAACAATGTGAAACATGCTCCTGATGTTCGTCTACACCTAATTTCTGGTTGTGTTTTAGATGATGAAGGATATGTTAGTACCAACGGTGATGGAAAATGGAAGCTCATTAAGGGTTCCTTGGTTGTGGCTCGTGGTAACAAACGTCGTGGTCTATACTGGACTACGGCCTCTGCTTGTGTTGATATGGTGAATGCGGTTGAGAGCGATTGCTCTTTAATATTATGGCACAAGAGGCTTAGCCACATTAGCGAGAAAGGACTTAATGTTCTAGCCAAGAAAAAATTATTGTCAAATTTCCAAAGTGCTAAATTAGAAAAATGTGAGCACTGCTTGGCTGGTAAACAAAATAGAGTTTCCTTTAAGTCCTACCCTCCTTCGTGAAAGACAGAGTTGCTTGAGTTAGTGCACTCTGATTTATGTGGTCCAATGAAGACAAAGACATTGGGTGGTGCACTTTACTTTGTCACTTTCATTGATGATTGCTCGAGAAAACTTTGGGTCTATGTCTTGAAGACTAAAGACCAAGTGTTAGGTGTAGGTTTCATTTATGTTCACAGTGCAGCTTCAGTTGAAAGAGAAACTGGAAAGAAATTGAAATGTATTCGTACTGATAATGGTGGTGAATATTGTGGACCATTTGACGAATACTGCAAGTATCAAGGTATTAGACACCAGAAGACTCCTCCCAAGACTCCTCAGCTTAATGGTTTGGCTGAGAGGATGAACAGGACCTTGATGGAAAGAGTTAGATGTTTGCTTTCTGAAGCAAAATTGCCGAACTCATTTTGGGGTGAGGCTTTATTGACCGCTGCACATGTTATTATTATCTCTATCTCCTGCTGTTGCTTTGCAAAGTGATGTACCAAATAGTGTTTGGTATGGAAAGCATGTTTCCTATGACCATTTGAGAGTATTTGGTTGCAAGCTTTTTGTACATGTGCCGAAAGATGAGAGGTCAAAGTTAGATGCCAAGACAAGGCAATGCATCTTCATTGGATATGGCCTAGATGAATTTGGTTACAGGCTATATGATCCAATTGAAAAGAAACTTGTGAGAAGCCGTGATATTATTTTCATGGAGAATCAAACAATTGAAGATATTGACAAAGCGGAGAAGGTAGAATCTTCAAGTTTTGATGGTATAGTTCATCATGATGAAGTTCCTCACACAAGTGTGCATGATGTTGTTGGGTTTGATAATCATGGTGTCGCCCAGAATCATGTATCGAATCAACATGTTGATGTTGATAATAACAATGATATTGTTATCGATGATCCTGTTGCTCATGAAGTTGTTGACGAATCAAATATTCCGCTCGGAGGTCCACAAGATAGCGGTTTCCTTCCTCCCGTTATTCACCCAATCAGTATGTGTTACTCACTGACGGGGGAGAGCCTGAATGTTATGAGGAGGCCATGGAAGATGAGCACAAGAATCAATGGATTGAAGCCATGCAAGACGAGATGAAGTCTTTGCATGAGAACTACACTTATGAGTTGGTAAAATTGCCCAAGGGCATGAGAGCTTTGAAGAACAAGTGGGTGTTCAAACTTAAAGTTGAAGAACACAACCTGAAGCCCAGATACAAAGATAGATTGGTTGTTAAGGGATTCGGTCAAAGGAAAGGTATTGACTTTGACGAAATATTTTCTCCTGTTGTGAAAATGTCCTCGATTCGCACTGTTCTAGGTTTGGCTGCTACTCTTAATTTAGAGATTGAGCAGATGGATGTGAAGACGGCTTTCCTTCACGGTGACCTAGAAGAAGAGATTTATATGGAACAACCTGAGGGCTTCAAAGTAGATGGTAAAGAAAATTTTGTATGCAAACTCAAAAGAGTCTCTATGGCCTAAAACAAGCTCCCAGACAGTGGTACAAAAGTTTGAATCTGTCATGGGGAGCAAGGCTATAAGAAGACTTCTTCAGATCATTGCGTATTTGTACAAAAATTTTCTGACAATGATTTCATCATCCTTTTGTTGTATGTGGATGATATGTTGATTGTGGGCAAGAATACTTCCAAGATTGACGAGCTGAAGAAAGAGTTGTGTAAGTCTTTTTCTATGAAAGACTTGGGTCATGCCAAACAAATTTTGGGCATGAGAATTACTCGTCTTAGAGATTAAAGGAAGATTTATTTGTCCCAGAAGAAGTACATTGAACGCATACTGGAGCGCTTCAATATGAAGAATGTGAAGCCTGTGAGTATACCTCTTGCTGGTCATATGAAGTTGAGCAAGAAGATGTGTCCTACAGCTAGGGAGGAAAAAGAGAATATGGCCAAAGTTCCATATTTTTCCATCGTCGGAAGTCTAATGTATGCAATGGTGTGCACTAGACCTGATATTGCTCACGCAGTTGGTGTTGTCAGTAGATTTCTCAAAAATCCGGGAAAAGAGCATTTGGAAGCTGTGAAATGGATACTCAGGTATCTTAGAGGAAGATCAGATGAATGCTTGTGTTTTGGACCATCAAATCCAATCTTGAAAGGCTATACAGATTCTGATATGGCAGGTGACCTTGATAACAGAAAATCCACTACTGGATATTTGTTTACTTTTTCAGGGGGAGCTATATCATGGCAGTCAAAGTTGCAGAAGTGTGTTGCACTATCTACAACTGAAGCTGAGTATATTGCGGCTACTGAAGCCGGCAAGGAGATGATATGGCTAAAGCGATTTCTTCAAGATCTTGGTTTGAATCAGATGAAGTATAATGTCTATTGTGACAGTCAGAGTGCAATAGACTTGAGAAAGAACTCCATGTACCATGCAAGAACAAAACACATTGACGTCAGATATCATTGGATTCGTGAGAAAGTGGAGAATGAATCATTTCACGTCAAAAAGATTCACACAAGTGAAAATCCTGCAGATATGCTGACCAAGATGATACCAAAAGACAAGTTCGAGTTATGCAAAGAACTTGTGGGTATGAGCTCTCTCTAAAGAAGTTGAAGATACCTTCTTCCAGTAAATGGGACTGGAGGGGGAGATTTGTTGAATCCATCCCATTGTTTTAGTCAACTTTAGCTATTCAATTGGTACAAGCAATTGTTAAAAAAGAATAGTAATTGGAGTTGAAAAGAAAAGATTTGGTAGTTGGCAAATTGGTAAGATTTGCAACCATTTTTGACTTTGCTATGTTTACATATGTCATTAGTGACATAGTATGGTTTTATCCTTCTATAAATAGAGCATTCTTGCTCATTTGTAGAACACACCAAGTTAGAGAGAAAACCATTTTGAGAGCAAAGTGAGGTATTCCATAGACTATATAAGAAAATAGTCTGTGAAGAAAAAGAGTGTGAGCGATATTTTAGTAAGACGGAAACCAAAAGAGTGTTGTTCCTTTTGAGTGTGTAGTAGTCACTTTGAGTGTTGTATTCGTGACTACACAGTGTAAAATTCCTTACTATAGTAATATCAGTTGCTCCTCTTTGGCCCGTGGTTTTTTCCCTTATTCAGAAGGGTTTCCACGTAAAATTCTTGGTGTCGTTATTTTCCCATTTTATTTCCATTACTTTTACCATATATACTTTTGTGCTTGTCCGCGTTTTCCCAACAATTAGAGTCTTGCGATACTTGAAGTCAGCACCAGGAAGAGGCCTTATCTTCTCTAAGAACCACCATACAGAATTATAGGTTATTGTGATTCATATTTGGTGTCAAAAGGAGAACGACGAAGTTCAACAACAGGGTATTTCACTTTTGTTGGAGATAACCTAGTTACTTGAAAAGGTAAAGAACAAAAGGTTGTCTCATTGTCTAGTGCAGAGGCTGAATATAGAGCAATAGTCAAAGGTATTCGAGAATTACTATGGTCGAAACAACATGTGAGGGATTTCAATTTTTCACTCAAACAAACCTATGAAGTATTTTGCGACAATCAGTTTACTATTAAAATTGCAGAAAATTCAATTAAACATGATCGTTCTAAGCATGTGGATATTGACCGTAATTTCATCTATGAGAAGTTTGAGGATAATACAATTGAAGTTCCATATGTGAAGACCTTAGAGCAGCTGGGTGATGTTCTAACTAAAGTTGCATTCGGAAAAGCTTTTAATAACTCAGTTTTCAAGATGGACATACATGATGTTTATGACCCATCTTTAGGAGAAGTGTTAGCATGAGTTAGGAAAAATAGTTAATGGGTAGATTTATTTCTAATTATTGGAAATCAATTAAAATATCTTGTGGATTGTGTAGTGTGTATTTTTAGATAATAGTAGCATATTTGGGGGTTGTAAATATCCCTTCTACATAATGTATAGTTAATACATAATAAAATAAAAGGGAAAAAATCACATAAATATTCTATATTAAAACAATATATACCATTTATGTCAATATAATTTTTATAACTAAATATAACAATTTTTTGAAATGAAGAAAAATGTAGTGTCGCTTCTTTCTCGACCCTTTTTTCTCTTCATCTTTTCTTTGTTCTTCTTCTTATATTTCTCTCTCTATCATTATTATCTTCGTAGTCTTCTTTTATTTTCTTTTTTTAATAAAATCTTCTTTTCTTTCAAATTTATATTTAAATAACAAGTTAATTTTTCATATTTCATTATTTTTATTTAATAAATACGACAAAAGAGAATGAAAAGATGAAATTCGTACAAAATTATGTTTTCAATGAAAAATTTCAAATCTCTAAATTACAACAACAAGAGTTCACCATTGATGGTCATTATTGAACTTCAAATTTTGAATTCATAATTTGAATTTTATAAATTTATGATTAGTTTGGATAGGTTGTTCCAACAAATTATTAAAAATTTCATTTGAAATTTATAACTCAATTTTAATAGGGTTTGTTAATTTAGTAATTAATTTTAGGAGAAATATTATATTGAAACTCGAAAAAAGTAAAATTTATGAAACTGTATCGCAATTGTATTAAAGTCGTATTATATATGTTTCATAATTGTATTAAAATTGTATTAAAACCATGAGCAATACATTTATATATGATACATACATACTTCACTCTTTTTAGTGATATCAACCAAAATAATTTAAGCAACACTCTTAATACATTTATACTATAGGAACAATACATTTGTAATACATATTGCAACGTCGCTCTTTATCGTAGTGATATAAATCAAAATAATTTATAAGATATACATAATACATGTTCTATTCATGAATATTACATTTATAATACATATTGCACGCCTCACTCGTTTCTTAGTGATACCAACAAGAAATATATGTTAACTCACTGTTCGCAACAAATTTTCGTAAGCGCGGAAAATCAACTACAAGCAAAATAAATAAAAGAAATATGTGATTTTATTAATTAATCATTGTGAGTACGATTTCGTTATTCTCTTGATTCTCTCTCCTAAGTTTCTCCGTGACTCCAGTGTATTTAGAGTGTATTTCTTGATTGTTGGATGATGTAGACCTCCTTGAAATGTTGTCGATCTCCGGGATGTCGGAAAGCGCTTCGTTGTTTCAAGTCGATATCTGGGAAGAACTCCGTTGACCACTCCTTCGAAGAACTATGAGGTTGATGTTGTAGATTTCTCCAATTTGTTGAATGCTTGTTTGAAGAACTTTCTTGATTCTTCTGAATGCCATGTTCATCCCCTATTTATTGTTGTAAGGGGGTGGACAATGTTGTTTGTGATCGGACAAAAGATGTCATTTTGATATTTGGCGGATTTTTATTGGTTCTTGCATTTGACTGGGACTACCACCTCATTTGGACATGTGGCGTCACCCTGTAGGTCTTGGATGCCTAGTCACTTTGACACGTGACATGGTTTTGGGCTTCAAGGTGAAATGGACCTTGAATGTGAATTTAATAAGATAGACTTATTTATTTATAAAGACCACATTAATTATTCAACCCAAATAAACATATAGTTAATTAAAATTTTACATGAATTTGATCTAATACAATTTATGTGTCTACACACATTAATAATACATTTATAAGACATTCACATTACATTTTATACATACTGCAACCGTCACTCATTTTCTTAGTGATAAATTAAAATAATTTACAAGACAGATATAATATTAATTTCATTCATTAGCAATTCATTATAACACATATTGCAACCATCACTCATTTTCTTAGTGATACAAATCAAATAATTTATAAGACACGTATAGTATAAGGTTTATTCATGAATAATATATTTCTAATACATATTGCAAAATTTATTCTCTTCTTAGTGATACCAACCAAATGATTAATGCATGCACACTACATTCTTAATACATATTGCAAACATCACTCATGTTCCTAGTAATACAAGCCAAAATAATTTATAAGATTTATATAATACATGTTCTACTTATGAATAATACAAGTTTAATTCAATATATAGATTATTGTCTTATCTTTCGTTAAATACACTTTTCATTTGTTCTTCATTTTCTCCTCTAATTAAACATTAATATTGTGTAATACTCTTTTAGTGCAAATTTAATTTCTTTTGCAATTTATTATTTTTTGCTATTAGATTAGTTATTTAATTCATTATTGATATAAGTTTAATTTACTCTATAGGTCATTGTCTAGAGTTTCATTGGCTATATTTTTATTCATGTTTAATTCTGTCTTATAATTCAACTTTAATATTTGTTTAATACACTTACAATAAAAGTTAATTCATTTTATACAATTTATCTGTTGATTTGTTATGATTAAATTTCATTATTGTACACGTTTTATTCAGTTGACAAATCACAGAATGCTCTTTCGTTTGCAACATTATGCTTACGTATTTAATTCACTTCTAATTCAACTTCAATATGTGTGTAATACATTTTTAATTGAAGTTAAATTCATTTGACAAATTATTATATTTCTTCATTTGTTATGATTACATTACTTATTTGCTTTTTAGTTTGGATAGGTTGCTCCTACAAATAATTGAAAAAATCATTTGGAGTTTATATCTCAATTTTAAGAGGGTTTAGTTAAGTTTTAAAATTGATTTTAGGAGAAATATCTGATTGAAGCTCGAAAAGGATGAAATTTACGAAACTATATTGCGTTTGTATTAAATATTTTTCATAATTATATTAAAATTAAATTAAAATTATGAATAATGCATCCTACATTTATAATACATATGCAAACTTCCCTCCCTTTTTAAGGACATGTGTTAGTGAAAAACTTACAAGATAATAAAATTGCAAGATTACAATTGAAAATAAAATGAAGAAATAAATCTTTAGGCTGAGACACGGATATCTCTCTCTCTTTAAGGAGATTCAAGCCCACTGCGGCATAATCTACACCGATCCAATAGTAATACTCTTGACTTGTCTCCTCCAGGATACAATAGCCCAACAACAGTGTATAACTCAAGCAACTCCGGATTAATTGAAGAGTCCAAAGCTCCACAAAAGAACACCTTCCTTCAACATATAATACTCTCTTTTGTATAGTGAATATAGTTGAAGACTTAGAATATTTTTTATGTCTCAACTCTCTCTTTCACTATACTAACCTCAATATAAACCACTCATCTTTTTCACTCTATATTTTCTTGTACTTCTCTTGTTTCTTCTCCTATCTCAATACAAATGAAGACTACATTATTTATAGGTTATGAATTCTTCCTTGCGATGAATAGGAGATAGTGGATAGTAAATTTGTCAAATGAATGACTCAAATGTTACATAAGTTACAAGATATAAATATAGAATAATGGATTAAATGAAGAGTTAGTGATTACATAAGCTACTAAAAACTAATGACCATTTTCTTCCACAATTGATGAGAGTAAAGAGGCACAAATGTAATGTCTATCAATAGACATTACATTATATATAATGTGACATATATTATATTTTTATTAATATTATAATGTCACACCAACAATCCCTCACTTATTTTAATATTAAGATAAAAGAGCCTTTGACAACTAAATTAAAGGTAGACTATTATGCATAATGAAGGTGTGCTCTGCATTGAACCTTCACTTAGTAAAACAATAACCTTTACTCCAGAGTCAGTAGTGGTCTCAGACTTGAACTATGACTGCTTAAGGAAAATAAAGAATAATTGTATACACACAATAATCAAGGTGTTGACATAAGCTTTAATATCCAGCACGTTACGGCCTTGTGCTATCCCAGTTTCATGAGTGTTTTTGAGAACAAGCCCATTCTCATAGAAAGCGACCTACTTTCACACTCACATAGGTGAAATCTGTCAAGGGTGCTCCTTTAATTTGACACCCCACTCATACGAGATCCAGACTTTTATTAGAGTTTAAAGACTCAACCTCCACGATAGTTATAGGATAAATGCACTCACATCAAAGGGATTGAATAAAATTAACAGTAGTGCATTTCACAACAAGTCATCATATGATTCGTTCTTCCCATTGAACCTGGTTATAGGATCTCTAGTCCCCAGATTGGGTTTCCTCATATATGACTCAGAATTTATGAGCTTCAATTTTCATCCCCCTTGATGTGCTTCAGACTATTTATCTTGCTAGGCCTTAGTTCATGAATCTGCAAGAATATCACAAGTTCTAACACAATCAACATTGATGGTATACCCACGATCAATATGATTTCACAATATTGTATTTTTCTCCTCAAGAGTCTAAATTTACCATTATAATAACAATTTTGTATTCAACCACTATATTCGTGTTTTCACACTAAATCAAAATTAGTAAAATTATTTTCTCAAAATAAAGTGCTTCAATTCACTTTTTCACTAGTTGAAGTTTAATTTTTTTTTTTTACTTCAACCTTCATAATACAGATAGCAAAAAATAATTTGCTTTTCTCATTCCACCAAATAACACCAATTTTTTTTCCATCCAGTTTGCTTGTACCCTCAAAGTACTTGTACTGCAAACACAACATCAAGTCAAGTTGTTAATCATAACTCATATTTTTATTAGACTAGCAAACTCCATTTGTTTTTATTTGTCACAACTTTCTTGCACAATTGAATCAAAAGGAGTTGCAAGATTCACACAACCAACAAAATTGTATTTCACAATTATTTTCATATTATGAGACATGACGAGGAAAACTTCATCACGTGTTTTTATAGTATATGCATTTTTTTTTCATTTCAAGAATGAAATTTATCTCATCAAAAATTTTATGTTAAATGACTACTCAAAATAGTTTTCATAATTCATTTAAAACTCTCATGTTAGAGCTAAAAATCATTACATTATAGACAAATAATAACATGTGATTTATTCCACATTTAATATATATGCTGTTAGCGGAAACGTGAAACAAAGAACAAGGAGAACAACAATATTTAACGTGGTTCGGATCAAAATGATCCTACGTCCACCAAAGAACACTGCACCAATATTTATTTCACTATACAAAGAATATAAGTGAAATACTACAAGAAGAGAACACAATGCCTTAGAAGTGAGAAGGCAAGTGAAAGGATGATATGAAAATGAATTAAGAGCTACCTATTTATAGGAATAAATTCATCCTATTGATGTCATCCATGACATCACTATGTGTCAAAATTGTCAAGGTTAAGATAGCAAACCATTTTATGGTTTGCCTAACTTTCACCTACCAAGATACAATCTTTGACTTGTATTTTGTACTAATTATCTTCCTACCAAATATTCATATTAATTCATCTTCCATTTAGTTTGATTCCACAAGAACCAAAAACCAACTCTTTCAATCTCCACCTGGTTTGTGTTCCAAGCATGCGTATAAACAACTCCGGCCAAAACTTCTAAGCTTACTGGGCAATCCCATGTAAGAAACAAGAAGAATCAAACCTTGTTGAACATACCAGCTCCACCTAGCAGTTGTTCTCTTAGAGTTGCATCAATTGATGCATACTCCCGCCAAGTCCTTGCAGTGTGCAAACTTGGCAAGCGGGACTATTTTGGTCAACATGTCTGCACGTTATCGTCTGTGATAACCTTCTCAACCTTGATAGCTCCCTTTTCTACGATCTCTCGAATAAAATGAAATCTGACATCAATGTGTTTGGTGCGCTCATGAAATCTTTGATTTTTAATCAAATTAATAGCACTTTGACTATCACATTTTAGAATTGATTTAAGCTGAGCTGAACTCAATTCTGCCACCAAACCTTTCAACCAGATAGCTTCTTTCACTGCCTCCGTTGCTGCCATATATTCTTCTGCCTCTGTTGTAGACAAAGCGACATCGACTGTAAAGTCGATTTCCAACTAACGCACTGCCAACGAGAGTAAAGATGTATCCAGTTGTGGACCTCCTTCGATCAAGATTCCCTGCATAGTCAGAATCAACATAACCGAGAATTGAAATACCTTCACTTTCCGAAAGGTTAAGCCAACATCAGGAGCTCCTTTGAGATATCTCAATATCCACTTGACAGCTTCCCAATGCCTTTTTCCTGGATTTGCCATGTACTTGCTTACTACACTTACAGATTGGGAAATATCTGGACGTGTGCATACCATAGCATACATAATGCTACCAACTGCACTCGCATAAGGAACCTTTGACATATGCTCCACCCTCATCCATAGATTGAGGCATTTGTAACTCTGAAAGCTTGAAATGAGAAGCTAAAGGTGTACTTACAGGCTTGCTCATATCCATATTGAATCTTTCAAGAACTTTTCGGATGTACCTCTTCTGAGAAAGATGTACAACACCATTTTCTCTTGAAATTTCCATTCAAGGATTTTCTTTGCAACTACTAGATCCTTCATGTCAAATTCCTTGCTCAACAGTTTCTTCAAAATATTATCTCTTGATGTTGTTAGCAGCAATAAGCATATCATCAACATACAAACAAAAGATAATCATAGAGTTACCAGACATCTTCTTGTGATACACACAACTATCAAATGCACTCCTCGAAAATCCATGTGTAGTCATGAATGCATCAAACCTCTTGTACCACTGTCTAGGGGATTGCTTCAAACCATACAAAGACTTCTTCAGTTGGCATACATGGTCTTCTTTTCCTTCAGCTAGGAAACCTTCAGGCTGATCCATATAGATTGTCTCTTCTAGATCACCATGTAAAAAGCAGTTTTGACATCAAGCTGTTGAAGCTCTAAATCAATTGTGCAACCAATGCTAGCAGCACGTGAATTGAGCTATGTTTCACGAC
Source organism: Solanum corneliomulleri (assembly GCA_027704805.1). Classification (NCBI taxonomy): domain Eukaryota; kingdom Viridiplantae; phylum Streptophyta; class Magnoliopsida; order Solanales; family Solanaceae; genus Solanum; species Solanum corneliomulleri. Next base: position 43,414,808 of record JAKWIY010003061.1, on the reverse strand, counting down.
TGGAGAAAAGATCTCATTGTAGTCAATTCCCTTCTTCTGACTGAAACCCTTGCAACCAATCTCGCCTTGAACCTAGCAGTTTCCACTTCTGGAATACCTTCTTTCTTTCTGTAGACCCATTTGCATCCAACTGTCCTCATCCCCTTTGGCCTTTTAACTAAGACCCATGTCTCATTTCTGTGAAGAGACTCCATCTCTTCCATCATGGCCAACTGTCATTGTGCAGCATCTTTGCAAGAAGTTGCTTCAATATACGAAGAGGGCTCGAGATCCTTAATCTCTTCTTCTGCGGCTACGAACGCTTGTGCAATCAGATTTTCTTGCTCTATAAGACGTTCCGGTTTCCGTATCCGCCTTTTGTCCCTTCCCTTCGCAATTGTGTATGGTTTATTGGAAGCAAGTTCTTCTGCATCTTTTGACTCATCACTTTGAGTCTCTTGATCCCGTTTCTTGGTAAGCTCCACCGGTAGCTCCACCTGCTCGTTGTTCTCGTTTCTAGATAACTCCACAGAAACTTTACGAGGATCAAGTATAGAGGATTCATCAAAAGTAACATCTCTACTAACTACAAATTTGAGTAAAGACAAACACCATAGTTTGTACCCTTTTACTCCATCAACATACCCTACGAATATGGCCTTTTTAGCCCTTGGTTCAAGCTTACCTTCATAACATGATAATAAGTTGGACACCCAAATATTCGCAAGTATGAATAGTTAGAGGGTTCACCTGACCAGACCTCATTCGGAGTCTTAAAGTCAATCGATGATGCTGGAGACCGATTGACAATATGAGAAGCAGTATGAACTGCTTCAGCCCAAAATTTGGACATCTTAGCTTGTAAGAGCATACAACGAGCCTTCTCAAGAAGAGTTCTGTTCATTCTCTCGGCAACTCCATTCTGCTGTGGTGTGTGCCTGACCGTCTTATGCCTTGCGATCCCATGAACCTTGCAGAAATCATTGAACTCTTCACTGCAAAACTCCAAGCCATTGTCCGTGCGAAGATACTTGATTTTCCTCTCCATTTGATTTTCAACCAAAATCTTCCACTCTTTAAATGCTTCAAAAGCATCACCTTTTGTCTTCAGGAAACACACCCAAACCTTTCATGAAAAATCATCAATGAATGTGAGAAGATACCTCTTTCCTCCCTTTGATGGAAGCTTAGAGGGACCCCATAAATCTGAATGGATGTAGTCTAGCACCCCTCCCGTCTTGTGCTTGCCAGTGCTGAAGCTGACCTTTTTCTGCTTCCCTAAGACGCAGTGCTCACAAAATTCAAGTGTGCCGATCTTCTCACCATTCAAAAGGTTGCGGTTGCTCAAAATCTCCAATCCTCGTGCTCTCATATGGCCTAGTCTCATGTGCCATAATTTTGCCTTGTCATCATTAGATAACTGCACTGTAGATGCATTTACAGAGCCAATAATGGTGCTTCCCGTAAGTGTGTAGAGGCCATCCTCCAGCTTGGCCTTCAACATGACTAAAGACCCGTTAGTCACTTTCGTAGTTCCTCCTTCACTCATGTACTTATAGCCTTGTTTATCTAAAGTACCCAGGGAGATCAAATTCTTCTTTAGATCAGGAACATGACGGACTTCTGTAATAGTCCTCATGATTCCATCATGGCAGCGAACATGAACTGAACCAATGCCAACTATTTTACAAGTTGCATTATTGCCCATTAATACAGTTCCTCTGCTTGTTTCATAGCTGCTGAACCAATCTTTTGCAGAGTACAACCAGAGTCTAAGATCCATTTGTTGTCATAGACTCCATTATTGCATGATGTTGTTAGTACATAATCATCATCATTATCATGTACTTTCTCACCAATGGATGCACTCGCCTTTTCTTTGGACTTCGACATAGGGCAATCTCGTTCAAAGTGCCCCTTCTTGTGACAGCCCCAACACTCCGCATTCTTTTTGTTCACACGAGACTTTGATCTGTACTTCGATTTGCTCCTTCCCTTTTGGCTAGTACGACCTCTTACAAAGAGTCCACTAGCTTCGTCACTTTTGTCTCCTTCAAAATGCATCCGCACATCACAAGAGTTTAGTGCTTGCCGCACTTGCTCAAGTTTAATAGGTTGTTTGCTATACATCATTGAATTCTCAATATCACGATATTTTGAAGTCAATGAAATTAGTAAAGAACATGCAAGTGTCTCCTCGTCCTTTTTAATTCCATCAGTTTGTAAGTCCATCACAAGTTTATTGAACGCATCTAGATGGTCTTGCAACAAAGTACCTGAATCCATCTTAAATGTATGAAGACAACGTTGTAACAACATCCTTGTTGTCACTGACTGGTCCTGGTAAAGCCCTTCCAGCTTTTCCCATAACTCTTTGGCCGTCTCTTCGGTACTTGTACTCACTTCACAAAGTACGTTAGGTGCAAGCGACAGTTGGATTGCACTCAATGCATCTCCTTCAATCTTTTCCTTGTCGGAATCCGATATCTTATCGGGGTACTTTCCGTCAATAGCATGGATTGAACCTTCCCTCCGAGTAACGCTATCATCTGGATTTTCCAGATATTGAATGTTGCGCCCACTAAATCTATCAATTTCAAACTTCATGGAACTCATTTTTTTTTACTTGTTCTTCCTTTTCTACTACAATGTATTTGGAACTACAGAAAACCAAAGTAATCCTTTTCTGATGTGGAAGTTCAGACTGTGCTGCAACCACAGAGCATACTCAGACAGAACCTTGCTCTGATACCAATTGTTAGCGGAAATGTGAAACTAAAGAACAAGGAAGAACAACAATATTTAACGTGGTTCGGATCAAAATGATCCTACGTCCACCAAAGAACAACTGCACCAATATTTATTTCACTATAGAAAGAATATAAGTGAAATACTACAAGAGAGAGAACACAATGCCTTAGAAGGTGAGAAGGCAAGTGAAAGGATGATATGAAAATGAATTAAGAGCTACCTATTATAGGAATAAATTCATCCTATTGATGTCATCCATGACATCACTATGTGTCAAAATTGTCAAGGTTAAGATAGCAAACCATTTTATGGTTTGCCTAACTTTCCTACCAAGATACAATCTTTGACTTGTATTTTGTACTAATTATCTTCCTACCAAATATTCATATTAATTCATCTTCCATTTAGTTTGATTCCACAAGAACCAAAAACCAACTATTTCATATGCTCTTGTAACACTCTTTTAGAGCATATTTCAAGGATGCAAAAATAACATATTTACAATGATTTTTTTTTCTCATTTCATAAACCCCACTATTTCAAAAATTCAAAAATCATTTTTTTTATGAAAAATGGATTCACTTTATTCACGAAAATACTAGGTAAAAACTTTTTTTTTACCTTTTCTCCACTTTTGAGCAAGTAGAAAAATATTTTACCGTACACCTCTTCTCTTCCATCTCTTGAAGAGAGCGACGTTTGAGCGGAATGATATTGAGATCCCTATCTTGATATCCGCATTTTTGCAAACTGTAACAAAACATGGATCTCCTTAAATTGTTAGTGAAAAAACTTACAAGATAATAAAATTGCAAGATTACAATTGAAAATAAAATGAAGAAATAAATCTTTAGGCTGACGCACGGATATCTCACTCTCTTTAAGGAGATTCAAGCCCACTGCGGCATAATCTACACCGATCCAACAGTAGTACTCTTGACTTGTCTCCTCCAGGATACAATAGCCCAACAAGAGTGTATAACTCAAGCAACTCCGGATTAATTGAAGAGTCCAAAGCTCCACAAAAGAACATCTTCCTTCAACATATAATACTCTCTTTTGTATAGTGAATATAATTGAAGACTTAGAATATTTTCTATGTTTCAACTCTGTCTTTCACTATACTAACCTCAATATAAACTACTCATCTTTTTCACTCTATATTTTCTTGTACTTCTCTTGTTTCTTCTCCTATCTCAACACAAATGAAGACTACATTATTTATAGGTTATGAATTCTTCCTTGCGATGAATAGGAGATAGTGGATAGTAAATTTGTGAAATGAATGACTCAAATGTTACATAAGTTACAAGATATAAATATAGAATAATGGATGAAATGAAGAGTTAGTGATTACATAAGTTACTAAAAACTAATGACCATTTTCTTCCACAATTGATGAGAGTAAAGAGGCACAATAGACAATACATTATATATAATGTAACATATAATATATATTTTTATTAATATTATAATGTCACACCAACAACATGAACTAAAGTAATTTAGGTAAACACTATAATACATGCACAATACATTTTTAATACATATTGCAAACATCACTCACGTTCTTAGTGATACAAAGCAAAATAATTTATAAGACACATATAATACATGTTTTATTGATGAACAATATAGGTTTAATTCAGTTTATAGATCGTTGTCTTGTCTTTCGTTAGTTACGTTTTTCATTCATTTTTAATTCTTTCTTCTAATTCAACTTTATTTTAAATCAAATTTAGTTATTTACTTGTTCAATATTAGAGTAATACAATTTTAATTCATTTTGCAATTTATTAGTTGATTTTTTTACGTTTAATTACTTGTGAAGTTCATTGTTATACAAATTCATTCAGTTTACAGAAAATCATAAAATGTTCTTTAGTTTGCTACATTTTGCATTCATAGTAATTCTCTTATAATTCAACTTTAGTATATGTGAAACGCATTTTTAATTCAAGTTTAATTTATTTTATAATTTAATTATGTCTCTTCATTTGTTACTATTAGATTGTTTATCTAATTAATTAATTATTGATAAAAAAATATTTAGTTCACAAATTATTAATTACACTATGAAAAAAAATTGTGAGAGAGAAAGGGTGAAGGCAAGAGAGAGAGAGGGAGAGATGCAACAAAAAGAAAAAAAAAAGAAAAAATAATAGAAAGAAAGCAAGAGAAAAAAACAGCAATAGAAAGAAAACAAGGAAAAAAGAACAATATAAAGAAGAAAAAAAGGAGAAAGAGCAACAAAAAGATATAAAAACTAAAAAGGCGAGAGAGAAAAAACCGAAAGAGGCAAAAGAGAGATAAATTTAATAAAATATACAGCTTTGTTGTATATTGCTATAAATAATAATAATTAAAGAGTATATTTAAAATAAATAATTATTTTTAAAAAAAGGTCTCAAAGTAATTTTTCCAAAATAAAAGTATCTTTTTCACCCATTTTGAGTTGTTCAAAGTCCCTTTAATCTAAATGGATTGCAACACTTCAGATTTATTTAATTAATTAAAATTAGTTTTTCCACAACTACTAATTGATCGCTTTAAACAACATTGATTCCTTAAATTATTGCATTTAAAATTGATTGTCTAGAAAAATAGAAAACTCTATATTTTTAGAGTAAAATAAAATTTAGAATTAAAAATACCCTTAAGTGTTTTAAAAATCATCTTAATTATATCATACTAACACCTACACGTGTAAAAATATTTATTCAATAGAAAGTACAAGTAGCTCCCATTGTTAATCAATTGTACAATAAAAAAAATTCAATCAATAGAGTAATAAAAGTTAGAGCGTCTGATCATTTAGCTTTATGCTAATACTTGGTTGAATATTTGTTAGTTTTAAAATAACATATAAGAATTATTTTATTCACTATATAATTTGGTTCAATATTCGATATTACAATACTCTATTTATAAAATTCCAATACTAAAAAATTAAAATGTATATCATATATATGTCATTCAAAAAATCGTGATACAAAAACTATTGTATCAATTTTTTTTTAATCGATATGACAATTCAATATGTATCGTATCAATATCTATCCATCCATAGCTTTGATTATACTATGGCTATGCATGTATCAAGTATGTATCACTATATCACAAATAAGGTTTAGCGGTAATTAATTAGTAATTGCTGCTAAATATGTATTTTTAGCGGTAATTAGTACTCTTTGTATATGTTCCTAAAGGCTTTAGCGACATTGGATCTAATGTCACTAAACTAATGACAGTAAAGATTTAATCACTCTTTGTTAATATGTCTATTTATTACCGCTTAAAGTTGTTTTTTATTGTAGTATATGTGCCATTTATAAGTAGTTTATTTTGAAGTTCTTTCATGGTGCTTGAATATTTGTCCAGAATATAGTGTCTGCTCCTTAAATTATGATGCTCAAAGATTTAGCATGGAAGAATTCAATAAGATGAAGGCCAATTATTATTTTGTTATTGTCTCTCTTCAATAAGGTCAATTAAAAGATAACGTTTTAGCTCAAGTAGTGTAGTTTTATCTTTTATGTCGATGATACATCAATATTATAAATTACAACTTGATTTAGTGCATAAAATGTTTTAAGTAATATTTTAGTTAACAGTAGCATTCTTTTGTGGATGTTGTTTTAGTGCATAAAATGTAATTATAAATTAGATAAAGCTAAAGGAAAATTCAAATATACTATTAATTAACATTATAATATGAATATTCTACAATGATAGATTGTAATACATTTCAACTGCTTCTAACAATATGAAATTTGTTGTGACAATTAATTGGATTTAGCGCCAATAATTCTTTTTTGAAAGTTGTGGACATTCTTATTTTTTTGTTAGATTCAATAGCCATACAATTGTCGTTAAATAAGAGATTTCAGAATAAATTTACCTGTCTTTTTAGTTGCCGTTAAATAATACGTGTGACTTGTAGCAGACGCTAAAGGTTTTAGTGAAGGTAATTTCTACGGTCAAAATTCAATAGCTTTATGTTAGCGGCAATATTTATTGCGGTTATAGACGATTTTATTGTCACTAACAACCATTTATACTGTAGTTTATGAAAGTTTTATAACAGCTGTCATAGTTGTTGCAACTACTTCATCAGAAAGTGTGAAATGAAACATATCCTCGCTATCGATAAATGATCAATTGAAAATACAAATATTGGTTTAAAGTTTTTGGAGTGTTATTGATCAAGTATGAGTAAAAACAAGTAGAGAGTTCTCAATAATTTTTTTAGTCGAACACACATCTTTTTATCTATATTACTCTCTTTCTCTTCTATTGTTTGTACAATGTATTTCTTTTCAGCCTATATTGATAAACCATAGGTGCTCTCATACACAAACTTTGATACTTGGGCGTATTTAGTTCATTCTATATTTTTTATTATATGACTATCAAAGGATATTTTAGACTTATAACTTAATATTTTCGCATAAAATATCGAAAGTTTCTAAATCAATGGGTTGGGGGTTTTGATTTACTAGCGAAAGATGGATAGATGTCATTATGACTAATTTATGACTGACATAAATTTTTTTGGGTTAGAGCAATATAATTTGTAAGAATGAAAATGTAAATGTGCTAACAAGATTAGCTGGCAGTTTAATAAACTTACCATGATCAATATAATTTTACTTCGTTTCATATTAATCAATCAAAATCTAAAAAGTCATTTTGGTGCAACACAATCTAAGTATTTATAATACAAGAAAATAAATTTACGTTAGCAGTGTAGTTGACTTTTTGTAAATTAATTCAGTTATATTGTGATTTCGATTTCGATAAATTCAAACGCATATCCCCATTGCTAGTGCTAGGGCGCATTGCATTCATTTCTACGGATTTTTAGATATTAAATGTGGTTGAGTTTAAATAATGACTGGTGTACTATATCTTTTCGGTGTTTCTGATTGTGGAGTCTTTTTTTTATTTTTTAATATTATTATTATTATTTGTATAGTTGATGGATATGTCAGGTGTTAGCAATTTTCCATCTTGGCCTTGTAAATCGTTGTGGCCATGTTGTTAGTCTAGATTTTCATTTGGTAATATTTTGAGTTTTCCATTGTGTTTCTTTTGATTTGGGTTGGTCCTTTATGCCAGCCCCGATGTGCTTTGATTAATTGGTTTGGTTCTCTTTAGTCAAGTAAAGAACCCCAATACCAGTACCTGATTTTGAGGCATGACAAAAGTACCCAAAGTTGGAAGCAAATTATTTCATTATTCCAACACGTAAAGACGGTTTAAGTTAGAGTTTATACATAAACCTTGATATTTTGCACTTTGCGAGTTCTACCAGGGTGTATTATACATAGACCAAAAAGAGTAGCCTGAATTTCAGCCTAGAAACAACGCTTCTTGGATGATTTTATGAATGAATATAAGATTGTGATTTATTATTTGAGTTGTTTAATAGATTTGCAGCAATAAATATCTTCTTATCAATTTACTCTTTGTTTCTATAGTTTGTACAATGTATTTCTTTTCAAACTGCTATGGTTCGTAAATCTTTGATGCACGCTCTTGTAAACAAACTTCAATTTTTTGAGCGTATATAGTTCATTCCCTACTTTATATATATATATATATATATATATATATATATATATATATATATAATATATATATATATATATATATATATATATATATATGACCCTAAATTTGGCTTCAAATTTTAACTTTGACCTTCAACTTTCATAGTGCCCAAATAGCACTTTAGCTATCCTACCTTTCAATAAATTAACACACCATTTTTACAGTCAAGGAGCGTGAAAGGCAATCGCTCCAATGTGTATTAGTGAGCCAATCAATGACTGCCAGCTAGTAAAATATTTTGCCCGTCAATTTTAGAATTAAAAAAAATCAAAATCAAAATTAATTTTAATTTATATATAGAAGAATCAAATTTGATTTTAATTTTAATTCATATACAAGAATTAAATTAATTCCTCGTAATGGTTTTTAGAGCTTGGAGATCATCGTTTGACAGAGCTTAAAGGTTTGTTGATGGCTGGCTTCTTGGTTAGGTTTTTTGTGGTTGTTGAGTCTGTTTTCATGGGGTTTTGGGGTCATTTGGTTGTTGTTTTTGTGTCTGGTTCGATCTGCTGGTTGCAGCAGTGTTGTTTCGTGATGATTCTCGCCGGAGACAGTGGATCTGATGGGTTTGGAGTCGGGTATTTGGTGGTTTTAGCGAGCTCGAAGCTCGTTCGCTTCATGCGTTATGCTCCGGTGTGGAGGAAAAGGACAACGGCTGGGTAAAATGAATGGAGGTTTTGGGTTGCCGGAGATTGGCTGGAATCCGGGGGTAGAATTGTCATTTCAACATTTTTTTTACCGTTGTGGGCCTCAAAATTTACTCCTCACGCGCGCAGAATACGTGCATCTCACGCGGTTTGCTAGGTTGGACTCGCGTGTTTATTTATTGAAAGGTTGGATAGTTAAAATGTCTATTTGTGCAATATGAAAGTTGGAAGTCAAAGTTAAAATTTGAAGTGAAGTTTAGGGTCAATATATGTATTATACCTTTTTATTATATGACCATCAGAGGATTTTTTAGTCTTATAAATTTTATTTTCGTATTAAATATTGGACTTTCCTAAATTAATTAATGGGGGTTTGAATTTATTAGCAAGTAGCGAGTTAAGGATAATTGTCATTATGACCTAATAAAGATTGGTCGGAATGAAAGTGTGAATTTGCTAATAAGCTTAGCTGTCAATTTAATAAACTTACCATGTATTAATTCAATATAAATATTTACTTCCCTTTCTTATTAGTCAAATTAAAACAATAATAAAATAAAATAAAATCTTTTTGGAGTAACCAAATCTAAAGAAATTAATGAAGGAACTATATTTTGAAAAAAAAGGTGTATATAACCACAAGTGAAAAAGGCAAAATGAGAATAAAAAATGACTTCCAAGTCCTATTTCAAAATAGCCTTTATATTAGGCCTTATTTTTGTAAGCACAAATGCTCAAGAAAAGGTCTTCAATGTCCATTCCTATGGTGCTAAAGCAGATGGGAGGACGGACAATAGTAAGGTAAGAACCTTTACTTTTTAAAGCGTTCTTAGTTATTATCGAATCCATACGAGTAAAAATGATAAAAGATCTACATTATAATTTCACTTACAAACTCGTTCGGCCCTTTTTACTTGTCTAATTGGCTTGGAGCTGATTGAGAAACTAATTCCTTTAGTAAATTTTATTTAATTGTCTTTTGCACTCTTCATAAGAAAACATTAATCAAAAGTATAATTTAACTTGTCTTATAATTTTTTAAAATATAAAGGAATAACGGAAAAAAGATTGCAAAAGTTAATTTAACTTTTGTCCATCTTTGAACGTGTTGCTAGCTATAAAATCATTCCTTATTAGTAGATCTATTTCATTTAAGGCATTACATTACTACATGTATAGAAGAGTCTCATTTGCTAAGGTAAATGACACCCCATGGTAGAAAAAGAAGTTCCACATTGGCAAAAAAATAATGTTTATATAAGTAACTAGGTTTTGTAATATCATTAAAAATAATGCGGGCCTAGGCCCAAAATGAACAACATTACTAGTGAATTAAGTCAAATGATATCAAATTCACTTTTTATGTTAGCCTTGTCGATGTGGACTATAGTTTAACTGTCTTTAAGAAAATCTTGATAAGAAGGGAAAAACTTCAGCGTTGAGTATAGGAAAATTTCATGTTGTTGGACAAACCTCAATCTTACTATTAGAATTCCTATGTCGGCAAACCAAAGGTGATATTGTAGGTATATAATTAAGCAACTCTCACACCCTAGTGATGCATTTTAAAGTCGTCAGGCCTACGCCCATATATCATTACAAGTTGCTAATGAAATAATAATCATTGTATATATGACAAATTCATTTATTGTCTAATTATGTCTTGTTTTATTTGTTTATTGTGGAAGGCATTTTTGAATGGTTGGAGGGATGTATGCAAATGGAATGGAAAAGCCACATTGTTGATACCTTTAGGGGAATATGTGGTAAATGGTGCAGTTTTTAAAGGACCATGCAATGGATGGGACAAGACCTTCGAAATGAGAGGAGTTATCAATGCTCCAATAGATCCAAAGATATTCTGCAATGAGTATTGGATTCTTTTTAAGTATATAGATGGCTTAAAGATTAAAGGACATGGAACATTTGATGGACAAGGGGCTTGTGCTTGGGGAAAACATCAATGTGCAACCCTTCCCTTTGTAAGTTTTAATCTTTTTTCAACTAAAATTATTTTTGATGAATTCCACTTTAACTATATTCTTATTAGTAATAAATGTTTGTTTGATTACGGATTATATGAAATGAAGGAAAATATTTTATTTATATTCTCATAAATTTTCAAATTTAAAATCAACTTCTCTCTATTTCTCTATAGATTTTTTTTTTCTATATTTATTTTTGTAATTAAAAATAATTAGCAAAATCTATATTTATAATAGTAACAAACCAAATTAAATTAGGACTAAAAAATATATTTATATTTATATATGAATTAGGATTAGAAAATACGTTTTCATATGAACTAGGACAAACAAATATATTTAACTAGACATTACTTTAATAAATCTCAAAAATAACAAATTCTAAACAATTTTTAATTATTATTCCATTAATAATGTTCTCCCATAATTCAAAGTTGTTTATTCTTGCACTTTTCTTCAATCTTCAGTTCTCATTTATTTATCTTTTGATTGTGTTGAGCACCTTCTCTCTAACTCACATTTTGTATTATTATTCCAACAACACTCAGATTTTGTATTTTAATACTAATCACTAAAATCAATTTGCTTTCATAATACGTTTATTTGGTTGTGCCCTAATTGTGTGATAAGTTGAAAATTTATCAAAGATTGTTTCTGATGATGGCTTGTTTTACATTTGAATCAGACAGTTGGATTCTATTTCCTGAATAATTTTATTGTGCATGACATACATTCAATCAATAGCAAGGGTGTACACATCAACATCTTCAATTGCAGTTATGGATATTTTAGGCATATTAAGATAAGTGCACCAGATGAAAGCCCCAACACTGACGGCATTCGTATAGGCAACTCAAACAACATCCGTATCGTGGATTCAAACATTGGTACCGGAGATGATTGTATAGCTATGGTAGCAGGTAGTCAAAGCATCAACATTACCAGAGTCACTTGTGGCCCTGGCCATGGAATAAGTATAGGTAGCTTAGGTAAACTAATCTAAAAATGATGTTGTGAAGGATATACACATCAAAAATTGCACCTTGATCAATACTCAAAATGGTCTGAGAATTAAGACTTGGGCATTATCGATGAATGGTATGGCTACAAATATAGCATTTGAGGATATTATCATGATAAAATCATCAAATCCTATAATAATTGATCAACAATATTGTCCAAGTGGTAATTGTAAAAAACAGGTACGTACACTTACATTTCTCTTCCATCTTTTAATTATAATTTATTATTAGTTAAGTTATGTTGATGATTTGTGTTTTTAACACACACATATATAGAATATCAGGGAAGCTTAGTGCAAGTGAAGGACGTGACGTACAAAAACATAAGAGGATCTTCAAGTTCAAAAGTAGCAGTTATATTTAATTGTAGTGCTTCACGTCCTTGTAAAGGAATCATTTTTAAAGATATCGATTTGGTGTATAATGGTCCTGCAACATCATCATATTGTGAACACGCCATAGGAAAAGCTATCGGTATCCAATTGCCTCCAAGTTGTTTAATTCAAAAACCTCTCTTAATTAATTATTCATAAATACAAATCTTTTCCTCCTCTACATCTGTTGTTGCTTCTATTCATGATTGAGAGACATTTGTAGTGTGGTGTTATTCAATGTGAACAAGTGCATTTTAGTGAACAACTCAAAATTGAGTTTGCGTATTTTAGTGATTGTTGTTGACTTAGTCGGAGGATTCACATGAATATATATATACCAAGGTGATGATTATTGGTTTGTTTAATTAGTAATTGATTTGATGAACATGGACGGATTTACTACAATAAATAAGTTTAAATCAATGATTTTGAGTATTTCAATATATTTGCATAATTTATATGCATTGAGTTTGGCGTACCAAAACTAGGAATGTAGCACAGCAGATATATTAAGGTGCTAGTGCAGGTTATTTTTGGTCTTCCCTAATGCAAGTGAAAGAGATTTGGATCTGATCTACAGTGTTCGCGATTAGCTACGAGGCATCATTTGCAAAGGGTTGCGGAGTCTGTGACTATATTGAACGAAAATAATATAAATCTGAATATCAAAATCTTAAAATGTATAGTAAAATTGTTTTTACTTCAAAGAAATAACTCATTCATTTTTGTCGGGATGGCAATGGGGCAGGGCAAAAATAAGGCGCGGGAAGGGTGAAACAGGACAAGATAGGGCAGTACTTAAATGGGGTGGGGTAGGACGGGGGGGGTCAAAGCTAATATTTTTAGAACTTAAAAAGGGCATGCAGGGCAGGGACGGGTTGTGTTAGGCCAAAGGCTCATTATTTCAGCTGAGCTTTGGCTGATCCCTAAAATAAAATAAAGAAAAATTGCTGAATCATACTTCTTTTTTTCCTTATTTCCAATATTCACTTTTATTTCTAAAAATCTCTAAAATCCTTTATTTTTTTTAATGTATACGAGCTATATATTAATGTATCTGAGTCATATCAATGTGTCCAAGCTACATATTATATATTCAGTTTATTTTATAATGTATTCGAGTTAAATGTTATGTATCCGAGCTAGTTTTTGATGTATCCAAGCTACATATTATGTATTCGATTTATGCTATAATGTATCCGAAATACTCTTTAATGTATCTGAACTACATATTATGTATATTGTTTGTGTTATTTTTTAAGAGATTAATGTAATTACAAAATAAAGAGTGATAAGATGATAATTTCATATTAAAACTATGGAACTTATATATAAATATATAAAAGATAATGCAGAATTGAAGATTAACATTATAAATAATTGGAATCTTTTTTCTGATGAATGGTGTCCAATTAGAAATCCTAACTTGTATGTTGCCTCCGCCCCTGAACGTCGAACTCTTTTAACTAGTAAATGTGTTTACTTCTTCAAATTTTGAATTCAGTAAAAAAATTCGAATTTGATAGTTGTCCCTTTCTATTTTTCTTTTTCTTTCTCGCGGTTTTACTCTAAGGAGGTCAAATAAGTGAATTAGACTAATTTTTAAGGAATTAAATTAATAGGCTGATAATGAATAACTCAAAACATTGTTTGAGTTGAAAATAGTTGGATTTAAGGAGATTAAATCCAACTTTCTGGTATGCACACACATTGACTCTTGAATCGTTCCATCAAATGTATATGCGAACAAAATTATGTAGTGAGCACCTTTAAGTTATTTATGAGTAGAAAGTACAATGAGATTTACAAGGTGGAATCAATGACAAAATTATGCTGATGCGCAATTTCTACACTTTTTATGCTTACTACTTTTTCACCGCTCTGATAAGTGGTACTACTCTTTGTTATTGCAAAAGAAATTATTCTTCCATGTTGCTCCCTTCCTTTCAAAAAAGAAAATGTGTTTGTCTTCTTTGAATCTGTTCAAAAAAGTGATGTATTAATCCTTTGGAAATATTTTTCACCCAAAGGACAATACCTTCAGTCGAGGACCGAGAGACCTTGGGTTGTTTTTTTGTACACCAGGAGATCAGGTTCGGCCCCAAAAAAAACGAGAAACCCCGATGTAGATTTTCTGTCATTTTTATCATTCGCCCAATCTGAATCTGAGAAACCCCGAAGCTCCAAGTCCCCGGGTCGAATGAGTAAACCACGACCAAGAGTGCCAAAAATGTACCTGAGAATGCAGTTTAGACGATGGTAATCATGTTCACTTGGTTGATGCATGCGCTGAGCAACTCGGTTGACAGCAAACTGGATGAAGGACGGGTAATGTCCAGATACTGTAGAGCCCCAATGAGGCTGCAGAAGTGGGTGATATCGGCAAAAGGGGGGGTGTCGGCTCCATCGTAGACGAAGAGACTGCCATCGGTGTTGGTTGACTGGTGCATTTTTCAGTCCAGCTTTCTGCAAACAGATCTCGAGCATATTTTTGATTGATGAAGAAACAAGCCGCTGCCCTGTCCGAGAAACCTCCATTCCCAGAAAATAATGTAACGGGTCAAGGTCTTTCATTTTGAGGTAGTATGCATAGCTCGATTGACATCCTGAATGAGAGCTTGCAGTTAGAGCCTGTAATAATGATATCATCTACATAGACAAGAAGAATGACTGTACCGTGTGCTGAATGTCGAGTAAACAGACTCGTGTCGTGTACGCAACACATGAAGCCGAGTCCCTGGAGGAACGTTTTCAGATGTGTGTACCAAGCACGGGGGGCTTGCTTGAGCCCATACAGAGACTTCTGGAGTTTGCAAACATGTTGAGGGAAGCGGATCAACATAGCCCGGTGGTTGCGTCATGTAGATAGTTTCATCAAGCATGTCATGAAGAAAAGCATTGAACATCCAACTGATTGATGAGCCAATTGTTGTGCACGGCGAGTGACAGTACCAGGCGAATGGTTTCCTGCCGAATAACAGGACTGAATGTCTCGGAGTAATCAAGCCCATACTCCTGATTGTAGCCTTTAGCAACCAAACGAGCCTTGTACCTGGAAATACTGCCATCTGCATTGTGTTTAATTTTGTACACCCATTTACAGCGCCCACTGGGTGCCGCCATGCGCCGGGGCTTAGGTACAAGAACCAAGTTTTATGATCAGTCAAAGCCTTAAACTCGTCATCCATAGCATGACGCCAATAAGCATTTTTTGAGGAACAGAGTAGGTTGTTGGTTCACTATCGGGAAGGGGTGTATTTGGTAGTATGGTAGCTTGAAAGGTTTTGGGTTAAAGATACCGCTTTGCCACGGGTTAACATGGGATGAGTATTGGGGGTGGCACCACCGGCGGTGGTGATTCGGGGGTGGCCGAGAAGGACCCAAAACGGATCGGCTGGAGATGTTGTGGGTATGGGGTGGTTCGGGTTGGTTGTGAGTGTGGGTGGTGGTTGCGGGTGTATTGTGGGTGACGGTCGAAGGGGTGATGAGGGGTGGTGAGTAGTGGGTGGAGGTGTGGGGGAAGTGGTGAGGGACCCTATGAGTATGTGGAAAAAGGGGAAGGACGCCAATGAATGATGTATTTGTGGAGGAGGAAATAGACTCGTAGGGAAACTCATTTTCGACAAATTTGACATGAAGAGATATGTAGACTGTATGATTTTGTGGGTCAAGATAGCGATAACCCTTGGAGGTAGGATGATAGCCCAAAAAAATACAAGGACGGGATCGAGGTTGTAATTTGTGAGTAATATGAGGCGTAGCCAAGGGTAGGCAAGACACCCAAAGACGCGGAGGTTGGTATAATTGGGAAGTTCTTGGGGAAAGGAGTTGATAGGGTGTTTGTTGGAGAGGGTGTGACTGGGCATTATGTTAATGAGGTTAGTTTGCGGTGGCTAGATCTTCTACCCAAAAGGAGACAGGGAGATGAGATTGATGTAGAAGAGTAACCACCGTTTCAATGAGATGGCGATGCTTACGCTCAGCCACCCCATTCTGTTCGGGAGTGTATGGACAGGAGGTTTGATGTATAATTCCCAGGGATTGCAGAAACTGGCCAAAGATGTTATTTACATATTCCTTTCCATTGTCACTTCGAAAAAGTTAACAGGAGAATTGAATTGTTTTTTGACCATTTTTTCAAAAGTGACAAAGGTGGTGTATGCTGTGATTTGAGTTTAGTGGGTACAACCAAGTATATTTTGTAAAATCATCCACAAAAACAAATATAATAGCGAAAACCAGCAAATGAAGGAACAACAGTAGGACCCCATAGGTCAGAATGAATAAGTTGAAAAGGTGCAGTTGTACGCTTCTCATAAAGTAAAAGGTAATTATGAGATTTAGCAATTGAACAGGAGCACAATTGTTTACATGAATGAAAGAAAAACCTAATTGAGACATTAAAGAATTTATTATTTGAGTAGACGGGTGACCCAGACGACTGTGCCACAACAGACTGTGGCCATCAGCCGAAAGAGCCACCGGAGCCACAGGAACGCTTTCTGAAACTGGTGGGCAGACAAACTTTTGCCAGGAAGAACGTACAGACCATGCTCACAGGGCCCTGAAAAATGACCCTCTTGGTAGTATTGTCTAGGATTTGAAAAGCATTAGAGGTGAACAAGAGTGAGCAATTATTGTCTTTTGTGAATTGGTGAACTGAAAGGGGATTGATTTTAATAGAAGGGACGTGGGTAAGGTTACCTAGGTGAAAGATAGCGGTGGGGGGGTTTTAATGGTACCCGTGCCAGTGTGAGAAATAGTAAGGACTCACCGTTGCCAACAGTAATACCATTGGAGTCATGATATGGATTTGGACGCGTTAAGCTTGGATAGATCAGAAGTAACGTGCATGTTGGCCCCAGTATCCAACAGCCATTCAAAGGAAGGGCCGGCTTAAGATGCATAATTGGCACGATTATCACTATTTCGGCTCTCCTCATACCGAAACCAGCAACGAACAGCGGTGTGTCCTATTTTCTGACAGATTTGACAAGTTGGACGATCCCGCTCGTAAGTGCCCTGCCCGCCGCTTGGAAGATGACTTGCCCGCCGCTGCCGAAGGAGTGCAGGCTGTTGTTGCTGCCCGTGCGCTGACCGTCGTACGGCGGACGACTGCCCTGCCGACCGCCGCGCCCCGCCCGCGGCTCCGCTGTTCTTGCTTCTGCCGTAGCCACCGCGGCTCCACTGCTGACCGCCACCACGCCCCCCGCGATAGTTCTGGCTTGCGGTGAGGGCGGTGACCGCTCCATAACAGCGGCTTCTCGGAGAAGAAGTTTGAACTCTAGATCCACGTTGATTTTCTTCACTTTTTAGCCACGAGGAGAGAGTAGCCATGTCAACGGGCGTTGGACTGATGCGAACCGCCTGTTTAATGGAGGAGTAAGCTGTGGTGGGAGCCCCCGAACGACGCACATGACAAGATCTTTTTCGGAATGATTTCGTTCACGGTGTCGAGGGCTGTGATGATGGTGGAGACCTCGTCTAAATACTACTCCGCCATAGTTTTCGTGCCTTTGGTAATTGTGTGGAGACGATCACGCAATTGAAAAATATGAGAGTGGGAAATTGATGCATAGCGTGTTGCGAGGGCCGTCCACAGGGCTGAATCAGTTGTGTAGGATCGTACGTGTTTATGAACCGTGGGACAGATGACCGCAATCAAACATGATCAGATCTGGCCATCCACGGCTTTCCAGGCGGCATGGGCCGGATTGGTTTTTTCTGATTTGTCTGTGGCAGTGAAGAGAGAAAAAAACCTAGAGAAAAGAAGATCTAGGTTTTGCTGGCTCTGATACCATGAAGGAATATTGATTGTATTGAAGTGTTAACCTAATAAGGGAATACATGGGAGATATATATAGGAGATATAGGAAGGAGTATTAATCCTAATAGGACTAGGATTAAGGAGTAATAATCCTAATAGGACTAGGATTAGTACACAGTAAATACTAATATTATTTTATAATATTTATTTAATACTATCTATTATTAATATTTATCATAATTTAATTAGATGAAGAAAAATTTTCTTTATTTTTAAAATTTCATATTAAGTCAAATTAGGTCATTTTTTATAACAGAGGGAGGTGAATATAAAATTAGCCACAAGATAACAAAAAGGATTAATACATAAATGTGCCCAACTTGGCTTCAAATTACATTTATGTCATTCAATTATTAATGTGTACAAATAGACACTTAAACTTGTATAAAGTTGAAAAAATAAACACACATGTCTTACATGTCATTTTTTGTCCTACGTGGTGTCCTACGTGTATTGTGCCATGTAAGACTCATGTATTTATTTATTTAAAAGTTAGATAGTTAAAGTGTATGTTTGTGCATCATGAAAGTTCGAGGTCAAAGTAAAATTTGAAGTCAAGTTTAGGGTCCAATATATGTATTATGCCATACATAAATATGTCATTTAACTGGATTCAAATCACATTTATGTCCTTCAACTTTGGATGTGCACAAATAAACACTTACACTTGTATAAAAATGAACAAATATATACACATGTTCTACATGTCATCCACATGTCATTTTTTTTCCTACGTGGTGTCCTACATTTATTGTGCCATGAAGGACTCATTAGTTTATTTATTTAAAAGTTGGATAGTTAAAGTGTCTGTTTGTGCATCATAAAAGTTCGAGGTCAAAGTTAAAATTTAAAGTCAAATTTAGGGTCCAATATATGTATTATGTCATACATAAATGTGTCCTTTAACTTGGTTTCAAATCACATTTATGCCCTTCAACTTTAAATGTGAACAAATACATATTTAAACTTATATAAAATTGAACAAATACACATGTCCTACATATCATCCTACATGTCATTTTTTGTTCTACGTAGTGTCCTACATGTATTACATCATGTAGGACTCATGTGTTTATTTATTTAAAAGTTGGATAATTCTGTTTGTATATTATTAAAATTGAGAGGTCAAAATTAAAATTTAAAACTAAGTTTAGAATCATATATATATATATATATATATATATATATATATATTATATATATATATATGCCTAACAAAGAAGTAAATGCCTATGCCTCTTCCAATACTGAAACAATATTAAAAAAAGTTGGCTTCACTAGGATAGACAGTACAAAAAAGTTTTAGATAGACAACTGAAAATGACTACTACTATAGTCTGCTAAGGTTTTTTGAAGTCTTGAGTAGATGTAAATTAAAGTCCAGCAAAACCATCAAATTTTCTTACTGTCTACATTCTTATGAGAGTGGCTATTTATCTCCCTCAACTCAGATTTATACTTTTCTAGTTGTGTCAATAGGTTCCTTTCTGAATAATTCATCATCTCCTCAAACCTGCGCACTTTCTTCTCCAGCTTCCGCTTCCTGTAAATAACACGCATGGCTCTGAAATCTTAAGAACATCTGCATAATTAAATGCATCCAATTAAATTAAGATAGCTTCGTACTATCAGAAATAATTTTAAATATATTAACAATTGTTATACTGTTAATACAAAATTCAGACAGACACGTATATAACAGCAAGCATCAAATTATGAGGTGAACAAACCTTGTGAGTTTAACTTCAACCCGCTATCAGGAACATCGACAGACAGATCATATACCCCAGCACAGGCAGCAATAAAGCGGTCTCTTTCATGACTTGGGGGTCTGAAAGGCTCAAGAATATTTTCGTATGACGAATATATTGCTTAACAAATAGAAATAAAGAGATTATAGAGCTTGATGTAAATAAACATGTGTCGATGTTTAGAAGTTTGAGGGGCTTAAAAAGAGATTCTTAGGAAGGCGCAGCCATTGCCTAGGTGCTGATGATGGGCTATCTGCCATAAATAAGGGTTTTGGTAAACTAACAAAGAAATAAGATGAAAATGGAGTTCTATGGAATACAGTAGCGTCTAATTTATACAAAAATTTAACAACACTCAACTGTCCTTTTGGAAAGTAATTACTCATGCTTTGAAAAAGCCACATTATTTCTTGAATACCGGAACAGTCATTTTGGAAAATAACACCTACTATAAGGATTTTTAGAGAAAATACCCAAGTACCCCCTCAATCTATGCCCGAAATCCCAGAGACACACTTATACTATAGTAAGGTCCTATTACCCCCCTGAACTTATTTTATATGTAATTTTCTACCCCTTTTTAGCCTACGTGGCACTAGTTCGGAAAAGAAAGTCAACCATCGTTGGGCCCACAAGATAGTGCCACGTAAGCTAAAAGGGGTAAAAATTATTAATAAAATAAGTTCAGGGGGTAGGTAAAGGACCTTAGTATAGTATAAGTGTGTCTCTGAGATTTCGGGCATAGGTTGAGGGGGGGGGGTACTTGGGCATTGTCCCGGATTTTTATATTATCAATACAATTCAACTCACATGGCTTAAATACGTTCAACTCCAATGGGAATGTATGTATGGATTTGATTCTCTAATTTAAATTAAGTACTTCTTCCATAATTTTCCACTATATTAAAGTAATTATTCAATAATACTTGTCCAATTTAAAAAAATTAAGATATAATCATTTTTATTTTATTTATGGCACAAATATTATGTATTTTTTTATTCAAAGCATACTTTACACATTAAATTCTCTTTCTCTCCTAGTTAACATGATAGTTGTAATGATTCATACGGTCATTTTTGCATTTTTTTTTTGCAAAATTATTGTTTTACTTCTCCTGATATTGGTCCCAAGTCATTTTTCAATGAATTTTGAAATTGATTCGAAATTTGAATTGAAGATTGAGAATTTTGAAATTTGAAAGGCTAAAGTCGTTAGAAATGGTTGTCCGAATCCTTTAGAGTTTTGAGTTAAGGACTAGAATTTCATCGATTTCATCAATCCCCAAATGTGGAAATTTGTCTATGAGGCGTCGTGCATCGAGGACCCCTCCCCTTCTCTCCTAGAGACGTCGTGCCCTAAGGACCCACTTTCCCTCCCCCTCGTGGTGTCGTGCCCCGAGGACCCCCTCCCCCCTTCTCGAGGCGTTGTGCCCCATGGAACTCCCCCACTCCCCCTCAGGGCGTCGTGCCCCGAGGTTCCCCTTCCCTCCCCCCTTCTCGAGGCACCATGCCCCGTGGACTCCCTTCCCTCTCCCTTCCCCTCTTCGGGGCGCCGTGCCCTTAAGGCCCACCATCTCCCTCTTCGAGGCGTCGTGCCTTTAGGTCCCCCCTTCCCTCTCCTCCTTCCTTGAGGCCTCGTGCCCCCATGATACTCGCCCTTTCACCCTTCTCCCTCCTCGAGGCGTCGTTCCCCAAGGGGCCCCCTTCCACCCAACCCCTCATGGAGGTGTCGTGCCTTGAGGGCCCCCCTTCTCGATGCGTCGTGCCCCGAGGGGTCCCCTCCTCGAGGCGCCTTGCCCCAAGGACTCCTTCCCCTACTTGAGACATCGTGTCCTGAGGACCCCTCTCCCTTCTCGAGGCAAGATGCCTCGAGGCCCCCTACCCCTGTCTCTCTTCTCGAGGCATCATGCCTCGAGTACCCCCTCCCCCCTGCTCGAGGCTTCGTGCCCCGAGGCCCCCCCTCCCGTTCCTGAAGGCGTCGTGCATTGAGGGTCCCCTTCCTCAAGGCGTCGCGCCCCGAGGGCCCTTCTCCCTCTCGACTCTTTTCAAGGCACCCCTATCTCCCCCCAACCTCCTCGATGCACTGTGCTCTAAAGGCCCCACTTTCTCGATCGGCCTGCCTCGATGGCCCTACTTCTCCGAGGCACCATTATCTGATGGCCCCCTTTTCCCTCCTCGAGCCTTTGTGCCCCGAGTTCCCCCACCCCCACCCCTCCCAGATGCACTATGCCTCGAGGCCCACCTTTCTCTCTCTTTCTCCAATTCTTGAGGCGTCGTGTCTCGAGGGCCCCCTTCCCCCTATTCGAGGCGCCGTTCCCCGAGGAACCCCACCCCCCATCCTTCTCCTCGAGGCGTCGTGCCCTAAGGACCCCCTTCCCTTTCTCGAGACGCTATGACCTGAGTTCCTCCTATCCCCTCTGTAACGATTCAAAAAAAAAAGAATTATATAAATAAGAATAAATAGGTATTTAAGTTTATAACTGTCCTTTCATGTTTTAAATGAATAAATAAATAAATAAATCAAAAACATATTTGCATTTTTTTATTTTAAATGTTATTTGACTAATTCTTTAATTAGTCTCCTAATCCTAATAGTTTTCTCTCTCTCACGCTTCTTAACCCTCTCTCTCACGTTCTCCATCTTCCTCACATTATTTCTGCCATATATCAAAAGTTCTTCATGCTTGAAGAACTCACATAAAATTTTTAAGTAAAAGAAAAAAAGTAATCAAAACTTCAAGGCTAAGAGAAGTTCGTCGAGTGAGGTGTACGTTGAAGTGAATTGGGAGTGGTTTGGAGGAGTTTTCCGGGCAGCAACATCAAAGTTTGAACATCGATTAAGGTATGGGTTTTCTTCTCTCTTGGCTCCTTTCCCAAGAGGCCCCTTACGATTCAAACTATTCACCTCGAAACTAAGGTTGTTCCCCGTTGCATGCCCCTGTCACTAGCTCCCTATGATCTTAAGTTGGGTATTTTGTTGGTATAATAGGGATGCTTGTTGTGGTGATGATCTCGTTTCGAGTATGTGTTTCATAATGATGTGTCTTATATTTTTTATCTTTCGGAAATATGAAGTGTATATGTATGTATTTGTGCAAGATTTTTTACCATGACTTGAGTCTTTCTTTAGAATGTTAATAGATTAGAAATTACTCATGTTTATGTGCAATTAGAGGCTCTTAAAATATTGATGTTCACATGGTTGAAAGGCTATAATTCTAGTTAAAACAAATGATCAAATCATCCCTTTAAGCTTGTCTTAGAACTAACGAATGTATAAGAAAGAATGCAAATTAACCCATAAAAATGCTTGTACAAAATTGTGGAGTAATGTCCCAGAACCTGGAAATAAGTTGTAGATGCATTCTGGAAATTTTGAACAAAAAAAAAGAATAAAAAAAAAGGTGAGGTCTGCAGGGATCGAACCCGAGACCTCACCAAAACGTGCCTTAATAGAAAATAAAGAGGAGTGCGAGGCGGGGCTCGAACCAGGGGCAGGGGGCTGGTGAAATTCGCAAAAAAAAAAAATGGAGCAGGGGAGAGTCGAACCACGCGACCGGGGGGGAGAAAGAAGAAGGAAAAAGGAAATGGGAGGCGTGGATTCGAACCCACGACCTCCGATACAAACGCGAAACGGGAAGAAAAAGAAAAAAAGAGGGGCTGTGGGGAATCGATCCCACAACCCCTCGATCAACCAGTAGCAAAAAGAGAAGCCAAGGAAGGGGAAATTAATTAAGGGAAAAGAATGGGGTCGTGGGGAATCGATCCCACGCCCCTCAGTAGCTGCCAAGATGGAAGGTTAAAGGAAAAATAAGGAGGCTGTGGGGGCTCGAACCCCCAACCTTTCGGTAAATTAATAGAAAAATTAAAATAGAAAATTAATCCCTTCATGTAAATATGGAGATTTAAATTAGAATTCTAATTAAAATAGAAAATTAATTCTTTCATGTAAATGATTGAAATTTAATTTAGAATTCTAATTAAAATAGAAACTTTATCATGTCATGAAAATGTTGAGATTTAATTTAGAGTTCTAATGTTATGAACATTAGAAATAAAATCAATGAAAAAATAATGATATCCAAGTGATTCAAATTGGGTTCCCGTGCCCAAAACCTCCGTATTGATACAAAGTCATACGTGAGTAAAATATTCAAGAATAATGCCATCTACTTAGATCAAAAATCAAGATTGGCATATATACAAGATACATAAGTCTTGTAATACATAATCTTAGGAAATAAAAATCACTTAGCGAGCTATGAATGAAGCCAATGGTTGTGTATAGACACATAAGTCTAACATACGTTCAAATTAAGTGACCTAAGATGAAGTAAGGAATGATGAAACTTATGAGATTAAGTACGAGTTTTAAGATATACTAAATGGAAGTGCATTGGCATATGATGAGATGAATTATGAATGAAGAAATGAACATACGTAATAAGAGCGAGTAACTATGAAAAATAAGGTGTTAATAATGAAGAATGTGGTGACAACATGATGTGAGGCGAATGTATATGATGAGAGTATCTCAAATGAGCCTAAGTAATGTTACCAATACGTACTCACCAATGAGAGTGTAAAATAATGAAGAGACCAGTCTCTATGAACACTCTAATGAAAATATTGAGTTTAAAACACTTAATACTAATGATGAGATGAGAAATCATCTATTGAGCTATGATGTCCTCATACTAGAAGTCAAACTTCCATGATGTATGAGTTGAATGTAATGGAACTTTATACCGAGCACCGATAGGCTAAGCTGATGAGCGGTGATGCCTTCTTTCGGGAAGGGCGGAGGTTCACGTAACTCTCATGAGATGAGACTGTCGGCTTGCCGGGTATGGGTCTCATACATCTCCTAGTCTTTGAACCTATATTGCCACTATAGGGATCTGGCGGGGTTAAATTCCCATATACGCTAGCATGTTATTGAATCGCTTTGGCCGGTGATTCCACCTCTTTTCGGTGTGGGGGAGACACTGGATTTCATGATGCTCACATGATCTATGTCGGTTAAAGTTAAAGTTCCCAATGAATGAATGAGGCCAGCCTCAAATGAATCATATAAAGAAATGAATGATACCGAAGGTGTTAGGATAGGATAATCAAGAGGTGAGCTAGATTCAGGTAATGACATTAGGTTATTCCTGATCATTGCACAGCAAACCCGATGAAAGTCTTAAACTACATCCTAGGTATAGCTGGTGTTCGCACTGGCCTATGAATGAATTGAAATGAAATACGTATGAAGGAATGAAGCAGACTCTGTGTTTGCTAAAGAAGGCTCCCTAGTTGAGGTCCCATATGTTGAGCCCTCATTTTGGAAAGTCTTAAGGTTAAGTCTATGATAATAAGGTCTCATGGTATATGAATGAATAATATGAAAGAAACTATGTGTTATATGTTATGTGCTATATGAAGATGTATATGTTATGTGTTGATGTTGTGTGTGTATACGATAATTATAATGATGCATGTCACTCTCATGGCATAACTTTCTCAATCTCATTTTAGCAAGTCCACTGACTTGACTTCCAAAAATCATGTTGTTAGGAAAGAGCTATTCTTCTCATGCATGTCCCTGGTGTGTGCTTGCATATACCCATACTTAGTACAAGTGTGTACTAATTCCATACAAACATCTACTTTTAGGTGCAGGCACAGGTGGGCGGTAGAGCTACAGGTTCGTTGTTGCAGCTATCCGGACGTCAGCATTCATCCGGAGTTTGGTAGGTCCTCATGCTTTCGAGGATGCTACTGTTTTACATTCTAGCGTAGTTTTAGAGTTGAGCTAGTGGAGCATGTTCCACTAGCGTTTCTTTCCTGTTTTGGTTCAGACTTTGTATTGGTGCTATTTTTGCCATTATACAATTAATACTTAATGAATTATTTCTTTCAGTTGCTTATCTCTTTAATGTTAGATGGTTGATGATGAACGATTATGAAATGTTAAGAATGTCTAGCAAGTATGTTTAAAGAATCAAAAGTTTCAAATTTTCCGCTAAAATTAATCTATGTAAAGTAAGAATGACGTAAGTAGGCTTGTCTGCGACCTCTGAGAGGTCAACGACGCCGGTCTCGTCTGGGGTCTAGATTCTGGTCGTGACAAAGTTGGTATCAGAGCGCTAGGTTAAATTTCTAGAATAATGAGTTCACATCAACCACATTGAGTAGTTTCTAAGTCATGGTAGTGAAGTGCACCACTATCCTGGATTAGAGACTGCATGATGCGTAGGAAAAACTTCCCTTCTTCTGATCTTATCGTGCTTTTCCTAATGTTTGAATTCTTGGGGTGTTATGGTGTGTCTAACATTAACCTTGTGTTTTCAGAGAATGAATACTTGGAGAACTAAGGGTCGGAGGACGGGAGCAGCAGCAGCTAGGGGTAATCAGAATCCACCCCAGGCTCCAGCTGAAGGAGTGGCCATGCCAGTTAACCCAGCTGCGTTGACTGATGCGGAGGTGAGGGCATCTCTAGCCCAGATGGCACAGGCCATCACGATGCAGGCCCAAGCTATGACTGCCCAAGTCAACCGGCAGGATGTCCTGAGGGAAAACCCACCGGTTCGCAGCATGACTGATAGACTGCGAGACTTCACGAGGATGAATCCTCCAATTTTCACAGGGGCCAAGACTTCAGAAGATCCTCAGGAATTTATAGATGAGTTGCATAAGATACTGGTGGCCATGGGGGCCACTGATATTGAGAAGGCTGAGCTGGCTTCCTACCAGCTCAAAGATGTTGCACAGACTTGGTGCAAAATGTGGCGAGATAGCCGTGTCCTAGGAGGGGTGCCAGTCACCTGGGAGTTGTTCAAGACAACATTTTTGGAAAGGTTCTTCCCTAGAGAGATGAAAGAGGCCAAGGTTGAGGAGTTCATCAACCTCAAGCAAGGATCTATGACTGTCAGGGAGTATTCCCTGAAGTTTGTGAAGTTATCAAGGTATGTACTTCCCTTAGTATTTGATAACAAGAATGATGAGAGTACTTAACTTTGTTGAAATTATCCAGGTATGCTACTCCCTTGGTTTCTACCAGCAGGGAGGAGATGAGCAGATTCCTCACAGGAATCAATGGAGACCTGGAGGAGGAGTGTCGGGCTGCGATGCTCCATGATAATATGGACCTTTCTAGGTTAATGGTGCATGTCCAGCAGGTAGAGGACAGCCGAAAGAGGAGAGGTGTACGTGATGTTAGGAGGCCTAGGCCTCAAGATCAGGCAGGTCCCAGCCATGGAGGCCATAGAAACAATTTTGGCGTCCGTGAGCAGCCCAAATTCAAGAAGGGGCAACAGAGTGCTGGTAATTCTGACCCTCAGAGAAATACAACACCTAGAGGAGGCAGACCCGAACCCAAGAGGGGCAATGGAGGTGAGATGCAGCGTCCAAAGAAGACTTGTACTAAGTGTGGCCGAACTCACCTTGGAGAATGCAGACAGGGCACTAATGCCTGCTTCGGTTGTGGTAAGAGTGGACACATGGTCAGAGACTGTCCCCAGAACAGAGGTCAGGCTGGGGGTAATGCTCAGCCTAGGCCTACCCCACAGAGTGCAGCAGCAGCCGAGCCTCCCAAGAGGAACAGATTTTATGCCTTGAAAGGTAGGGAGGAGCAGGAGAAGTCCGCTGATGTGGTCACAGGTATGCTGCAAGTATTCTCAACTTCTGTTTATGCTTTACTTGATCCAGGGTCTACGCTTTCCTTTGTGACTCCTCTACTTGCCCTTACTTTTGAAATACTACCTGAAGTTCTGCATGATCCTATAGTGGTTAGTACGCCTTTAGGAGAAAATGTGAGAACTGATAGGGTATACAAGAATTGCCCAATAGTTGTGAGTGGCAAGGCTATGTGTGCAAACTTGATTGAGTTACCCATGCATGATTTTGATATTATTCTTGGCATGGACTGGCTTCACAGTTATTATGCTTGCTTGGACTGTCGTAGTAGGGTGGTGAGGTTTCGCTTCCCTAATGGAGAAGAGTTAGTCTGGGAGGGGTACAATCCGATTCGTCCTAACCCCTTGGTTTCAAATCTTAAGGCCAATAAAATGATGGCCAAGGGGCTATTATGTCATCTTGTGAGTATTAATGATTTAGATCATGACATTCCTTCCATAGACTCAGTGCCTGTAATGAGTGAGTTCCTAGATGTGCTTCCTAAAGATTTTCCTAGAGTCCCTCTCCTTCGAGAGATTGACTTTGGTATCGACTTAGAACCTGATACTAAACCAATCTCAATTCCTCCTTATAGAATGGCTCCAGCAGAACTCAAGGAGTTGAAGCTGCAGTTAAAAGATCTCACTGATAAGGGTTTCATTCAGCCGAGCATATCCCCTTGGGGCGCTCCAGTGTTGTTTGTAAAGAAAAAGGATGGGACCCTTAGAATGTGTATCGATTATCGGCAGCTCAACAAAGTCACTATAAAGAATAAGTATCCACTTCCCAGAATTGATGATTTGTTCGATCAGCTCCAAGGGTCTAGTTTCTTCTCTAAGATTGATCTTCGTTCAGGGTATCATCAGCTTAGAGTTAGGGATGGGGATGTCCCAAAAACAGCTTTTCGTACCCGTTATGGTCATTATGAGTTCTTGGTTATGTCATTTGGTCTCACGAATGCACCTGCTGCATTTATGGATCTCATGAACAGAGTCTTCCGTGAATACCTTGACTCTTTCGTCATAGTATTCATTGATGACATTCTCATCTACTCTAAGACCAAGGAAGAGCATGAACAACATTTGAGACTAACCTTGCAGGTACTTAGACAGCATCAGTTGTATGCCAAATTCAGCAAGTGTGAATTCTGGCTGAGATCAGTGACCTTCCTGGGCCATGTTGTGTCCGATCAAGGTGTAGAAGTGGACCCCAGAAAGACTGAAGCTGTTAAGAACTGGCCAAAGCCTCTTACTCCCACCGATATCCGTAGCTTTCTGGGATTGGCTGGTTACTACCGCAGGTTTGTGGAGGGATTTTCTTCCATTGCTGCCCCACTTACAACTTTGACAAAGAAGAAATCCAAGTTTGAATGGACGGAGACTTGTGAGAAGAGTTTCCAGGAGCTCAAGGACAGACTCACTTCAGCCCCGGTGCTTACTCTGCCTAAGAGTGGCGAGAATTACACTGTCTATTGTGATGCATCTAGGGTTGGTTTGGGATGTGTTCTTATGCAGGCTGGTAAGGTGATAGCCTATGCTTCCAGACAGCTCAAGGTTCATGAAAAGAATTATCCCACTCATGACTTGGAGTTGGCAGCTGTGGTGTTTGCATTGAAGCTGTGGAGGCATTATCTGTATGGAGTACATGTGGATGTGTTCACGGATCATAAGAGTCTCCAGTACGTGTTCACGCAGAGGGAGCTGAATCTACGGCAACGCAGATGGTTGGAGCTGCTGAAGGATTATGACATGAATGTGCACTACCATCCAGGTAAGGCTAATGTTGTGGCTGATGCTTTGAGCAGGATGAGCATGGGGAGTACAACCCACGTTGAGGACGAGAAGAAGGAGCTAGTGAAAGAGGTACACAGACTGGCCAGACTGGGTGTGCGGTTGGTTGACTCTACTAGTGGAGGTGTTTCAGTTCACCCTAGTTCTGAATCATCCCTGATAGTGGAAGTCAAAAAGGGTCAGCATCTTGATCCTGTGTTGATGGAGATGAAGGACTCAGTGTTGTTAAAAATGAACGAGTCTTTTGCTTTGGGAGATGATGGCATACTTAGATACCAGAACCGGTTGTGCGTACCAGATGTAGATGATTACGTACCAGGATTGTTGCAGAGGCCCATGGTTCCAGATATTCTATACATCCAGGTTCCACCAAAATGTATCATGATCTTAAGCAGATTTATTGGTGGGATGGCATGAAGAAGGATATTGCAGACTATGTGGCTAAGTGTCCTAATTGTCAGCAGGTTAAGGCAGAGCATCTTAAGCCTGGTGGTCTAACTCAGATTATTGAGGTTCCGACTTGGAAATGGGAGGCCATTAATATGGACTTCGTAGTTGGTCTTCCGAGGACTAAGAGGCAGCATGACTCCATATGGGTTATTGTGGACAGATTGACTAAGTCTGCCCACTTTATCCCTGTGAAGTCTACTTACAGGGCCGAGGATTACGCGAGACTCTACATTGATGAGATTGTGAGATGGCATGGGATTCCTTTGTCTATTATTTCAGATAGAGGAGCTCAGTTTACTTCGCATTTTTGGAGATCTTTCCAGAAAAGCTTAGGCACGCAGGTGAAACTTAGCACTGCCTTTCATCCTCAGACAGATGGGCAGGCAGAGCGCACCATTCAGACATTGGAGGACATGTTGAGAGCGTGTGTGATTGACTTCAGAGGTAATTGGGATGACCATCTACCTTTGATAGAGTTCTCGTATAATAATAGCTATCACTCCAGTATTGGGATGGCACCGTTTGAGGCATTGTATGGTAGGAGGTGTAGATCTCCAGTTGGATGGTTCGAGGTTTGAGGGTCATCAATTTTGGGTCCAGAGATCATTCATGAGGCCTTGGAGAAAGTTAGAGTGATTAGGGACAGTCGACAAAAATCATATGCAGACAATAGAATTTAATGTTGGTGACCAGGTTTACTTGAAGATATCGCCTATGAAAGGGGTGATGAGATTTGGTAGAAAAGGGAAGCTGAGTCCGAGGTATGTGGGGCCATATGAGATCCTACAGCGTGTGGGTGAGGTGGCCTATGAGTTAGCATTGCCTGCGGAGCTAGCTTCTGTTCATCCAGTCTTTCATGTCTCTATGTTGAAGAAGTGCCTAGGTGATCCAGCATCAATCCTACCTGTTGAAGGTTTGGGGGTTGGTGAAGACTTGTCCTATGAGGAGGTACCTGTTGAGATCTTAGACAGACAGGTCAAGCGGCTGAGGAACAAGGAGATTGCCACAGTGAAGGTATTGTGGAGAAATCATCTTGTTGAGGGTGCTACGTGGGAGGCTGAGGCCGACATGAGATCCCGATATCCACATCTTTTCAACTCTTGAGGTTAGGCTTCCTACTCGTAAGACTATAGTTCCTTATCTCTTCGTATTTGTTGCTATTGGCTGATTGTACATAGCAATTAAGTTATGATCTGAGTGGCATTATGAGGTGTAATGGTAGTGTCATTCGGGGACGAATGTTCCTAAGGGGGGGATAATGTAACGATTCAAAAAAAAAGAAAGAATTATATAAATAAGAATAAATAGGTATTTAAGGGCATAATTGTCCTTTCATATTTTAAATGAATAAATAAATAAATAAATCAAAAACAAATTTGTATTTATTTATTTTAAATGTTATTTGACTAATTCTTTAATTAGTCTCCTAATCCTAATAGTTTTCTCTCTCTCACGCTTCTTAACCCTCTCTCTCTCACGTTCTCCATCTTCCTCACATTATTTCTGCCAATATCAAAGTTCTTCATGCTTGAAGAACTCACAAAAATTTTTAAGTAAAAGAAAAAAATAATCAAAACGTTAGGCTAAGAGAGGTTCGTCGAGAGAGGTGTACGTTGAAGTGAATTGGGAGTGGTTTGGAGGAGTTTTCCGGGCAGCAACATCAAAGTTTGAACATCGATTAAGGTATGGGTTTTCTTCTCTCTTGGCTCCTTTCCCAAGAGGTCCCTTACGATTCGAACTATTCACCTCGAAACTAAGGTTGTTCCCCATTGCATGCCCCTGTCACTAGCTCCCTATGATCTTAAGTTGGGTATTCTTGTTGGTAGAATTTAGGGATGCTTGTTGTGGTGATGATCTCGTTTCGAGTATGTGTTCATAATGATGTGATTATATTTTTGTATCTTTCGGAAAATATGAATGTGTATATGTATGTATTTGTGCAAGATTTTTTACCATGACTTTGAGTCTTTCTTTAGAATGTTAATAGATTAGAAATTACTCGTGTTTTATGTGCAATTAGAGGCTCTTAAAATATTGATGTTCACATGGTTGAAAGGCTATAATTCTAGTTAAAACAAATGATCAAATCATCCCTCTAAGCTTGTCTTAAGAACTTTAACGAATGTATAAGAAACAAATGCTAAATTAACCCGTAAAAATGTTGTACAAAATTATGGAGTAATGTCCCAGAACCTGGAAATAAGTTGTAGATGCATTCTGGAAATTTTGAACAAAATAAGAATTAAAAAAAAATAGGTGAGGTCTGCAGGGATCGAACCCGAGACCTCACCAAAAACGTGCCTTAATAAGATAAATAAAGAGGAGTGCTGAAGGCGGGGCTCGAACCGGGGGCAGGGGGCTGGTGAAATTCGCAAAAAAAAAATGGAGCAGGGAGAGTCGAACACGCGGACCCGGGGGGAGAGAAGAAGGAAAAAGGAAATGGGAGGCGTGGGATTCGAACCCACGACCTCCTGGTACAACGCGAAACGGGAAGAAAAAAAGAAAAAAAAATGAGGGGCTGTGGGGAATCGATCCCACAACCCCTCGATCAACCAGTAGCGAAAAGAGAAGCCAAGGAAGGGGAAATTAATTAAGGGAAAAGAATGGGGTCGTGGGGAATCGATCCCACGCCCCTCAGTAGCTGCCAAGATGGAAGGTAAAAAGGAAAAATAAGGAGGCTGTGGGGGCTCGAACCCCCAACCTTTCGGTAAATTAATAGAAAAATTAAAATAGAAAATTTATCCCTTCATGTAATATGGAGATTTAAATTAGAATTCTAATTAAAATAGATAATTAATTCTTTCATGTAAATGATTGAAATTTAATTTAGAATTCTAATTAAAATAGAAAATTATCATGTCATGAAAATGTTGAGATTTAATTAGAGTTCTAATGTTATGAACATAGGAATAAAATCAATGAAAAAATATAAATGTATCCAAGTGATTCAAAATTGGGTTCCCATGCCCAAAACCTCCGTATTGATACATAAGTCATACGTGAGTAAAATATTCAAGAATAACGCCATCTACTTAGATCAAAAATCAAGATCCTGGCATATATGCAAGATACATAAGTCTTGCAATACAAAATCTTATGAAAGTAAAAATCACTTAGCGAGCTATGAATGAAGCCACATGGCTTGTATGTATAGACAAATAAGTCTAACATACGTTCAAAAATTAAGTGACCTAAGATGAAGTAAGGAAATGATTAACCTTAGAGCATTAAGTACGAGTTAAGAATAAATGGCCAAGTGCATTGGCATATGTGAGATGAATTATGATGAAGAAAAGAAATGACATTTACGTAATAAGAGGCGAGAACTATTAAAATAAAGGTGTTAATAATGAAGAATGTAGTGACAACATGACGTGAGGCGAATGTATATGATGAGAGTAATCTCAAACGAGCCTAAGTAAATGTTACCAATACGTACTCACCAATGAGAGTGTAAGATAATGAAGAGACCAGTCTCTATGAACACTCTAATGAAAAATATTGAGTTTAAAACACTTAATACTAATGATGAGATGAGAGGTCATCTATTGAGCTATGATGTCCTCATACTAGAAGTCAATTTCCATGATGTATGAGTTTAATGTAATGGAACTTTAATACTGAGCACCGATAGGCTAGCTATGAGCGGTGATGCCTTCTTTCGGGAAGGGCGGAGGTTCACGTAACTCTCATGAGATGAGACTGTCCGGCTTGCCGGGTATGGGTCTCCATACATCTCCTAGTCTTTGAACCTATATTGCCACTATAGGGATCTGGCGGGGTTAAATTCCCATATACGCTAGCATGTTATTGAATCACTTTGGCCGGTGATTCCACCTCTTTTCGGTGTGGGGAAGACACTGGATTTCATGATGCTCACATGATCTATGTCGGTTAAAGTTAAAGTTCCCAATGAATGAATGAGGCCAGCCTCAAATGAATCATATTAAAGAAATGAATGATACCGAAGATGTTAGGATAGGATAATCAAGAGGTGAGCTAGATTCAGGTAATGACATTAGGTTATTCCTGATCATTGCACAGCAAACCCGATGAAAGTCTTAAACTACATCCTAGGTATGCTGGTGTTCGCACTGGCCTATGAATGAATTGAAATGAAATACGTACGAACGAATGAAGCAGACTCTGTGTTTGCTAAAGAAGGATCCCTAGTTAGGTCCCATATGTTGAGCCCTCATTTTGGAAAGTCTTAAGGTTAAGTCTATGATAATAAGGTCTCATGACATATGATGATAATATGAAAGAAAACTATGTGTTATATGTTATGTGCTATATGAAGATGCTATATGTATGTGTTATATGAAGATGTTATGTGTTGTGTGTAGTCGATAATGATAAGATGCATGTCACTCTCATGGCATAACTTTCCTAATCTCAATTTAGCAAGTCCACTGACTTGACTTCCAAAATCATGTGTTAGGAAAGAGCTCTTCTTCTCATGCATGTCCCTGGTGGTGTGTGCTTGCATATACCCATACTTAGTACAAGTGTGTACTAATTCCATACAAACATCTACTTTTAGGTGCAGGCACAGGTGGACGCTAGAGCTACAGGTTCGTTGTTGCAGCTATCCGGACGTCAGCATTCATCCGGAGTTTGGTGGTAGGTCCTCATGCTTTCGAGGATGCTACTGTTTTACATTCTAGCGTAGTTTTAGAGTTGAGCTAGTGGAGTATGTTCCACTAGCGTTTCTTTCCGTTTTGGTTCAGACTTTGTATTGGTGCTATTTTGCCGATATACAATTAATACTTAATGAATTATTTCTTTCAGTTGCTTATCTCTTAATGTTAGATGGTTGATGATGAACGATTACGAAATATTAAGAATACTTAGCAAGTATGCTTAAAGAATAAAAAATTTCAAATTTTCCGCTAAAATTAATCTATGTAAAGTAAGAATGAAGTAAGTAGGCTTGTCTGCGACCTCTGAGAGGTCAACGACGCCGGTCTCGTCTGGGGTCTAGACTCCGGTCGTGATCCCCTCCTCGAGGCGATATGCCCCGGGGACCTCCCCCCCGCCCATTCCCTCCTCGAGGTTTCGTCCCCCGAGGACCCCCCCTCCCCATCACCTCCTCAAGGCGTCGTGCCCTGAGGGCCTCCCCCTCAAGAGACTCCGTGCCTCAAGCATCCTCCCTCTTCGAGATGTTGTGCACCGAGGACCCTCCTCTCTCCTTTCTCTCCTTTTAGGAGGCGTCGTACCCCGAGGATTCGTCCCCCTTCCTCAAACCCTCCTCCTACTCCTCTCTCGACTTAGAAGCGTCATACGCTGAGGCGACGTGCATCTCATATTATGGTCAATATTATAATATTTGTTTTGTCTATTTACATGTGTCCATTTTGTTTCAAAGTCTTTTAGCTTGGAATGATTTCATTATTTTCATAGTAAAACTGAATCAAAGCTTATTCCTAGGATTCTTTATTAAGAGAGAATTATAGAAGTGGGTCATGGGGTCAACTGTGGAGGAAGGCAAAGTTCACTGGGATAGTTACTTGGAAACGGTGAGGCGCCAAAACCAACCACAGGAAATTTCCCAGTTGTTCAAAATGAAGGGCAAACAATAAATAAGGAGCCATCTTCAAAGCCTACCATGTTTGCTACAATTGATGCTACTGAGCAGATTCCTGCTGGTATTCAGAGCAATGCTTCGAGAAACCATTTCGGGGGGAAATCGTCAAAGCACATGCAACTTTATCATGGACGGCCATATCCAAAGTCCATGCTGCTCCTAGAGGTGGATCTTCTATGGGTTATCTTTTCGGTGGCGACTGTTCACATCCTTTGAATTGGAGCAACGTCGCGGTGAGTCAATTTTAAAAGAAATAGTTAAAAAGAATTTTAAAAGGAAAAAGGGTTAAAGGGGTTTAAAGGGGAAAGGGAGTCGCCACCTAATTTTTTTTAAACTAAGAAACCTATTAATAGATTAACATAAAAGAATGTCTACGAAATCACTTGATACTAGGTGACGGGTTCAAATTATTTCGAACGGAAAAGGTTAGACACCCTTCGAAATACAGAAGTGTGAGTTCCGGCTGAATTCATTTTTTCAAATTGACGAGGTGATTATAATAATATACAAGTAATATAAAAATGTAATATACAAAAGTAATAAAATAAATAATAACATAAGAAACGACCTAAGGTTGCCTAAACATCAATATTTATATAATAATGAATAAAAATACAATTCGAGCTCTTCGAATAGCGTCAATGGGAAGCAACTCTGTGTACCTGTAAAGACACTTAGTAAAAGTGTTAGTAATATATAAATAGGATTAAAAA
The DNA here is from genome assembly GCA_027704805.1 of Solanum corneliomulleri. Classification (NCBI taxonomy): domain Eukaryota; kingdom Viridiplantae; phylum Streptophyta; class Magnoliopsida; order Solanales; family Solanaceae; genus Solanum; species Solanum corneliomulleri. The sequence goes on along the minus strand of JAKWIY010003061.1, from coordinate 43,378,654 downwards.
TGAATAAACCAAATAATAACTTAAAAATAAAAAACCCATCTTATTAACATGAGAGGCCTTGAAAATCGACGGTAATTTCTTCATCGACCAAATTTAACATATAAAATTTATAATGTTAAACCAAAATTCCGTCTTTTTAAAATGGGAAAGCCACCAAAATCGACGGAAATATTTTCTCATAGACCAATTAAACATATGAAATATATAAACTTAATATGAAATTCCGTCTTTTTTTAAAAAGAAAATGGGAAGGCCTCCAAAACCGACGGAGGGATTTTCTCTTTAGCCAATTTTAACATATGAAATATATAAACTTAAACTAAAATTCCATCTTTTCTAAAATGGGAAGGCCTCCAAAACCGACGGAGAGATTTTTCTCATTGGCCAATTTTAACATATGAAATATATGAACTTAAATTAAAATTTCGTATTTTTTTAATATGAAAATGGGAAGAAGGGAGGAGAAACGGGTAGTGATAACTAACTGTTGTTTGAAGAAACACATGGTGAGGTTTCACCGGAAAAATAGGGAAGAGGGATGAAGGTGGAAGTGATTCTGGTTGGACGAAACTTCACCGGAAAATATGGATTGTTCTAGCTAATTTTCTGGTGGTGGTGGACCAGATGATAAATATAAAAACCTGAAAATACACAATTTTTTACACCCCTTAACCTAATGAGCAAATCTTTCTTTAAATAGGAGTTGCTAAAAAAATGGATCTATCGTGCCCCAAAAAATCGTTAAATTGATAAAATATCTGTGTATGCAAATTGTATTCGAATTTGAATAAATTTTTGAATTGCGTAGAATATCAAAATGAATATTAAAAATGTAACAGGTAAAATGAATATGAAAAATTTAGTGAACGTAATTAATGACATGTAAAAAATGCAATTTAACAGAAATTATGATTTTATAAAAAATGAACATATATTTGAAAGTGTGGCTGTGACAAAATAATATTAACATAAAAACCGATAAAAATTCTAATACTTTGAGAAAAGGATGATTATCTACGAATTGCATTAAAATGACAAAACATGTATTTTGAACTATTTAAAATAAAACACTCAAGAAATATTAACTTTAAAACTATCAGACCAAAATTTAATGTCAACAGCGGCTGCAACTAAGCAATCTTCCAATCTACAGTTGGATAATTGTTTTATCACATCTTTACATTTTGTGTTACTAAACTATGTTGTAATTGTAATTGTGAGTACTTCTAATTGTTGTGAAGGGTTAGTTGTATAAGGCTTTGGTCCAAAGCAGTTGACACCGATGAAACTAAAGTTACTTTTAATATAAAATGCCACCTTTGTTAATTGATCATTTGACTAAACAACTTTTCTTGCCTAAAAACATAGATGTAAAGGGGCTAAAATCTATAGAATTTATAAATTTACAAGTATTTTAGGATAAATGTGTAACACATTTGTAGAACTTATTCTACAATAGAAGGGAGGAAGAAAGGAAGCAATAGAAAAACAAGTAGAACTTAAAGAGGCTTAAGAGAACAACTTCGAGAATATTCGTGCTCCCAGAATTCAATTACTTACAACTGACAGGAAAATCAATTGCAATCACCAATAACCAAGAATCAAGAATTTATACACTTTAATTAGCTAAGATACCTGTACGAAAATGATCAAATTTGCATA
>JAKWIY010003061.1:43314106-43376892 GCA_027704805.1 Solanum corneliomulleri | reverse complement strand
AATACCACCAACCACCCTAGAAACAGTCTCATACCCATACTCAAGGTTCCAAAATCACCAGGAGTGTAGGAAGAGAAAAATTCCTTCCTTGAGTCACAATGAGATGCGGCACCAGTGTCCACAACCCAGCTTGACTCATCACAAGCAATATTTATCATGTTTGCATTGCATCAAGAACGGTAACAAGATCTTCGGTGGTGACGGTGGCTAAGCAATTTTCATTGCCATCTTCTTTTAGTTTCCTCTTTGTTATTGTTCTCCCTCTTCAACTTCCTGCAGAACTTCTTCGTGTGCCCTTTCATGCCACAATGATAGCACTCATATCCTTAATCTGCCTTTGGATTTGCTCCTATTTTGTTCTCTATTCTGAGAACCACGAGTTTTATTTCTCCCCCCTGGGCCAATTATCAGGACATCCGACGAAGAGGAACCTTGAGTTTTTCTTCTCATCTCTTCGTTCAAGAACCTACTCTTGGGGAATCCATAGAGATCACACCATCCGGAGCAGAATTTGACAATGACGTTCTAAACGTTTCCCAAGAATCTGGTAGGGAACCAAGTAGAAGCAAGCCTTGAATTTCTTCTTCATCAAATTTGATGCCCATAGCAGATAATTGGTTCATAATCCCCTGAAAATTATTCAGATGGTCTGTCATTGGGATTCATCATGATACTTCAAACTCAACATCTGCTTTATTAAGAACATTTTGTTGTTGCCAGTCTTTCGAGCATCCAACTTTCAAGATTCTCCCCATAGGTTCGAGCATGTGTTTCCCCAGAAATATGGTTCAACACATTATCGTCGCCCATTGCCTAATGATCCACAAACCTGTCTATGCAACAGATTCAACTCTTCATCTGTCAATTATCAGGCTTTACAGTGGTAAATACTGGTTTATAAAAATCTTGACATAAAGCAGGTCTTTTCCATTTTCCCCTCCAATGACAAATAACATATTTAACACCATTCAAAGTAACCATTCTACTGTTTTGTGCTTCCATTGTTTTCCCTAAAAAATATAGTTATCGCAAATCAAAGTAAATCTTTTCTGATGTGAAAGTTCAGACTGTGCTGCAACCACAGCATACTCAGATAAACCTTGGCTCTGATACAGTTTGTTGGGAAAACGCGGACAAGCACAAAAGTATATATGGTAAAAGTAATGGAAATAAAATGGAAAATAACGACACCAAGAATTTTACGTGGAAACCCTTCTAAATAAGGGAAAAACCACGGGCCAAGGGAGCAACTGATATTACAATAGTAAGGAATTTTACACTGTGTAGTCACGAATACAACACTCAAAGTGACTACTACACACTCAAAAGGAACAACACTCTTTTGGTTTCCGTCTTACTAAAATATCGCTCACACTCTATTTTTCTTCACAGACTATTTTCTTATATAATCTATGGAATACCTCACTTTGCTCTCAAAATGGTTTTTCTCTCTAACTTGGTGTGTTCTACAAATGAGCAAGAATGGTCTATTTATAGAAGGATAAAACCATACCTATGTCACTAATGACATATGTAAACATAGCAAAGTCAAAAATGGTTGCAAATCTTACCAATTTGCCAACTACCAAATCTTTTCTTTTCAACTCCAATTACTATTCTTTTTTAACAATTGCTTGTACCAATTGAATAGCTAAAGTTGACTAAAACAATGAGATGGATTCAACACTAATGACTACATTCATATGAACTTCACTTGGATTATTCATAAAGCAACTTACCACATTAATCGCATAAGCGTTCTCTGGTTGGGTATTTGATAAGTATATTAAGCGTCCCACTAATCTTTGATATCTCAATTTGTTAGTAGGAACTTGATAAGAAAGTTCCTCCAAGCTATAATTTTGTTCAATTCGTATATTAATAGTTTGACAACCTAACATACTCGTCTCCTTTAACAAATCACCAGAGGAATGTCTTGCTGGTGCTTTTGCTCGATTTATTTGAGGAGGTAACTCATACCTATTCATTTTATTATCATCACTAGAAACAACTGATGTAGTTTCATCGATTAAATTATTAGTATTAGTCTCCTCATAAGTAACACATATCTCAGGAACATCATCGGATGAGACATAATTTGTGGTTATTGTCATGTAGAAACACCATTCAATTTTGCTTTTCAACCTTATTCTCCCTATGAAGATAAGAACTGGATATCTCCAAAGACAAATACATCTCGCTCTCAGAAAAATTAACATCCATAGTAATATACTAACCCTTTTTATGAGAAAATACCCAACAAAGACACATTGTAATGCAAGTGGATCAAGTTTCATACGTATGTGTCTAGGAGGTAAAAACAATGCAATCAAAAATTTGAGGTTCCAATTTTAAGGTAGATGAGAGGTTAAAGAAATTGGAGAGGTGATTTAAGGGAGTCTTAATCTGTAGAACGTTACTTGGTACACGATTTATTAAATAAATAGCATACAAAATAGCATCCTCCCAAGATGAAGGTTGCATATGAGAACTAATTAAGCATGCATGCATAATTTTTGATTTATGGCAATTTTTTCTCTCTACAACGCCATTTTGCTGAGGTGTAAAAGAGCATGTAGTTTCTTGAATAATGTTATGATTTTGGAGATACGACTGCAACGCTTGATTAACATAGTCGCCACCATTATTTGACCTAAGAACTTTTATTTTGACAGAAAATTGTGTTTGAATAATCATATGAAATGAGCAGAAGCAGAAACATCATTTTTATTCTTCAGTCGATATATCCATGTCATACGACTAAAATCATCAAGAAATATTACAAAGCAATGATAACCAAATGAACTAGAACTGGAGAGGGACCTCATACATCAGAGTGAATAAATGAAAACGACTCAGTCACCTTACTAGTACTTAAAGGATAAGTAGTACGATGACTTTTAGCTAATATACAAACATCAAAATGAAAATTAGAGAAGTCACACTCTGAGAACAAAGTTGGGAATAAGTGTTTAGTGTAGCCAAAATAAGTATGACCAAATCTTCAATGCCACATCCATATTTGGTGTTATTTAGTAGAGAAGGAAATTTGTGTTGTTAGATAAATACCATGACATACATCATCCATATAATAGAGCCCTCCTGTTTTAGTACCACGCCCAATAATCTCCTTGTTGTTGAGGTCCTGAAAAATACAGACACGAGGATACATTACTAGACAATTTAATTGTTGAGATAATTGAGACACAAATAAAAGATTATTGGATAGTCAAGGAACAAATATTGTATGCTCTAAAGACAAGGAGGGAGTTAGAACAACAGTTCCAGCACTACTAACTGAAATGATACATCATTTGCGTTGGACACATGTGAATGATGTGATTTATTATGAGCTTGTAGCAATGACTGATCAAAGGTCATACAATCAATAGCTCCGAAATCAATAACCTATCTAGTGTCTTTATCAGAATCAATTTTAACAAGAGTTGATTACCTGATGATTGTCTTGGTATAGCTAAATCAGATCATCAATTTCAGTTGAAACCAAAGTCATTTTAGCAGTTGACAGTAATGTGCTAGTTGAAATCATAGCAACAATTTCTCATCATATTTTTCATAATTCTTTCGATTTCTCCGTTCCCTAGATTTCTTTTCAATTAAACCATCTCACCAATCTGGATTTCCATGTAACTTAAAATAATTCTCAACTACGTTTTTGAGATTACCGCTATGAGTACAACTCTTTTCACCATTGCTATGAACTTTTGCATGGTAATCTCAATTCTGGATAAAAGAAACCTTTGCTTCCATAGACATGTTGAAATTTGTATTATATTGTGTTCCTTCATTGTTATTCACTTCAAATCATAGCAAAAGCAGATACTGGCTAGGGAAAAATTTTTACACAAAGAATATCACTTCGGATACGATCATAATATCATCCAAACCATCCAAAAAGATATACACGCTCTTCTTCAATTTCCTTCTGTCGAGCCTGGGCAACATTAGGTTGTGACAAAGATGGATTACGATGATCCAGTTCCTACCATATTTTTTGCTAATCTACAAAATATGTAGAAATTGTTTTCCCTTCTTGTTTCATATGCTTGCTTGACAAAAAAGATTGAAAACAATTGATCTATCTGCCCCATCATAGTCATAAATATTGAGATATTGTTCCAAATACTCCTGGCCATCCAAACATGTACAAATAAGCTTATATGTCGGGTTTCATGGCAGTGATGAGCCAAATTTTTAGATAGCATATTCATACTCCACTTTTCATCAGTTTTTTTACCAAATGAGCTATTTTAAAATTAATTTACCTATTAATTAATCGTTTTTAATTTTTTTACAAAATAGTACAAACGTACTTTATGGTAACGTTTTAGGATATTTTCATTAAAAAATTCAACGGACAAAAAGTTAACGGGTTGACGACGTTAAACGCATAACGTAACTGTGAGTAACGTTTTAGGTGTAAAACGTTACTCAAGAGTACGTTTTGGGAGAATCCAATCACGGGCCACTAACTCCAATCCTGCAAAGGCGGAGTCAAATCATTCAACTGTAAAACGTTACTATGAGTAACGTTTTACACCTAAAAATGTTACTTTGACTCCCGTTTCTTAAGAATCCAATCACGGGCCTTCGACTTCTGCAAATTTAGAATATATTTAGCTATAAAACGTTACTCACAGTGACGTTTTACCTTAAAAACGTTACTTTCAATTAGAACGCTCTGTTAAAGTCATATTCCTCCATTTTTCAAACTGACCAAAGTGATTATGAATAAATGTTGTTGTAATATTTTGTATGTTCAAATATAATTTAGCAAAAATTTTCCTTGTGTGGTCCATTTTAAAAATAATATTCACAAAATTTCATCAGGTATGATTTAAATAAGTGAAGTTTATCCTTTGTTATGTTCTTATTATAGCTTTAAAATTATCTTTCTAATTTAATAATATTGTTTTAAAAAATATTTTATCTTTATGTGTAGGATTAAGATGACGAGCTTTGAACATAATGTGATGGTTGTTTTGTATTGGGGTGGAGAAATAATTACGCATATGAATGGATTTAGGTATACTGAATGTGCTAGAACGATTATTAGCATGTCGACTTCAACTACCTATGTTGAATTGGTTGGATTGTTGCATGAGAAAATGGGAACATATAGTGAAAATATTCATATGGATATTTCTGGAAAATATCCATGTTCATTCAAGGTAACAATACAAGGTCCATTGAGTTTAAATTGAGAATGACCAATCTTTGTTACAATTTCTTTTCATACCTCAAAAATTTGCGGATAAGATTGATATAAATGTTTTGGAGATGTATGTAAAGACTGTATCGACAGATCAAATGTTGCATTTCAAGTTAGTGGTCATCATGGTTATCACATGAATTTTTGGCTCAAAATTATGGCCTTACCACGATCAATCAACCTCATTTTGGAGAACCGATTGTTCAACCACCATTTCAACAATTGTTGATGCATGATCGTCGATCATTTGGTGAAGGCTCAAGTAGTCAAATGCATATTGATAATAGTCACATGAATATGAGGCTAGGTAAACAACAAATCTTTATTTTATTAAATTTTCGTCTAACAATTAATAAGATAATTTTTATTGTCAGTATACACAAATTATCTCTTATAAATAGAAGAAATAATATTTAGAATATTTATTACCGCTTTTAAACAAGCTTGTATATTTATAATTTTGCTAGAATTTGACTAATATTTTTTTTACAGAGATATTAATATCAACGTTGATCTATATAATGATGTAAATGCTGAAATTAGTGATGAAAGTTCGGAGGAAGACGAACCTCAGAAAGATGGTGATGAAAGTGAACCTGATGAAGATATCGATGATATTAGAGATTTTTCTCAAAATGGTGTATATCTTCATAATCATGATCAGGGTGTGTCCCATGACATACCCTATTTCATGACATTAGAGAATGAGGAAGACATTTTCATGTCTACATGTGAATCTGAGATGGAATGTTGTTCAGTTTGGTCTGAGCAAGCAAAAAAAGATTTAAAAAAAGGTATGCTTTTTAGTAGTAAAGAAAAGTTTAAAATGGCTGTAACGATTTGGAGTTTGCAAAAAAATAAGGAGTTCAAGGTAGTAACATTTACCAAAAGTCTATGGGTTGTGAGATGTAAGTTTTATAATTTATTGGGTTGCATGTGGTTTCTTCGAGGACGATAAGTTGGAGATAAATTTTGGAAGATAGGAAAATATGTTGAAAACCATAGATGTGAGACTGAGGGGCTTTGTAGCAGTCACGCCAACCTAAATACCAATTTGATTGCATTACTACTTCTAAATCAAATTAGAAAAAAATCCTAAGTTCTTGGTGGTAGATATCATTTCAAAGGTTCATGAAAATTTTGGTCACCAAGTGACATATAGAAAAGCATGGCTTGGACGTCAACGCGCATTTGAATTGGTGTATGGTGACTTTGAGAAATCATTTAGTGACGTAACTAAATTTTTTGCAGCTTTTCAACACTTTAACCATGGAACAATTGTGGAATGGAAACACGAAGAGTCTATGAGTTCATCGGAGGTAAAACTTTTAAATTTGTATTTTGGGCTTTCAAGCCATGCATTGATGGATTCCAAACATGTCGCCCAGTTTTTTCAGTAGATGGAACTCATATTTATGGAAAATATGAGATCAAATTATAATTGCTGTTGGAATTGGTGGAAATGATAACATTCTCCCTTTAGCGTTTGCTATTGTAGACAAAGAATCAAAAGAGGCATGGAAATGATTTTTTAGAAATTTAAGTGCACATGTGATAAAAAGTAGACAAAATGTATGTGTTATATCTGAAAGGGCAAAAGGAAGCTTGACTAGTTTGCAAGAGTTGCGGCGATTTCAAGAGCCTCGAGTCTTCCATTGATTTTGCATAAGACATCTTAAGAGCAACTTTCAATCTAAATTTCCAAACAAGGACCTCAGCAGATTGATGTGGATGGCTGCTTCAGCCCATCAAGTAAGGAAGTTTGAGTACATGATGTGGCAAATTAAAGAAGAAAATATCAAAGCACATGAATACCTCATGGAAATTCCCTTGGATAAATGGACTGTTAGCCATGATGATGGAAAAAGATGGGGAGTGTTGACAACAAATCTTTCAGAGTCATTCAATGGAGTGTTGAAAAAAGCACGAGGTTTGCCTGTCACTGCTATGATTAGACTTTCATTGGAGCAAACTATTGAACGGTATACCCGTAGGTCTCAAATAGAACACCAACTTGCATAGCAAAATGAATTATGGACCGGGAGGGTCAAAATAAAGTGGGAGAAGAATTATGAAAGTTCAAAGAGGCACTTTGTTTTTATTGGAATATACCCACAGGAGTATACGAGGTTAGATCTATACAAGTTGATGGTACTGGTGGTAATCCTCATTGTGTTTCACTAAATGAAAGAAAATGCGATTGTGGAAAATGGGTTGCACTTCCCGTGTTCACATGTCATGAAGGTAACTGATAGAATGGGAGGGCTAGCTAGAAGTTTTGTTAGCGAGCATTTCACAATAGAGAATTATGTTGCAACATATTCTGGGTCATTCTCACCAATTGGTCATGAGTCATATTGGCCATCTCCAAGTTTTACAATGAGAAGTAATGAATTCTATCGTCGTCCTAATCGGCCAAGGACAACTAGAATACATAATGAAATGGATCGTAGTTCTACAGTGTATGAGCGAGCTTGTGGATTATGCAGGCAGACAGGACATGATAGGCGTCAATGTCCCAATCGTAATTAAATTAGGTGAATAATAGTGGGTCAATATCTAATGGTGTTAATTTTCTTTATGTTATCTAATGTAATGTGAATTTTTCCAGATTGCTAATAAAGGAAAATTATCTAATGTAATGTGAATTTTTCTCAGATTACTAAGACTCAAATAATTTGAAATATTTGATAATCACCTCTATCAAAATCTCAAGAGGTCTACAGCTGAACAAAATTTCATATTTGTTGCCAACCTTTGATTTACATGCAATTGGTATTATGAAACGCGTACCTATATTGTTTCATCGAAAAAATCAATTTTCGAAAAGAGTTTGTTTTATTTTTGACTTTTTAGGAGTCGCCACTTAATTTTTTAAGAAAAATCAAGAAAACTTATTTCCAAAACAACTTAAACAGAAAAATTGTTTTGAAACTATTTAAATGGGTTCGGGATTCTTATTAATGTCTTAGGAAGGTGTTTAAGGCATCTAAAACACTCCGTTAAATACGGTTTTCCGACGATTAACTTATTTGACTATTTTTGTTTTTACAAATCTTTATTGGAATTTGACTTGGACATATTTACAAGTTTTGAAATACTTAGTTTATCCATTTTTATTTTTAAGGTTAAAGCACTTTATGTTCAAACAAACTTAGAAATTGAATTTTGAACATATTAGAGTTTTAAACAAACTTGCGCATTGAAATAATTATCGATTTGAAATTCCATTAAAGTTAAACCTTTTAAACTTAACTTCTAAGCGACTTTCAAATTCGAACATCTTTAAAGTTTCAAGATTTTTAGTTTTGAATTTTGACAAAATAGAAAGCGTTCAATGGGGAGATTTGGAGTCTTCCAATCCTAAAGCTAACGAAATTTGAGCAAATATGTAAGCAAATAGTAAAGAGAGAGAGAGAGATTTGGGTCCAACTTCGGTTCTGTTCGCCTTGACCGAATGTTGGACCCACCTGCTTTTGGGTATTTGACCCATTTTTCACCTGTCCTAATCTAAACATGCGAAATAAAATAAGAAAAACAACGCCAAGAGGGCTTATGCCCATTACAAAAACAAAATACAAAAATATAAGAATAAAGCAAAAACATCTTCTAATCTTCTTCTTCGAATTTCCTCAATCTTCAAGGAAATGGAGTTGGCACATCTGACTTGATAATTGACTTGATGAAGGAAAAATGCGAGTCTTTACGACTCTTCTCGAAATGCAAGGAGAGAGAGTTCATGAAGAACTCAAGCCGATTTTACATGCAAAACATGAAGTAAAATAAATGATTAATATCTATGGGAGGAGATAAAACGATAAGAATACTAACATCCACCAGACATTGAAATAACACTTGAACAATAAGCTGAAGGGCAATTGATAACAAGCAGTAAAGGAATAGAAGAAAAGGTAACAAAACTCCCAATTCTTTTAGCCCTCCTATGAGTAAAGGTTCTAGCATGCCTGAACCCCTTTTAAAGCAAATCAAGGCAAGACTTAACACATTTGAACATGCAGTGACCAAAACTATTTGCACATTTATTGAATAAACGACCCATTCCCAGCTGAAATAATTTATTCCTTTGACTAACTAAGGAAACAATGATGCCATTATCCAGAGAACATACAAGAGATCACATGTTTCAAACTATCAGCAAACTTATCCTTTCTATATATAATAGACCCAGAACACATGCAAGACGTAATGAGAAATAGGGAGTGTATACAAGAAATATTTTAGAGAAAGACATAGTAGAGGACAGCCATGCCCTCACTGTACGACACAGTCCGCATTTGACCTTAAAACGAAGTCGAACCAAACTCAACCATTACAAACTGTTGAAGAAGAAAAGAGAAACTCATTCACATTCAACAAATATGCCAGAGTATTGTTAAGTTATGGGAAAATTTTAGCTTGAACAAATAGAAACTTAATAGACACCAAATTCGAAATGAGACATCTAAACCTGATTGATTAACCTTCAAACAGCGGTTTCCCGAAATAGAAAAAATTCGGGACCAATACAGCAAGATTTACCCATGACAATTCGTAACCAGCGGATGAACAACACAAACGAGCGCATAACAAATCGAAGTAACAAACAAAAGAAGAACAAAACAGAGACATCAAGGAAGACCCTGCAGATTGATTAATCAGTGCTACATGCCACGATTCAGACCATATGCTAGAGACAATCAACAATCACGACCAAACGAAATTGTCACAACACATCGACATAGATGAGAGAAGATCGAAAGGGCCGAGCCGTACCTTTTCTGGGGCAGCGACTGAGACGAGAACGAGCAGGGGATGGAGACTTCACGCCACAGGTGACACGAACCACGGCTCTACGCCTATGTCGCTCTTAGGAAAATTCCCGACAAACAAATTGAGCTTCCCTCAAACTCGAACAAAGAAGAAGAACAGTGGAAGAAACCAGTGAGGAAACCAAGCCAAATTCTCAACCTCGAAAAGAAAATCCTATTCCCAACCTAAACAAAACTCATTTTTTTTTCGTAGTTTTCTCGGAAACGATAGGACAACCCAAGAACTTCTTTCCAAAAATTTCCCCCCCCTTTGTTTGAAGGATGATGGTGTTTAAGTAGGAAAACAATTAGGTTCCGAAGAAGGGGCGGGCAAAACGAATTCGAAATTCGAAATTCGACCCCATTTCGACCGAAAGAGAAAAGGGAAATTATGGCTGTCGGGGGTCTTCACGTGGGGTAGGGAGAGCGTATGTTTTGCCTTTTTTCCGGGAATCGCGGCTGCTTTTCTTTTTCGTTGGGTTGGTGGGTGTGGGAGACAAGGGAGAGAGAGAGCACGCGAGGGGAGAGACGAATGGGTCTGGGAGAGAGGAGAAGAGAGCGTGGGGAGATACAACAACGCGTGGGGGTGCTGGGTCGTTCTGTTTTCCTGGGAAATTTCGTCGAGTGGGTTACGTTTTCTGGGAATTTTGTTTGTTCTGGAACGTTGGGGGAGATGAGAGAGTAGCGAGAGAGAAACAAGGACACGCGAGCCTGTTGGGAATCGCGTGGGGGGAGAGAGAGCACGCGAGGGAGATTTTCTGGGGATTTCCGCGTCTGTTTCTGCTGGGTTTTCTGGGAAATCGACGTGATGGGGAAAGGGGGGAAGGTAGGGAGAGAACGCCGGGGAGAGATGAGAAGAAAGGGAGAGACGCCGAGAGAGAGACGAGACGCGTGGAGGCGACGCGGTTTCTGGGGAGTCGACGTTTCTGGGTTCTGGGAATTGTTCGTTCTTTCTGGAACGTTGGGGTGAGGGGAAGAAGAAGGGTGAAATGGGTCGGGTCGGTCGGGTCAAGGGAAAGGGTTTGGGCTGGAGCGGGTCAAAAGATTGGACCGGGTTTATATATTAAAAGGGTTGGGCTGGTCTTTTCTCTGGGTTGGTTTGAGGTTTTAAGTGAGTTGGGCTGGGAATTGGGTTGGATTTAATTTAGAATTGGGTGTTGGACCGGTGGGAATGTTTGTGGGCTGGAATTGGGTTAGAGGGAAGAGTGGATGAATTTGGGCCTGGTGTGGTCTGATGGGGGGAAATTGGGTTGGTTTCAAATATACGCAAGATACACCGGCTGTATACACCACTAAATTATACTGTTCTATTTTCGCAAAATTATAAAACTTAATTACTTAACTTATTTGGAAAATTCACGAAGCTCGATAATTAATTTATACCGACGTGGGTCAAAAATTGGGTGTCAACAGCTGTCCCTCATTTTACTTGGGTTGATGCAAGCAACTCGAGGAAAATGAAGTTGACCGAACCAATTTTGACCAACCCCAATCATTTTCCAAAGGAAGGATTTGACAAAGGGATTAGGAATTATGGCCGAACCCTTGAAACGGGTTTCCTACATATCTCAGGCTATATGAGAATTCAGGCCACTTGTAGTTCGATAAGCTTGATTTACCGCACGATTTGGAAGAATCAAAAGCCACCTCGACACCGAATTATGAAGGTACCGAAATGCTCGAGAATAGAATTCGAGAACGAATGTTGGAATACAGCCAAGTTTTCGACATTGAATCCGCCTACATATCCACATACATCTGGAATCAAGCTGCATGTAGTTCCACTCGATCGATTGAAAAAGGAAATCTATTATGCTAGATAACCTTCGGTTTTGGACAAGTGACAAATTAAACGAGTATGAAAAAGATGTTTGTAACCTCTTAGCCATGAATGTGTACATGGACATAACTTCCAAGTTCTTGGCGTATTGTCACTCAGATGGGAAACTTGCTTCCGATAAGTTGAAACCTACGGATGCGAGACTGAAACTGACAGAACCAAAGAAAGACCGACATGACTCGAGAGGGGTGGTTCGATCGTGGTGGAAGTCGCTCCTCTGCTCGCGTCCTAAGAGTTTGACATTCCTCTTTGGACTATGTCCCAGTTCGCTGCTAAGAAAAAGTTCCACGTTGTGCTGCATCCCTGTTGATGTCGTCCGCACCTGTGGTTTGATTTGAGAATTCATCCTCTTGGATGCTCTCGACAAAGATTGAGATAAAAACTTGTTAGCTAAAAATGCAATTAGGATGAGAGATTGTGTCTTTTTACCATGTCGACACTTCATTGTTCTCATCCATATCTGACGTTGACTTGATCGGTCTGACGTACAGCAAATAAAACTTATGTCTTGTGTTTTGCAAATAAAATTTTCAATATACTCCTTATTTAAATATGAATGGCCCTCTTGGCGGTATGAATATGAATGGCCCTCTTGGCGGTATGAATATGAATGGCCCTCTTGGCGGTATGAATATGAATGGCCCTCTTGGCGGTATGAATATGAATGGCCCTCTTGGCGGTATGAATATGAATGGCCCTCTTGGCGGTATGAATATGAATGGCCCTCTTGGCGGTATGAATATGAATGGCCCTCTTGGCGGTATGAATATGAATGGCCCTCTTGGCGGTATGAATATGAATGACCCTCTTGGCAGCATGAATATAAATGGCCCTCTTGGGGGTTTGATATGAATGGCCCTCTTGGCGGTATGAATATGAATGGCCCTCTTGGCAGCATGAATATAAATGGCCCTCTTGGCAGTTTGATATGAATGGCCCTCTTGGCGGTATGAATATGAATGACCCTCTTGGCGGTATGAATATGAATGGCCCTCTTGGCGGTATGAATATGAATGGCCCTCTTGGCGGTATGAATATGAATGGCCCTCTTGGCGGTATGAATATGAATGGCCCTCTTGGCGGTATGAATATGAATGGCCCTCTTGGCAGTTTGATATGAATGGCCCTCTTGGCGGTATGAATATGAATGGCCCTCTTGGCAGCATGAATATAAATGGCCCTCTTGGCAGTTTGATATGAATGGCCCTCTTGGCGGTATGAATATGAATGGCCCTCTTGGCAGCATGAATATAAATGGCCCTCTTGGCAGTATGAATATGAATGGCCCTCTTGGCGGTATGAATATGAATGGCCCTCTTGGCAGCATGAATATAAATGGCCCTCTTGGCAGTTTGATATGAATGGCCCTCTTGGCGGTATGAATATGAATGGCCCTCTTGGCAGCATGAATATAAATGGCCCTCTTGGCAGTTTGATATGAATGGCCCTCTTGGCGGTATGAATATGAATGGCCCTCTTGGCAACATGAATATAAATGGCCCTCTTGGCAGTTTGATATGAATGGCCCTCTTGGCGGTATGAATATGAATGGCCCTCTTGGCAGCATGAATATAAATGGCCCTCTTGGCAGTTTGATATGAATGGCCCTCTTGGCGGTATGAATATGAATGGCCCTCTTGGCAGCATGAATATAAATGGCCCTCTTGGCAGTTTGAAAACATTTGACGAGGCATGAAATCTTCTCGTCGTGCATAAAATTGACTCGCGATGCATGATTTTGACGAGGCATGAAATCTTCTCGTCGTGCATAAAAATTGACTCGCGATGCATGATTTCCGGGATGCATGATTTCTGCGAGGCACAAAGTCTTCTCGCGATGCATAAATTTTGACGAGGCATGAAATCTTCTCGTCTCTGTTGATGATAACGGCAGGACGACCTCCAGGTAATGTATCGTCCTGGTCCAAAATAACTATCTCCTCTGGGGTAATGCATTGTCCTGATTGACAATGACCATCTTGCTTGATCTTGTGAAGCGAATAGCACTCTTTACGAAAATCGTAAACTTTTTCTTGAGATTCTGTTTGATTCGCCTTTGATTTCTTCTTGGAGTTCTCCTTGTTCATTTGTCGGAAGAATTTTGCCAATTTCAAAGCAAAGCTATAAACCTGCATCCACAGAAAAATTGTCAGTTTTAAAGATGTACTGATTTGTGTCAATTTCTCCAGTTGTCTTCTCTTTGTATTGCTATCTCCGGTTGATTTCCCGATCTTCTGTCCCAGTTTACTGTCTTACTTATCCTTTCATCGTAACTGAGCAGATTGTGGAATTTTTTAGATCTTCTCAAAAATTTTGTTGCAGTCGCAGATCTCGAAATATCTTTATTTTGACTTGCTAAAGAGGAAACTTCTTTTGGAGAATTTTGAGTCCCTCTCAAAATTTTTGTTCCAGTTTCTATTGTAAAGAGAAATAGAAATCTTACGAGAGATATGGCCGAATCCTTGTGGCGCCTACGTATCCCGTAGTTCAGGCCGTAAAACTTTGGTCTTTTGTTTTGACCCGTTAAAGAAGTCAAACTTCAAATGAATTTTTGAGCTCCTCTCAAAAATTCTGTCCCAGTTTCCATTATGAAGAGAAATGGAAATCTTACTGGGAATATGACCGAGCCGTTGTGGCGCCTACGTATCCCGTTGGAGCAGGAATCAGGTCGAACGTAGACTTTTATCTTTTGTTTTGACCCGTTAAAGAAGTCAAACTTCAAATGAGTTTTTGAGCTCCTCTCAAAAATTCTGTCCCAGTTTCCATTATGAAGAGAAATGGAAATCTTACTGGGTGTATGACCGAGCCGTTGTGGCGCCTACGTATCCCGTTGAAGCAGGAATCAGGTCAAACGTAGACTTTTTATCTTCTGTTTTGACTCGTTAAAGAAGTCAAACTTCAAATGAATTTTTGAGATCCTCTCAAAAATTCTGTCCCAGTTTCCATTATGAAGAGAAATGGAAATCTTACTGGGTATATGACCAAGCCGTTGTGGCGCCTACGTATCCCCTTGAGGCAGGGATTCAGGTCGAACGTAGACTTTTTATCTTCTGTTTTGACTCGTTAAAGAAGTCAAACTTCAAATGAATTTTTGAGATCCTCTCAAAAATTCTGTCCCTGTTTCCATTATGAAGAGAAATGGAAATCTTACTGGGAATATGACCGAGCCGTTGTGGCGCCTACGTATCCCGTTGGAGCAGGAATCAGGTCAAACGTAGTTCCAAGATATGTGCGATACATTTTCAAAGGAAAGGTAACAAAACTTCATACGCAAAATTTGGCCTATGTTGGGCATTCTTCTTCTCGAATAAATATCTCCAAATGATTCAATTCAGAAATGTCTTGTACTCATTCTTGAGCATCCAACCTGTCATCCATTCAGGTGGTTTCCTTAATATTGATCAAGTTGTTGTTGATCATGTTTTGTATCTTGTGCTTCAGAGTTGAACAATTCTCTGTGTCATGTCCAACGGCTCCTGAATGATAAGCACATTTGTGGTCAGCTCTGTAAAATTTTCCCAAAGGGTTGGCTGGTCTTCCTTCTATAGGATAAAGCATACCCATTGCTTTCAACCTTTCATAAAGTTGAGTTTGAGATTCCCTCAATGGTGTAAATACTTTAGGAGCTTTCCTAAATTTTGGGCGAGGAAAATTTTCCTGATTGACATTATGATTTTGGTATTTCCTTTTAGAAGATGACCTCCTATGAGTAGCCGTGATCGTACTTATCTCCTTCAATTTTCCTTTTGATTTATCCATATCACTGATTCTGGCAGATTTTCCATTAGATCGAAATGCGGTGAGTTTGGTGAGCTTTCCACTCTTGAAACCATCTTCCAAAGCTTCTCCCACTTTGACAATCTCGACAAACTTTTGTCCCATCATGCACAACATTCTTTCGTAGTACTCAGGCTCTTGAGTACGAATAAACATTTCAGTGATCTCACGTTCGGACATTGGAGGTTGAACTTTTGCGGCCTCTTTTCTCCAGCGAAGAGCGTACTCTCGATAATTTTCTGTGGACTTCTGTCTGATCTTCTCCAAGCAGTAGCGATCTGGGGCATCTTCTATGTTATGTCCAAATCTTTGTGTGAATTCCTTTGCAAGTGCATTCCAACTTTTACATTGTTTCAACTCCTGTGATGTAAGCCATTCCAGAGCTTCTCCACTTAGACTTCGACTGAAGAGACGCATTAATAATGCTTCGCTTTTGTCAACTCCCCCGAGTTGATCACAATAAGCTTTCAGATGTGTTAGGGGATTTCCTGTCCCGTTAAAAGTGACAAACTTTGGCACCTTGGACCCTTCTGGGAGGTCGAGATCCTCATAGCTTAATCCATCGACTTTGGAAAAATAGTGTAACTCCTTCATGGATTTCCTGATCTCTTCTTTCGCCTTGAGTACCTCTTCTTTTGACCTCCACTCTCTCTCCTGTTCTTCACAGTGATCAAGCTCGGAACAATCGGCATGAGGTTCATTTGAAGTTGGGATTTGGAAAGTAGTCTTTTGAAGTATGGGTGGAGCAATGGAGGGATTCTGGGTATTTTGAGTGGCTTGATAATTTTGGGGGAAAGTTTGAGGATCAGTATTTTGGTTTTGAGATGGGTGAAGGTTTGAGCATTGTTCGTATTTTGGTTTTGAGGGAGATGGAGATTTTAAAGTTGGAATTTGAGGATGATGTGGGGCTTGACATGATGTGGTGGTGTGATGGGGATTGGGGGTAGTTAAGTCAATAGTTGGAGGATTTTGAGTGGGGTTAGAGAGAAGGTTCTGAACCTGTTCCGTGCTTGGGGGAGGAAGGTCAAGTGGAGGTCTTTCATCTCTTGGAGGTTTGAAGGATGTCACTCGATTAGACAACTCCTGCATTCTTTGCATTTCGATTCTCATTTCGGCAACCTGTTGCATCAGCTGCATAATTAACTCATTTTGATCTGCCGCGGTGGGCTGAGCTACCACAAAATCTGTAAGGCTGACTTTCTCATTATTGTCTTCCATGGCTGTATTTGTGTTTGGTCAAGGGCGGGAATCTGCGGGACCTTTTGATCTGGTGAAGTAGAGGTGATCTTTCTCTTTTTATCGACACAGATCAGTTAAAATTACCTGAAAAGAAAAATAACTCAAAAGCAGATTTGTTAGTGCGCGTTCAGAGTACAAAATACATAATATCACATAGACGGCAGATAAACACACAAGTCGCTTTGTTTGAGGATATTTTAACCCACGAATGAGGAGGGAAATATATATTTGGACAAACAGGAATTTGTTTGTTTAACGCTATCTCAGAAAGGTCGAATCACGTTGAGCTATGGTCTTCTTGCAGCTGTTTTTCGATGTCCGTCGATCTTATCTTCGTATCTTTGTAATACGGAGGAGAATGAAAATTTTCTGTGATAGGGGCCGGGCCAGGGAGGCTGCCTACGTATCTCATCCTTGAGAATTCAGGCCCAACGTAGTTCGGATACAAGGGTGAAATCTTTTCATTAACCCTTTTATTGTGATTACAAGGGAATTGAAGAACAACACTGAAATTCCTAGAAGACTACACTTTGGCGATTACTTCGCGGTCGGGACCACTGTCGTCTGCTCCTTGTTCACTGGCGAGGTATTTTCCGCCCTTTAGGTTGCTGCGGGTCTCCAATTCCTCGTCGAGCGCCGCGCTTCTGGCCAACAACATGGTAGTCTCAATATCTACCTTTGCTTCTCTTCCTCGCCTTCCTTCGTGTATCTCCAAACGAAGCCAGTTCAACCTTTTCTTTAGGCTTTCAGTTTCATCTCAACCTCCTTTTTCTTTTTCTGTGACGCCAGATCTTCGTCCAGGTTGTGACCGCAACTTTGTAGATCGCCGTGGTCATGTCTACTTTGAGCCTTTCCACCTTAACCTTCTGAATCTCTCGAGAGACTCGCTCGATCTTTTTTCGCAATTCCTCCTCAGTGAGCTTCGTCTGGACGTTCTTGCTTTTGTGCATAGCGGTGATTCAATTTCCCTGAGACGATAGAGTGGTATTTAGGATTTATGGTATGGATTTTTGTATGAGAAACTTGAGACTCGGGAATTTTGGTCGTACATTTATAATAGTGGCTTCTGTACATTCTTTGGAATTTTGGCTAGGAGTGGGTTTACGATATCCTCAATCATAGCGACATAACACATAAACATTTAAACATATATATCGCGCCCTAAACATGCATGTGACCCTTTTGTGCCCAGGGTAGGCCTAACGAATTGAGGGATGTATACGTCATTTGAAATAGTTCATTGCCCCAAAACTCAAATTTATACAAATTTTAAGAATAAAACTTAATGGGGATACATAATAAGGAAAGGTATACAAAATAATCAGTCCCACGCAGATGTACGACCCTAAACTATGCCTCCACGAAAGATCCTTCTCCTTTCTTGATTTGTTGTCATCTCCGGGTGCCAACATCTTTGGATGGACCAGTAGCTTTCAAAACTCTTTCTATAACTTACATAAGCTATAATCTAATCCTCATCCTATAAGACAATGATTTTCTCAAATAACGTATACGTCCTTCAAATTTAAACACATAAGTATGAACGTCCATTTAGGCCGTAGGCCGTTTTGGACTCAAGGTGGTCTTCTAATGGGCCCAACACGCCTTGGGCATTGGGTCATCTTAGTTCGAATGCTCCTAAATTCGGGATTTGGTTCAGCTCTATCCTAGGCTTACTAGAATAGTTTTCAATTTGACGGTTACCCGAGTCGGACAAACATCGGGGTGAAGCTACCAAACAAACGTCGGATGACCACATTCCAACTAATTGTTTGATACTTCCAAATGAATTCTTGGGGTATATCTGAGAGAAGTCGCGGTAAGCCGCGTAACTTCCGTTTCCTAATGCAATCTATTTGCCATTTGGCGGAAGTTATGCCATGAGAACAATGCAAATTTCAAAATTTAAACAAGTAAACAGTTATCACAAATAGTCAAATAAGTTAGTCTTAAGGTTAGAATCCTCCAAATAGTCCCCAGCAGAGTCGTCATTTCTGTTTCATCGAAAAAATCAATTTTCGAAAAGAGTTTGTTTTATTTTTGACTTTTTAGGAGTCGCCACTTAATTTTTTAAGAAAAATCAAGAAAACTTATTTCCAAAACAACTTAAACAGAAAAATTGTTTTGAAACTATTTAAATGGGTTCGGGATTCTTATTAATGTCTTAGGAAGGTGTTTAAGGCATCTAAAACACTCAGTTAAATACGGTTTTCCGACGATTAACTTATTTGACTATTTTTGTTTTTACAAATCTTTATTGGAATTTGACTTGGACATATTTACAAGTTTTGAAATACTTAGTTTATCCATTTTTATTTTTAAGGTTAAAGCACTTTATGTTCAAACAAACTTAGAAATTGAATTTTGAACATATTAGAGTTTTAAACAAACTTGCGGATTGAAATAATTATCGATTTGAAATTCCATTAAAGTTAAACCTTTTAAACTTAACTTCTAAGCGACTTTCAAATTCGAACATCTTTAAAGTTTCAAGATTTTTAGTTTTGACTTTGACAAAATAGAAAGCGTTCAATGGGGAGATTTGGAGTCTTCCAATCCTAAAGCTAACGAAATTTGAGCAAATATGTAAGCAAATAGTAAAGAGAGAGAGAGAGATTTGGGTCCAACTTCGGTTCTGTTCGCCTTGACCGAATGTTGGACCCACCTGCTTTTGGGTATTTGACCCATTTTTCACCTGTCCTAATCTAAACATGCGAAATAAAATAAGAAAACAACGCCAAGAGGGCTTATGCCCATTACAAAAACAAAATACAAAATATAAGAATAAAGCAAAAACATCTTCTAATCTTCTTCTTCGAATTTCCTCAATCTTCAAGAAATGGAGTTGGCACATCTGACTTGATAATTGACTTGATGAAGGAAAAATGCGAGTCTTACGACTCTTCTCGAAATGCACGAAGAGAGAGTTCATGAAGAACTCAAGCCGATTTTACATGCAAAACATGAAGTAAAATAAAATGATTAGGATCTGTGGGAGGAGATGAAACGATAAGAATACTAACATCCACCAGACATTGAAATAACACATGAACAATAAGCTGAAGGGCAATTGATAACAAGCAGTAAAGGAATAGAAGAAGAGGTAACAAAACTCCCAATTCTTTTAGCCCTCGAGTAAAGGTTTTAGCATGCATGGACCCCTTTTAAAGCAAATCAAGGCAAAACTTAACACATTTAAACATACAGTGACCAAAACTATTTGCACATTTATTGAATAAACGACCCATTCCCAGCTGAAACAATTTATTCCTTTGACTAACTAAGGAAACAATGATGCCATTATCCGGAGAACATACAAGAGATCACATGTTTCAAACTATCAGCAAACTTATCCTTTCTATATATAATAGACCCAGAACACATGCAAGACGTAATGAGAAATAGGGAGTGTATACAAGAAATATTTTAGAGAAAGACATAGTAGAGGACAGCCATGCCCTCACTGTACGACACAGTCCGCATTTGACCTTAAAACGAAGTCGAACCAAACTCAACCATTACAAACTGTTGAAGAAGAAAAGAGAAACTCATTCACATTCAACAAATATGCCAGAGTATTGTTAAGTTATGGGAAAATTTCAGCTTGAACAAATAAAACTTAATAGACCCAAATTCGAATGAGACATCTAAACCTGATCGCTTAACAAACTGATCGATTAACCGTCGCGTTTCCCCCCGAAATAGAACAAATCGGGACCAATACAGCAAGATTTACCCATGACAATTCGTAACCAGCGGATGAACAACACAAACGAGCGCATAACAAATCGAAGTAACAAACAAAAGAAGAACAAAACAGAGACATCAAGCAAGACCCTGCAGATTGATTAATCAGTGCTACATGCCACGATTCAGACCATATGCTAGAGACAATCAACAATCACGACCAAACGAAATTGTCACAAAACATCGACATAGATGAGAGAAGATCGAAAGGGCCGAGCCGTACCTTTTCTGGGGCAGCGACTGAGACGAGAACGAGCAGGGGACGGAGACTTCACGCCACAGGTGACACGAACCACGGCTCTACGCCTATGTCGCTCTTAGGAAAATTCCCGACAAACAAATTGAGCTTCCCTCAAACTCGAACAAAGAAGAAGAACAGTGGAAGAAACCAGTGAGGAAACCAAGCCAAATTCTCAACCTCGAAAAGAAAATCCTATTCCCAACCTAAACGAAACTCATTTTTTTTTCGTAGTTTTCTCGGAAACGATAGGACAACCCAAGAACTTCTTTCCAAAAATTTCCCCCCCCTTTGTTTGAAGGATGATGGTGTTTAAGTAGGAAAACAATTAGGTTCCGAAGAAGCGGCGAGCAAAACGAATTCGAAATTCGAAATTCGACCCCATTTCGACCGAAAGAGAAAAGGGAAATTATGGCTGTCGGGGGTCTTCGCGTGGGGTAGGGAGAGCGTATGTTTTGCCTTTTTTCCGAGAATCGCGGCTGCTTTTCTTTTTCGTTGGGTTGGTGGGTGTGGGAGACAAGGGAGAGAGAGAGCACGCGAGGGGAGAGACGAGTGGGTCTGGGAGAGAGGAGAAGAGAGCGTGGGGAGATACAACAACGCGTGGGGGTGCTGGGTCGTTCTGTTTTCCTGGGAAATTTCGTCGAGTGGGTTACGTTTTCCGGGAATTTTGTTTGTTCTGGAACGTTGGGGGAGATGAGAGAGTAGCGAGAGAGAAACGAGGACACGCGAGCCTGTTGGGAATTGCGTGGGGGAGAGAGAGCACGCGAGGGAGATTTTCTGGGGATTTCCGCGTCTGTTCTGCTGGGTTTTCTGGGGAAATCGACGTGATGGGGAAAGGGGGAAGGTAGGGAGAGAACGCCGGGGAGAGATGAGAGAGAGGGGAGAGACGCCGGGAGAGAGACGAGACGCGTGGAGGCGACGCGTTTCTGGGGAGTCGACGTTTCTGGGTTCTGGGAATTGTTCGTTCTTTCTGGAACGTTGGGGTGAGGAAGAAGAAGGGTGAAACGGGTCGGGTCGGTCGGGTCAAGGGAAAGGGTTTGGGCTGGAGCGGGTCAAAAGATTGGACCGGGTTTATATATTAAAAAGGGTTGGGCTGGTCTTTCTCTGGGTTGGTTTGAGGTTTTAAGTGAGTTGGGCTGGGAATTGGGTTGGATTTAATTTAGAATTGGGTGTTGGACCGGTGGGAATGTTTGTGGGCTGGAATTGGGTTAGAGGGAAGAGTGGATGAATTTGGGCCTGGTGTGGTCTGATGGGGGGAAATTGGGTTGGTTTCAAATATACGCAAGATACACCGGCTGTATACACCACTAAATTATACGTTCTATTTTCGCAAAATTATAAAACTTAATTACTTAACTAATTTGGAAAATTCACGAAGCTCGATAATTAATTTATACCGACGTGGGTCAAAAATTGGGTGTCAAAAATTGGTATTATGAAAATCTTTGATTTTTATTTATATGATTTATAATGTTATATAAAAATATTAATTGGATTAACATCAATATGACATACATTTAAATGTATCATACCTGATGAAATTTTGTGAATATTATTTTTAAAATGGACCACACAAGGAAAATTTTTGCTGAATTATATTTGAACATGCAAAATATTACAACAACATTTATTTATAATCACTTTGGTCAGTTTGAAAAATGGAGGAATATGACTTTAACAGAGTGTTCTAATTGAAATCAACGTTTCTAAGGTAAAACGTCACTGTTAGTAACATTTTATAGCTAAATATTCTAAATTTGCAGAAGTCGAAGGCCCGTGATTGGATTCTTAAGAAACGGGAGTCAAAGTAACATTTTAGGTGTAAAACGTTACTCATAGTAACGTTTTACAGTTGAATGATTTGACTCCGCCTTTGCAGGATTGGAGTTAGTGGCCCGTGATTGGATTCTCCAAAAAACGTACTCTTGAGTAACGTTGTACACCTAAAACGTTACTCACAGTTACGTTTATGCGTTTAACGTCGTCAACCCATTAACTTTTTGTCCGTTGAATTTTTATAATGAAAATATCTTAAAACGTTACCATAAAGTACGTTTATACTATTTTTGTTAAAAAAAATTAAAAATGTATTAATTAGGTAAATTGATTTTTAAAATAGCTCATTTTGGTCAAAAACTCCCACTTTTCATAAGTGGTATCACTAGCGAGAAACTCTTTAACTGTTCCTGATAAGTATTTCATTTTTCCACAACTTGCAGCAAATATCTCAACAACTTGAGACCAAAGAAAATAATTGAGAAAATGATCAAAAGTCCCCCCAACCAATACCCGAAATCCCAACTACACACTCCAACTTCACGGGTGTCCCATTACCCACTTAAACTATATTTTATCTATTTTCTACCCACCTAAGTGCTGACCTGTCATGGGAGGTGTTGTCACCGCCTTTAGGCGCGTTTGACGCAAAATTTTATGAAAAATTTCCCCCTTCTCCTATAGTCATCTTCCCCACTTTTAATACCCATTACTTCTTCCCCCATCATTAATCCTTTTTTCTTTAGTAAAAAATTCACGAATTCCTCTCAAAATCAAGTAGGGTTTAGTTGTTAATGTTCATTTGTACTTCAAATCTTGAATTTAAGGTTTGTAATCTAATCTAGTTTCTTATTTAGGTTTCTAATTAGAAGTTTGAATTTTCTCAAAATTCATTAAAATGACAAATGAAAATTTGAATACGCTTTGTATGGATGAATCAGACTGAATGCTCAACGTTGCAGTGAGATGCAAACATAGAATTTTGCTAAATTTTCAAACTTCTTGGTCAAAATTAAATCCGGGAAGAAGATTTTGGTGATATCACGTGATAATGCAGAATCGTCTGATGTAAATGCTCTTACTTTTGATGATGCAGAATCATCTAATGATAACCAAAAGTGGAGTAGGAGATGAAAAGAGGGTTTTTGGAATTTTCTTGCTTAGCAAGAAAAAGAAGAAACGAGAGTTTCTAGGTGTGGGTCCCAGCGCATGGAATCACACAACTTGAGTTATTTGGTTTATGTGTTGAGGTCAACACTTGGTGGGTAGAAAATAGATAAAAATATAGTTTAGGTGGGTAATGGGACACCCGTGAAGTTGGAGTGTGTAGTTGAGATTTTGATTATAGGTTGGGGGGCTTTTGATCATTTTCTCAAAATAATTCTTCGCATTGAGTTTTACACCAAAAGAAATGACTATAGGTTTAGGATAGTGTTTGTATTTTTAGAGGATTCACCCATGGAATTATAGACTTAGGATAAAGAAAAGAAATTTTCCCCGATACCAACTCAAAATTGGTGAAAAGATACTTTCAGTTTGTATGAACGATACATTATATAGAATTACAAAGATATGAGAAGATATTTACAATCCCAAAGAATATGATACTATAGTTTCAAAAAATATACTACACAATCCACAAGATATTCTAATTGATCTCCAATAATTAGAAACAAATCTACCCATTAACTACTTTTCCTAACTCATGCTTACAGAACTTGTATGTTTCAATTAACAGATCAAAAGCCTTACATGTTATATGAATAAACAGAGCCACAAAAAGTCTTAAGCAATCAACCTTACCTTTATACGCTTGAGCTTACCATAGATAGTCAATTTTTTTGATTTATTTTGTAGGGTTAGGTTAGCAAAAAGTGAAAAAGTGTGGTGGGGTTGGGTTGTGGGGTCAGGGACCTTAGCTTTTCATCACTCTAAAAACTTAGGGAATAAAATACAAATTTACAAAAATACAACAAAGTCCCTTTTAATATTTATAAATATTCCACCTTTATTAAATTATTTAATTATTCAACAATTTTTCTCTCTTCTCAGCTTCTCTTCTTTCATATTTTCTTAAGTATCTCAAATAATTGAAATATTTTTTTCTCCAGTATTCTTCTCAGGTCGAAATATTCATCCTCTTATGCTTAGGTAAGTTAATTTTTCTTTCACTTCAAGAAAATATGAATTACATGAGAATTTTTCTGTGGATTAGTATGAAAATCTGTAGGAAACTTGTTTTTCTGCAAATTTTCATAATAATCTCAAGGAAAATTCCTATGTAATTCACACTTTTCTTGTACTGTTTCCCCGACAGTTTTAGCTCCGTTTTACTATTTTTTTGTTGCATTTTCATTCAGTGGATTTTGAATTTTACAAAATATTGATTGTTTTTGACTAAATTTGTCAGAATTTTAATATGTTTTGAGTTCATGTTCTTAATTCCGCATCTCTAATTGCTTTTCGCTTGGAATAATGGTTAGAATTTTTTTGAAATTTTATATTTATATTGTCTATCGATTTTTCTAAATTTCTTTTTTGCATTTTGGTTGGCATTAATGGTGTTCTGATTACTGTTTTTGCATTCTCTTTCTAATAGTACGGTTGGTTGCTTTGCATGTTTGATATAGTAGTTTTCTTTTTTAGTTAATAGACTAGTGGTGGATAGATTAATCACTACAAATTTATTTTTGCTTATAATTGTATGGCTAAAGATACAAATTCATTAAAGGATCTGTTTTTGCTGCTTGCATTAGTAACAAACGTAAAGCTGAAGAAGTTGATCGCTTTAGAATTTTTTTTGTAAGAGTAAGGTGACGATTTATCATGTTCACTTTTGAAAAATTCTGCTTAAATAGCTCTATATTGATCCAAGCAAAGTTATTTTGAACACTTGAGACATTTGTCAAAGCATTTTAAATTCAATAAATAAAAAAAAAGTTATAAGTAGTTGAGATGTGCGGAGAATAAAAAAAAAAGTTATATGACATCTAGTTCTATGTGAACGATAAGTCAACTTGTTTGAACTTAAACCAATTTGCTTCGATTACAAGGTTGAATTGTTAGCACCCCGTGAATAAAAAATGAGCAAAGTCTTTTAATATTGTGGATGTTTATATTTTAGTGTGATCAAGAACAAAACCATCACTATTGAAAGGTTGATATGATTTATCAGATGTAATCAATTAAGGAATGAAAAAAAGTTAAAGTGCGTTTTAATTTGTTTCGTGTGGTCGGTGCTGCTGGCAAGGGATAATCGAATAAAATGGGTTCAAACCAAATCAAAATAGTGGTTGATTTAAATTTCTTCGAATTATCTATTAAGAAAAGAGATGCTTGGCCTAGCATTGAATTGTTTGAAGAAGAAGAGTGATTTGACCAAACTAAAAAAACATTTAATAAGTAGAATAATGCCTTAAGTGCTTTATAAAAAACTTTCTAGGTATTTCTGGTACTTATTATCTATCATTTTATTGATTTACCATGAACTCTTATATGTTGATATAGTAATATTACATAGAATCTATAAATTTATATTTTCTTCTATTGATTGCAGGGTTGGATTGTAACGCCCTAAGCCAACATCCTGGATGTGGCCAACACCCAATGATCATTGTTGGCCTTGAGCGAACCTTTGGCCTAGCTCACTTAACTCAGCAAAAGACTTAAACACAAGATATAAATCAAGGTAATGGCTTAAAAATAATACTTAGCCAATAGATTGGAAAATAAAAATAACCCGAAAACACGAACCAAATCAACTAAAAGCATACTACAATTCAACTAACAAGAATTCAACAATTGTTATTCAAGAACTTCAATGTTCATCATTCAATCTACTCAAAATTCGCTGAATTAATCAAGTTGGCGTGTGGGTGAACTAATCCAACACAGATAGATCTCACATACCTTGATAGGGATCACCTCCGACGAATTTCATTTGCGAAGCCCTAGCGTTCTTGACCTTTCTCCTTTCTTCTCTTCTCTTTTCTCCCAAGTCCTAAGCATGAATAACTTTTATAAAAGTGACAGAAGACTTATTTTACCCCTAATAAACCTTTAAAATGAATTAGGAATTAGTTGGGTGGAAAGACTACTTTATCCTTATTAAAATCCAGATTGAACTTTCCTTAATTCAATAACACAACTTCTGAAAGGCATATCTCCCTCATATGATATTGAAATCGTGCAAACATGGTGCCATTGGAAAGATCTTTCCAAGGAAATTTCAACCATATAAAAAACTGACTCTAACTCATCCCGAACTAGAGGTTATGGTCATTTAAATATGAGCAAAACTCACTTTCTTAACTTAATAATTTTTTTCCAGATTTTTCCTATTCTTTCAAAAAATGATAAAATTTAGTTTCTTAGCTTATTCTTGTCTATTACAATTATGAGATAATAAAATATCTCCCCCTTGGAAACATTCATCCTCGAATGAGATTTCTTTCACTATGTTAAGAATAGTAACATCAAGTTCAACACTTAACAATCTAAAAACAAATAACAATCATGTTTACTCATAGTTCATAAAGTACTAAGAAGAGAATTAATACCTTGATCAGCATTTTCTCCGGAGTCAAAGAGATGGTGGTATCTCTTCTTCATATCCTCTTCACCTTCCCAAGTCACTTCTTCAACATATTGGTTCCTCCAAAGACCTTGACTGACACAACCTCTTTTGTTCTCAACTTGCAAATTTGACGATCTAAAATCTAAACCGGAATATCTTCATAAGATAAGCTATCCTTAATCCCAAAATTTTCTGTAGGTACAATCAAAGAATCACCATGCACTTCTTCAACAAAGAGATATGAAATACCGGATGAACCTTAGCTAACTTTGTGGTGGTTCCAACACATATGCTACATGGCCAATTCTCTTGGATATTCTATAAGGTCGAATAAACCGGGGACTAAGCTTTCCCTTATTACCAAACCTCATAACACCCTTTATGGATGAAACTTTTATATGCACCCAATAATATACTTCAAACTCCAATGGCCTTCTCCTCACATCTGTTTAGGACTTTTGACGACTCTGTGTCATCTTCAATCTCTGTTGAATCATCTTCACCTTCTCCATGGCTTAGTGAACTAGATATGGTCCTATCAAGCCTACTTAATTAACCTCGAACCACCCATAGGAGACCTACATCTTCTCCCATAAAGATCTTCATATGGTGCCATTTGGATGCTTGAATGGTAGCTATTGTTATGAGCGAACTTGATGAGAGGTAGATGATCATCCCAATTTCCCTTGAAATCGATCACACAATCTCTCAACATGCCCTCTAAGTTTTGGATAGTAAGCTCTTCTTGTCCATAAATATGAGGATAAAAAACAATTCTTAAGTTCACCTTTGAACCTAAACCTTTCTGGAAAGACTTTCATAACTGAGCAGTAAATTGTGCGCCTCTATCTAAAATAATGGATATCGGAACTCCCTGAAGTCTTATTACTTCTTGAATGTACAACATAGCATAATCCTCCGTCAAATGAGTGGTCTTTACCGATAAAAAATGGGTTGATTTTGTCATTCTATCGACAATTACCCAAATAGAATCATGTTGCCTACGAGACCTTGGCAATCCTGTGATGAAGTCCATATTAATCATCTCCTACTTCCATATGGAAAGTTCTATATTATGAGCCAAACCTCCTGGACTTTGATGTTCTATTTTCACTTGTTAGCAATTTGGGCATTTGTCAACAAACTCGGCAATGCCCTTCTTCATGCCTTCTCACCAATATACCTCTCTCAAGTTGCAATACATCTTTGTGGAACTTGGATAATTGGAATATCTGGAGCTATGAGCCACCTCCATGATCCTCTCTTGGAGTCCGTCCACCCTTGGTACACAAAATTTACCTTGACACTTCAACATAAAATCTTTCCCTTGTTCAAAAGTCAATACTCTTTGATTATGAACATTCACCTTCAAATCGAGCAAAATGGAGTCCTTGTCTTTCTTCTCTTTCACCTATGACGTTGGTGATGATTCAACCCTTTAGTCACCACTATTCCTCCTTATGTAGAATCTATAAGTCTGACTCCCAAGCGTGCAAGTCTGTGCACATCTTTGCCTAACTCCCTCTTTTCTTCCTCAACATAGGCGGTACTCCCCATGGATAACTTGCTTAAAGCATCAGCAACCACATTAGCCTTACCTGGATGGTAAAGAATACTCATATAATAATCCTTTAGTAGTTCTAACAACCTCTTTTGTTTGAGACTAAGCTTTTTCTGGGTGAACACATATTGTAGGCTCTTGTAATCACTGAATATATCAACATGAACATTAAACAAGTAGTAATAGTGACACCGTATCTTCAAGGAGAATACAAAAGCGACCAACTCTAAATCATGGATTGGATAATTCTTCTAATGAATTTTCAATTATCTAGAGGCATAGGCTATAACTTTGACATTTTGCATTAACACACGGTCCAAACCAACTCTTGATGCATCACAGTACAGCAGAAAGCCTTGAGTACCCTCTGGTAAGGTCAAAACCAGAGTCGTAGTCAGCCTTTTTTAAACTCCTGAAAGCTTTTCTCACAAGCTTCAAACCATTGCAACTTAATTGTCTTTTCAGTTATCTTAGTCAAGGGAGATAGCATAGCCGAAAACCCCTCAACAAAACTTCTATAGTATCCAGCCAAACCCAAGAAACTTTGTATATCTATTGGAGAGATGGGTCTAGGCAAACTTAGAAATAATTCTATCTTTTAGGTATCAACGCTAATCCCATCACTGGAAACTATGTGGCCCAAGAATGCCACCGACTAAAGACAAAAATCACACTTGGAGAACTTGGCATATAACTCTTTATATTTCAAAGTCTGAAGAACTATCCTGAGGTGACTAGCATGATCTTTTTTATTCCTTAAATAAATTAGTTTTTCATCAATGAAGACGATAACAAACATACCTAAATAAGGTTTAAAGACTCTATTCATGACCCATTAATATTGCAAGCACATTGGTCAAACTAAAGGACATGACCAAAAAATCACAATGACATATCTAGTTCTAAAAGTTGTCTTATGAATATCACATTTCCTAACTTTCAACTGATGGCAGACTGATCTGAGATCAATTTTTGAGAAGCAGGAAACACCCTGATGCTGGTCGAAAAGATCATCTATCCTTGGAAGAAGATACTTATTCTTGATGATAACCTTATTCAGTTGGCCATAATCTATACACATCCTATGAGAACCATCATTCTTTGTCACAAACAAGACTGGTGCGCCCTAAGGAGAAACACTTGGTTGGATAAAACCTTAATCTAACAGATGTTTCAGTTGTTCTTTCAACCCTTTTAACTCGGTTGGTGCTATTTATATGGAGGAATAGAGACAAGAAGAGTATCTGGGATGATATCTATGCCCAAGTCTAATTATCTCTCAGGAGGAACTCCAGATAGATCATCAGGAAAAACTTCCTGGAACCCTTTTACTATTGGAACTGACTGTAGAGAAGGCACCTTAGCACTTGATTCATTAACTCAGACTAAGTGATAGATACAACCCTTTGAAACTAACTTTCTCACCTTAAGGTACAAAACGAAATGATCCTTAGGCACCGCTGAACTACTATTCCACTCTATAATTGGCTCATTAAGAATCTGAAACTTGACAACTCGAGTTCTACAGTCTATTGATGCATAACAGGCATGGAGCCAGTCTATACCTAACATGACATCACAATCTCCATGTCTAACTCTACTAGATCATCCATGATGTTATTGTGATTGATAGAAGTATGACAATCACGATAGACTCTTTCTGCTAGAATAGACTCTCCAACAAGGGTAGAAACTGTGAATGGTTCACTAAGTTTCTCAGATATAACATAAAAGTTCATGGAAATATATGGAGTTATTTAAGATAAACTTGCTTCTGGGTCTCAATGCATAAACACTAAAGTCAAAGACTTGAATCATGCTAGTGATAATGTCTAGAGAATTCTCATATTCTTGGCGATTTTTGAGAGAATACAAGCGGTTTGTTCCTCCGCCAGCACTAGAAGTAGCTCCCCTAGGTGCAACCCTATCTGGTGGAGCAATTGATGAAAATTGAGATTTGTTTCCCCCATTACTACCGCCTTGATTTTTATTTGGACACTCCCTCATGAAATGCCTAGTCTCACCACACTTGAAGCAACCCGTGGAGCCTTTATGACAAACACCGGAGTGATTTCTACCATACTTGGTGAAGGCAGGAGGCTTACTACCTCCATGTACCACACTATGCTGAGAATATGCAAGCTTAGCTCGGGAGTTCTGACCATGATGCTCTACTCTGTCTATGGGTACAGGTGCACTCACAGATGATGGTGCATGCCACTTTTGTTTCTAAAATTGTGGCCGATTTGATCCACCTTTTTGCTGCCCAGACTCATTTCCAATCTTAGCTTTCTCGTTCCTGTACTCCTCTCTGTCAAACTTCATGATTTACAAATTGCGATAATATCTGGATAGTCTCACAAAATTCAGCATATGTAATTTCTTCTTGAGGTTGCACTTCTTGTGCATTTAACAACTCTTGTACTCCAACATTCCTCCTAACTGGGCGACCTCTGACTGCTCTTCGTGGAGACATAATTATCTGAAAACAAGCGCAGACATGAATTAGAACGAAGCTTTTTATAGATAACTCTAACGCACTAAATGAGTATGAAAGAAGTGAGAAATTTCCTAAAGTTGTAGACTCCTAATCATAGATGAGGCGCGCTTCACAGCGATGAATAAGACTCTATAGACACATCTTCATAGACTCTCTAGGACTTTTGAACTCTATGCTTTGGTACCAATTTTTTCACGCCCCGACCCTACACCCTGGACGTTGCCGGCACCCAATGAACATTGTTGGCATCGAGCGAACCCTTGGCCTGGATCACTTAACTCAACGAAAGACTTAAACACAAGATAAACTCAAGGTAATGGCTTAAAAGTAATACTTAGCCAAAATGACAACTCCAAGTCTTATCGTTTGCAAGTCTAATGAAAGACCAAAAAACTAATATTATCTGTTTATGAAGCCTCTAAAGTAAAGATGGAGGTTGGGACAGTACCCCCAATCATCCTAACAATAAAAGCTAAAAGCAATAAACTAAATGATCAAGTTATTTTCCAGAATGAAAGGGGCTCGCCAACTGACTCTGAGCTGCTCACTGAATCAACGGTACGCTGAATGCTGACCCTAGTTACCTATGTATTTATCATAATACGATTCAGGCTAACTGACATCAGCATATTGAACGTATGAGTATGCGAGTTGGAATGCTAACAACACTTAAGCTTGATAAGGAGTAAGAAAGAGCACTTACCTTGGCTCTGGTCAACTCTTGAACAACTAACTCATTTTAATATATGCAATTTAAAAGTATGTGAAATATAAAGAAAAACTATTTGAAAACATGTTGTAAACTGTGAATGTATACAAGGATACAATTAACTCTAAGATGTATGTAAAAATACAAATAAACTGATTTATATAAGAATACAAAAAACATTTGTAAGAATTCTCTAACCAACAACAATCATTTAAGAGCTACAGTGATGATACAATGATCTACCTCACGCTGCCAGCGCATCGTATACCCAGCGAAATGTATAAGACCTGAACTTCCTAATGGATCCACTAGTCTACTGCGAAAAGGTTTCATCTAAAAAGTATGACCTTTTTCTACCCATGGTGGCTACATGGTTTATAGGGGCTGTAAGTTGTCTGAACTCTTCCCCATATCTGTGCTCCATACTACTCCCAAAAATATGTTTACTCTTATTTTTTAAAAACATACTGATTCTGCTCAAGACACTTAGCTCAAAGCTATCTTGGAAATCTTAGTTTCCCTACTTCCTTCTTTTAGAAAGCTAGTCCTTTTTTGAAAACTCACCCTAAGGCTCCTTGGAAATCAAAAATTCCTGACTTGATTAAATGTAAAAAAAAAAACAGTTTGAAGTCCCCTTGGGAATACTTAGTCCCCCTATACCTCTAGAAAAAAACATCAACTTAACTCTTTACTTATCTTGAAATTTGAGTCTTAAAAAAAAGTTAAAATTTGTAAATCAGACTCTTGAAACTTTAAGAACTTTACTTTGACTTGCTTTTTAACTTTTAGACTTGACTCTTAGCTTCTTTGACATTGACCCTAAATTTCCTTGAATTGAATTATGTATTGAAGGTTCATGATCTCATGTTTATCGATGATTTCATGATGTTTATATATACCTTAGAGTGTTGGAATCAACTAAAAAAACGTGGGTACATCGCTTCGGAACTAGTATGAAAAGATGGGGAAAGAACGATGTCTTTAGGTGTCCTTGGAACTCTGAGAGGCGTGGAGTGTCAAATCTTGACAAAAATAGACAGTCTTAAGGGGCTTTGGCTGGCGAGGCGCCCCAGGGACTTTCAGACAGGCATTCTGACTTTTTTTCTACATTTTTCATATGTAAACCCTCTAAACTTCCATGGATTTTTTCCTAAACACTTATGATCATTAATACCCTCTATACCCAATAGATTTGACTCGAAAAACAACCCGAAAACACAAATCAAATCAACTAAAAAATACTACAACTCAACCAACAAGAATTCAATTATTATTCTTCAAGAACTTCAATCATTCAATCTACTTTAAATTCACTGAATTAATCAAGTTGGTGTGTGGGTGAACTAACCCAACACAGGTTGATCTCACATACCTTGATAGGGATCACCTCCTACAAATTCCACTTGTGAAGCCCTAACTTTCTTGGCCTTTGTTCTCCTTCTTCATTTCTCTTTCCTCCCAAGACCCACGCGTAAATAACTTTTCTAAAACTTACTTAAGACTTAGATTTACCCCTAATAAACCTTTAAAATAGATTAGAAATAGTTGGGTGGAAAGACTACTTTACCCTTACTAAAATCCGGATTGGATTTTCCTCAATTTAACAACCCAACTTACGAAAGGCATATCTCCCTCATACGATATCAAAATTGTGCAAACTTGACACAGTTGGAAAGATCTTCCCAAGGGCTTTCCGACCATATAAAGAACTGACTCTGACTCATCCCGAGTTAGAAGTTATGGTTTTTTAAGAATCACCAAAATTCACTTTCTTAACTTAGGAATTTTCCTATTCTTTCCAAAAAATAATAAATTTTAGTTTCTTAGCTTATTCTTGGATATTACAATTTATGAGATGTTACATGGATATATGAGACTTTTTCCTCATCTTGAAAAGTATGTCAAGTCCTTAGATTCACTTTTGCACATTCCTTGTTTACTTATATGGAGTGATAATATGACGGAAGACACATAACAAAAGACAACACATTCCTCGTTTGCTTAGATGGAGTAATAAATTTTTTGCATTGGATGTTTGAGATGCTTGAGACATTGTAATTATTTAAAATTATATAAAAAATAAAGTCAATAATGTGGGAGTTAAAACAAAGATTATCTTCTTTTTTATAAGAAAAAAGGATGTCAGAAAGTCTTTAGGTTCTTCTTTCATTATTTAGATGGAACGACAACATAATAAACGCAACCCATTCCTCGTTTACTTAAATGGAACAATAATTATTTTGCATTGGATAATTGTAGTGTTTGAGACGTTGTAGTTATTTTAAATTGAATATAAAATGAAGTCAATGATGAGGGAGTTAAAACAAAGATTGCCTTCTTTTTTATATAAAATGTCAGATATTATGATTAGGTGTGGTGATTTGAGTTGTACTTTACTACCATTGCAAAAAGTGAACTTTTAAGTTTTATTAGTATTGTACACCAATTGATATAATCAAATATTTCTCATGTGGCTAGTAGATGTTGAATTTTATATATTGACACTTCGTCATTTATAAGGTATATGCGGGTTGGTGTAATGCTAAAAAGAAATTAGTACATAAAAAAAGTACTACATAAATTGGATTATACTAAGGACCATCAAATGAATTTATTATAAATTCTAAACTATACGCTTTATCAATTGTATATTTTATGAGTTCATAGCTCTTATTAGCATGCTAGTTTTTGTATGGGTTCAGTGGTGCAAGACAAGAAGCTAGTCCTTAGCAATCTAGCTTGAAGTTAACTACCTTAGAACATGATCAATCCATTGGTCTTACCTGAAGTGATACTAGTTCTTATCAAAGGATTATGGATGAACTCATGTATGCTTCCATTATTAGACCTGACATTAGTTATGCAATTTAAAATCTTAGACAATTCATGCAATCATTAAAACAATCTCATTAGGAAGCTGCAACTAGGGTATTCAGATATCTTAAAGGTACCATAGGTCTAGGAGCAGGGGTGAATTACGTGGACAGATAAGGTTGTCACGACACTTTGCCACTCATAAATTGAATTGTTGAACAATTTAATTGGCGAAGGAGATGGTTTGTCACACACTGGACTTGAGTTTGAGCGTCAATGCCAGCACCTATATTTTTGCTTGCCCCTTTTTTCTTTTCTTTTGTCTTTTTCATTAATTTTTCTTTTCTTTTCTTTTCTTTTGTTTTTTCATTAATATGTAAAGGGATTTAATTTTTCTCTCCATTCATTCTTATTTATTTACTATTCTTTATTAATTCAAATTCACTCATTTTTATAATTAATTTTTAGCTTTTTTTTTACTTTCTCTTGCATTAATTATTAGTCCCTTGATATGAGCATTACTTATTTTTTTTTATTATCAATTAATGACTACTGACTTATGAATATCAAATAAATATTTTTATGATTATATTTCAATAGTAGTTTTTAAAAAATATAAGTTTTAAAAAGGAAAAACTGTATTGAATGACAAACTAATAAATCAAATTAAATGTTATAACCACACTTTTTGATTTAATTGTGTCCTGTAGCAAACTGTTATCAGTCACCTCTCTCCCTCAAACTCACTCGCCGGTCTCCCTCTCTCGCTCCATCTCTCACTCGCTCCCTCTCGCTTTTATACAAAAACAAACGTATAAAATGTGTTTGTGTTTGTATAAAGCGAGGAAAAAGATTGTACATATGCATATATTTTCATTCTCCTCTCTCCCTTCTCTCAGATCTCGCTTGCCTTTCTCGCTTCTATCACTTATACAAACAGAAACGAAATGTATAAATTGTGTTTCTGTTTGTATAAAGCGAGAGAAAATTGTATACACACATGCAACACATATACCTTCGTCTTATACACTTATAATTATACAATACAAATATTCCCCTGCCCAATTTTCTTTTGTCTCTCTCTCTTTCTCGTTTTATACATGCACAAATTATACAATTGATTTGTATAAAACTGCTTTCTTTTCTATATGTATAGCGAATTATACAATTGATTTCTTTGTATATGTATAATGAATTATACAATTTTTTTTTGTATATGTATAGCGAAATATACATATCTATGTTTGTTATGGAGCAATTATACAAACTTCGTTATAACATATAAATATGAATTTTATGTTTGTTATATGTGAAAGTTGCTCTTTTAAAAATGATAAATATTATTATTAGTCTTTTTTAAATTTAAAGGTTCTTTTGATCTTCACAGACGTTCTTGCTAAGTAAGATGACTAAGCTGAAACTACAATTTTTATTTTTTCCCTACTGTGTATCTCCAACAACATATCAAGTCAATGTAATATGAATAAATTAAGTTAATACTTTTAGATGGTTTATATAGACTCGAATTTTAATGTGAAATTTTTTCTCTCTCAAAGTTTCAGCGAATAAGACATTTATTTCCAAAAAGAAATAAAAATTGAATTGTTAGTTATCTCTAATCTCAAAATATCTAAAAAAAAAAAGTATTACTAACATGCATATTTAATCAATTTGCTTATAAATATAAAAAGAATAATAACCCGAATTATAATCCAAAATTAAAGCAATCGATCCTTTTATTTTACTTAAACAATATGACAATCATGACCTCCAAATCCTAGATCCACCTCTAACATGGAGTATGGTTCCAGGCTAAGGTTGTTAGTGAGTTAATATGTTGGTGTGGTTCTAATTGGGTTGCATGCCCTAATACGAAGAGGTCAGTTACAGGCTATGCGATCAAGTTTTGGGGAGTCTTTGATTTTCTGGAAGTCAAAGAAGCAACACACTATTTCAAGGAGTTCTATTGAGGCAGAATATAAAAGTATGGCCTGAGATGTAGCTGAGTTTACTTGGCTGCTAAGCTTGTTAAAAAAATTGAGAGTGGCCCTCAAGTTACATGTTTCTATTATGAGTGATACTAAGTTTTGTGAAATTAGGTCTTAGGTCTAACTCACACCCCAAAAGCTAATTCAAAGGGAGGATGATTGTGCAAGCCTTATAAGGAGTCTACCCATCTCATTAACCACCGATGTGAGACTTTTGTCATTCTTTAACACCCCAACTCACGCCATGTGCTTAGCATCTGGTGCATAGACAATTTGATTTTGGGGCCCAACATCGGGTGAGACGAACCCCGGCTCTGATACCATTGAAATTAGGTCTTAGGCCTAAGTCTCACCCCAAAAGCTAGCTCAAAGGAGGAGGATTGTCCAAGCCTTATAAGGAGTCCACCCATCTCATTAACAATCGATGTGAGACTTTTTTCATACTTTAACAAATTTGTATACATATTGTGGCTTATCCAATTTTTCATGAACACACCAAACATATAGAAATAGATTGTCACTTCATTCTCGACAAGATCAAATCCGACATGCTTCACAATATGTATGTTCCTACTCAACAACAAGTTGTTGACCAAAAGATTGGGGTATATTCAACACCTATACCTTCTGAGCAAGTTGGGAGTACTCAATATTTTACACCCTCCATCTTGAGTGGGAGTATTGAAATGTAACAATATTAATTACAAGTAATAATTTTTTGATATAGCTTATTAGTTTGTTAGGTAAATCTATCCACGTGGCTAGTTACTAATATTGCTAGTCTTTTAGATTACAATGAGTGTAATTAGTCGGTAGCTCAATTTATGTTTCACTCTTCTCGATCTGTTCCAACCTCCACTAATGGAGTTTTGAGCTTCTAAGCTCATTTTCTAATAATAGTGTGAACCCAGCTTCCAGAGAAGGCAAAATCACTGTCTAATGGTTTTGTCGGAGGCAACTCAAGTATGACACAGTGCCTCCAAAAAACACCACAATATGAGCAAATGAAAATTTATCTTCACAAACTTATTGAATAAACTTTTTGTTTCTTATGTGCAAGTTCATTCATAGTTTTCTTGATTCTAATATTGTTATGTTGGACATTTTTTATGATTTAACAGAATTTTAGTCTTGCAGTTATATTAAAGTACTTGTTATGATTTTGTTGTTGCTGCTGCTTAAGTTATTAATCATACTAAAATTTATATTAGTTGGAATTTAATTATCTAAGAATTGAAAGGCTAAATTTTAGCAAAAAGTTGGCCCCCACAAAAGAGTGCAAGAATATTGGTAAACAAATAGCGGAGGTTTTTAATCTTAATCCGGCTAGTGGATAATAATAACCGAGTATGGAATCAAAAGGGTAACTTTTTTCTTTTAAAAAATCAAAACAACATATTAAAATTATTTTCAACCAAAAGGGCAAAGTCGCACTGTCAGAAGCGATTTCAAAAAAAAAATTCAATTAAAATCGTTGCTCCAACAACGGTTTTATCGAATTTATTTTTTTAAACTAAAATCGCTGCTCCAGCAGCGTCTTTATCAAAAAAAATTAATCAAATATTTATAAATTCTTTGTTTTAAAAAAATGGATTTGTTAAAAAAATATTTGGTGTGGTTAGTTATATTAGAAAGTAAATCAATTTTTACTTGAACATCAAAAAGCATTTTCCATACTAGAAGCAGACCAATGTAATCTAGGAAATCGCTGCTGGAGCAGGATTCCAATTTTTAAAAAAATATAAACAATTCAATAAAAATGCTGCTGGAGCAGTGATTTCAATTGGAATAATTTTGTCTTTTTGGTTAAAAATAATTTTGACATGCTTTTTTGATTTTTTAAAGAAAAAAATTACCCTTTTGACTCCTAACTCAATAATAACCGCGTCTTTAAAAAATCCTCGCAAATTAGTTGCTTTAAGAACAACAAATTGCGGACTCCCACAATTTGCAATTTAGTGCCTAATGAGTGATCTTCTATTATTGCAATATTTAGATACAAATGTAATAATAGAATGATATGATAAGTAATTGCACCAAAGTTGATGAAAGGATAGATATATTAACCAAATTATAAAAAACTTGATAAGTTTACAATAACATTGTAGGAAAAGTTTCTATAAGAAAAATAATGTTTATGAATATAGTCTAGTTTAATTTAAACAACTTGGAGGCAATTCGGTGCCTGTTGCTTTTCCATTGGCATGAGCACATGTTGATATTGCAGGACCATCAGGGGCATCATATTCCAAGTTGATATCATTAAGCATAATTCCTTTACAAGGATATGTAGCACTACAATCTAAACTAACTGCTGCTTTTGAACTTGAAGATCCCCTTATATTATTGAATGTCACATCCTTGATTTGCACACAACTTTCCTATTAATTAATTAATTAAACCAAAGTAAATGAGTTCTGACAATACCAAACACACAAAAAAAAATAAAAAATTGAAGAAAGTAAAATGCATGGATACCTGTGTGCTACCGCTACAGTTTCTCTCCGGACAATAATGTTGATCGATTATTATAGGATTCGAGGCTTTTATAATGGTAATATCATCAAATATTATATTTGTAGCCATACCGGTTATCGTTGAGGCCCAACTCTTAATTCTCACCCCATTTTGAGTGTTGATCAAAGTGCAATTTTTGACATGTATATCCTTCACAATTTTAGGTTTAGATAGTTTACCTAAGCTACCGATGCTTATTCCATGGCCAGGGCCACAAGTGATCCCAGTAATGTTGATGCTTTGACTACCATCGATAATAGCTATACAATCATCTCCAGTTCCAATATTTGAATCGGCGATATGCATGTTTGTTGAGTAGCTTATATGAATACCATCGGTGTTAGGGCTGTTTTCTGGCGCCGCTATTTGAACATGCCTAAATCTGGCATTATTGGATTGAAAGACTTTGACGTGTACACCCTTGCTATTGATTGAATGTATGTCATGCACCACGAAATTATGGACGAAATTTAATGCAAGTGTCTGATGATTCAAATGTAAACAAGGCATTATATTAGAAAACAATATCATGCATGAAACATAAATTTATAAATTCAAAACTTACATAGGGAAGAGTTTCACATTGATGTTTTCCCCAAGCACAATCCCCTTGTCCATCCAATGTTCCATGTCCTTTAATATCTAAGCCATGAATATATTGAAAAGCAATCCAAGAACCAGTATTGCAGAATATATTAGGATCAGTTGGAGCTTTAATAACTCCTTTCATTTCAAAGGTCGTAACAGATCCATTACATGGTCCTTTAAACACTGCACCATTTACCATATATACCCCTGAAGGTATCAACAATGTCCCGTTTCCATTCCATATGCATGCATCCCTCCAACCATTCAAAAATGCCTTTCATCATAATAAATAAATAAATAAATAAAAACAATTAATTAGACATATATATATAGAATTTCTTATCCGTGTGTCACATACACCCCTCTTCTAGACTCAATGTATGTTGTTGAGCTTTGCTCAACCACATTGGATTTTCCGTTTGTACTTTTTTATTGAGATTTGTCTAAACTCAATGGATTTGCCTTAAATCATCATTGCACCTTTATATTAGGCCTTGTTTTTGTA
This sequence comes from Solanum corneliomulleri, assembly GCA_027704805.1. Lineage (NCBI taxonomy): Eukaryota > Viridiplantae > Streptophyta > Magnoliopsida > Solanales > Solanaceae > Solanum > Solanum corneliomulleri. The sequence goes on along the minus strand of JAKWIY010003061.1, from coordinate 43,336,476 downwards.
TGCACTAATGCCCTCATTATGTATAAACCCGTTCTTCATCAATCCATCCCGCATAATCTAAATTAATTTTTATTTATTTATAAAAATTGCTAAATATTGTTCACGTCATTTAAATTCTTCCCAAGAGATTTGTTTTTCCTACTTTCTCCATAACAATTCTTTTTACATTTTAAATTGAAGTTGCCATGATAATCTAAAATAATCCCAAATCAAAATATTAAAGTTTTTTTTTCTCATATGAGAAATAAAGTCAGAAAGACCACAAATATTTCTCCCATCTATTAACTCCTCTATGTACCCTTTTTATTTTTTGATTTAATTGGATCATTATCAAATAAATACAAAGTTCTTAATTAAATTTTTTAAATAATAAACAATGGTGTTTGGGAATGAAAAACAACCCAAAAAATTGCATAAGCATCAATTCAAAATCTTAAATATAAACTTAAAGTAGAAAAAGAGTCGATCGCACCTGCCCCTACCCCCCAAAAAAGCTTATTTTAGAAAATCAACCCCCCTCCCCTCCATAGCTCAAAAACTACTCCGCCCCACCCCACCCCACCCCACCCCACAGAGTTTTAAATCCTCCCGTCTCATTGTCATCCCTAAAAGGAATAGAACAAGTTTGTGAGTGAAATTATTACGTAGATCTTTTAGTTTTTTTTACTCGTATGAATTGAATAATAGCTAAGAATACATTAAAAAGTTAATTTTTTGGTTCTCACCTCACTATCGTCCGTCACTCCATCTGCTTTAGCACCATAAGAAAGGACATTGAAGACCTTTTCTTGAGCATTTGTGCATACAAAAACAAGGCCTAATATAAAGCCTATTCTGAAACAACACTGTGAAGTCATTTTTAATTTTTGTTCTCATTTTGCTTTTTCAACTTCTGGTTATATACACCTCCTTGTTTTTTTCAAAATATATTTTCTTTATAAAATAAATTATGTAAGTTCTTTAGACTTTATTGTTGACTAATATGAAATGAAGCTAAAAATATTTATGTTGAATGAATATCATTGTAAGTTTATTAAACTGCCACCTAAGCTTATTAGCAAGTTAACACTTTCATTCTTAGAAAATATATACTTTTCTCGCTAGTATTTCAAAAGAAGTATTCATATAATATTATCTACATTTATTCTATTAAATTAAGTTTTACTTTCTTTTCTTAATACTCAGAAATTTTCATTGAAGTTTAGTCAAATATATTGCTGTTGAATGTCTCATTTGACCAAATTAATTATCTTCAATAGTCCAAAATGAATTGTCTTGAGTGTATTTAATGACACTCATTCTTAATACTTTTATATTGTCGTTTCTGAGACTTTAGCAGCTTGTTATTTTTGGCTCCGTTAACTTTTAATTGTGATGATTTTTATTTTTAGAGTTAAATTAAAAAAACTTTGACTAACATTATAAAATGTATTTTTTCATCATATTTTGATATGCAAAAAAAAAAAGCAATTTATAGTACTTTTCATATAGTTTTTGAATATCTACATTATTTGTTTAAAATATCAAATTAATGTAATCTAATTTAACTTTAAAAATTAGTCAAATTGACATTCATAAAGGGTAACATGACAAATAAAAGTGGACAAATGGAGTGTGTTCTTGTGTAGAGTGGGTGTAAAATAGTGAGAAAATCCTTTTTTTCTTTTCTCCTTTTGTCCCATTTTGTCTTAATATATAAGGTATTTTTCGCTTTTTCAGAGTCAAACAGTTTAAGTTTGACCAAATATTTGGAGGCAGAATCTTTAATTTTTTTGAAATGAAAATTATATATTTGTTATTTAAAAAATTAAATGATATGTAATAAATTTATTGTCAAAGATAGATTTGTTTGAATTCGAAATCCGAAAAGTGCAACATTAACCTCTGCCCCGATTTATTGTGGCACTTTTCATTTTTCGAGAGTAAAACAGTTTAAGTTTTAACGGAAATTTGCGCATGAAATCTTGAATATTTTTGAAATAAAATTTATATATTTGTAAACTATGTAAAAAGTACTATAAAAGATCTATAAAAAATTTATGAAAAGTTAGACTTGTTTGAATATCGAAATCCAAAAAGTACCGCATAAATTGAGACGAAAGGAGACCTTTGTTAGATATTGAGTCTCCATATGCATCATAAGACGATGCAGGCCAACTAGCATCAAGTACATTGAATATAAGAGCATGCGAGTTGGAATGCTAAACAACAACTTAAGCGTGATGAGAATAAGATGAACTTACCTTGGCTTTGTTTAACTCAACAATTACTCAACTAAATATATGTATATAAATTAGTTTAAAAATCATGCGATATATATAAAGCTTGTAAAACAGTAAAGCAACTCAGTTGATCAAAGAAAATGCAGTAGGAAACTCAACTTTACTCATATATGAAAGTAATATAGTTCTGTCGGAGTTTCTATAACCGATAACAACCACTATGAGCCTAAGTGTTGATACAACGTCTCGCCCACGCTGCCAGAACTACTATCTTCTTTGTCGTAGCATATAACATCCTCAACCTAATGGATATACTGGCTAAACATACATGATTATGTCAAAAGTATGACCCGTTAATAACCATGATGGATACATTGCCTATATACAGATTTGAGTCAATATGAACTCTCGTCCCCATATCGGTGCTCAATACTACTCCCAAAATATACTTTAGCCAATGCTTTTAAAATAACTTTCTTCCTCTGGGTTGAGATAATTTGCTCGACCCTTTTTATCTTTAAAAATCCCTCTTGAAAATAATGTTCCATGTTCTTGCTCAAAACACTATCAGGGAAATCCTAGTTTCCTCTTCACTTAAACGTAAAAACATTTTAGAAACTTTCTAAGGAATACTTAGTTCCTTTATATCTTTTGAGAAATGATCTCTACTCTTTACTCTTTCCTTGACTTTAAACTTTGATATTTATCAACTCTTTAGGGGATAATTAGTTAATTTATACTTATTTTAAGGATTGACTTCAACCCTTACTCTTTTTTTAACTCGAAGCTTGAGCCTTAAAACGAACTCAAAACGTTTCAATAAGACTCTTGGAAACTTTAAGAAACTTTACTTTAACTCACTTCATAGTTTAGACTTGACTTCTTAACGTGCTTTACGATCTTAACTTTCCTTGAATGGATTATGGACTCGAGGTTGTAACTTGAGTTGTTTAGCGACTTCTAGGTGTTTAGAAATCATTGGAAGATGTTAAAGTACCTTGGAAGGACTTAAAGGGACTGATTTGAAAAAAATTGAATGAAAAACGTCATGTTGGGCGTACTCGTGGCATGTCGTCCCATCCTCAGTTGATTGAGTCCTTGTTATGACGCACTGGTGGTGCGCTGCGCTGGGCCTCAGATGAGTGCAGTCAAATTTTGGCGCACTGTGGGAGCGTCACCCTTGCTCTTACCCAGGTATGTCTGACGATTTTTTCAACTCATTTTTCATCTCCAAACCATCCTAGTTCTTTCACCAAATTCCTGAGACTATTGATAATCTTCGTGACTATCAAATTCAACTCAAAAGTAACCCAGAGAAACAAGGATTCAACCAACAATGACAACCAACACTTCAATCAACAAGATTTCAAAACTTCCCCTCAAAAACACAACTCCTCACATGAAATCAACTCCTAATTTGCTTAACTGAAACAAATTGGTGTGTGCGTGAATTATTTCAACACAAAGATCCCACATACCTTAATAAGTATCAACCCCGACGAATTCCACAAGCCGGATTTGACGAGCTTGAATGTTCTTGCTTCCTCTTTTCCTTTCTCCTCTTCTTTTCTCTTCTCTCAAAATCCTAACTTTGTTTTCTAAGAGAGTGAAGTGAATAGGAGCAGTTTAGACCCAACTTTATTATCCATAAATTGATTAAAATAATTGGGTAAGGAAAAAACAACTTTGCCTTTTCCAAGTCCGGATTGGATTCTCCTTCATCCAACAACCCAACTTCTGATAGGCATATCTCCCTCATACTATACTAAAATATTCAAAATCGGCTGCGTTGGAAAGGTCTCTTCAAGGACTTTTAAAATATATAAAGAACCTACCCTAACTCATGTTGAGCTAGAAGTTAAAGCCGTCTGAAAATGACAAAAAAATTCACTTTTACACTAAGGAAATTTTTCAGATTTCTCATATTCTTTCAATAAATAAGCATTCTTACTTACTGTTTTTTAAATCCTAGTTATTTTGGTCTACGACATGTTACATACAATTTTCTCCTCTGCCTATCCCTGAAGTATCTCCTCTGGACGCAATAATGTCTTGTGGCGCAACTGATGAATATTGAGCTTTATTGCCCTGATTTCCCAATCACCTTTCCCACTCTTAGGGAACTTTTTCATGAATTAACCCTCATGATCACACTTGAAAAACCTGTGGAGAGAGCACGACTCTTACCTGGGTGGTTCGTGATACACTTAGCACATGCAAGAGCCCAATTACCTTCTTGCGTTACACTTTCTTGAGACTGTGCAGGCTTAGCTCTGAAGTCCTATGAATTCTGACTATTGTACTCACCTTTGTTTCTATGTGCAGGTGCACTAGCAGATGATTGAGCAGGTTCCTTTTTCTTTTGTTGAAAGAAAGAACGGTTCACATTACTCCTCAGCAGCCCAAACTCATTCCTTGTCTTAACTTTATTGTTTCTAAACTCTTCCCTATCCCTACATTTCTCTTCCTCAACCTGTTGCACATAAACCATCAACCTTTCTATTTCAAAGTCCCCTATTAACATAGTCTCTTTTCCCTCTTCGCTTTACAGAAGGGATAACCCAACAACAAATAGACTCATCATACTCGTAATATCAACAACTATCTCTGGAGCTTATTGAGAAAAGTTAGGTGAACTTCAGACTATACTCATTAAAACCCTTAGAGAATTTTGCTTAAGTGTAAGGAATTCCTGAACTTGGCTACTCTCAGGTTACGGGGAAATAAATGCCCAAAGAAAGCCTTCTAAAACATAACCCAACTCAAAAATGGTTCACCCTTAACTCTACCCTTCTTACACTAGTCAAACCAATTCCTAAATTTTTTTTTTAGTTGATACACATGTAGTTGTACTCTCTCAACATCGACAATGTGCATAACCTCAAATACCTTTTGTAGTTCCTCGACAAAATTTTCCAGATCCTAAATAGTGCTTGAAAAAGTGAATCTTGGAGGATTCATCCTCAAGAACTCGCAGATCCTAGAAATATTAGCCTCTTCCCGTCAAGACCCTCTTTGTTGCCCAACATGGTTGGTCATAGCTTGGCTTAGAATTCTGGTTTCTTCCCAAAATTCAGGATTGGTGACCTCTCCTTGGGTTGGCACTTCTGGTGCATTAGGTACCCATTGCTCCTCAACATTCCTCTTAGCGGGTCCACCTCAGACAACACTTCTGGAGGAATTATCTGGAAGACACATGCAAGCACGTCTTAGAAAGAGACTTTATAAAGATGAGCTCTATCGCAAGAAATGAGCATGAAATAAGTGATGGAAATTCCTAAATGTCGCAAACCCCTAATTATAGATGTAGAGAGCTTCCCACTGATAATTAGGGTTGTACAAATACAACTTCATAGACTTCCTAGGAATCCTGAACTCTTTGCTCTAATACCAATTTTTTTACACCCCGAGCTTACACCTTGGGAAGGACTGCACTCAATAACCATTGTTGGCCCCAGGCAAACACTTCACCTAGCATAACTTATAGAGGAAGACTTAAAGTATTAATAAAAAGATTCAAATGGACTTTAAAGCAAATGTCTCAAATAAACTTAACATGTTTAACGATAAACATTCAAATTAGCCAAAGTGGAAATTCAAGTCTTTTAGTACAACATCGGAAATGCAAGACTAATGAACTCATAACTAAGTGTCTATGAGTCTTCTAAATATTAATAGGTATTTCGGGACAAGAACCTTGATCATCCTAGCAGCTGACTAACAAATAAATAAAAAGGAATCCTCCGAAAGCAAAGAGACATACCATCTGACACTGAGTGCTCAGCTGGATCGACGAGGCAATGGATTCTAATCCTAGTTACATGTATCTTCATCATAAAGAGATACAGTTCAAATGACATCAGTACATTGAATATATGAGCATGCTATGGGAAAACTAAACATGTTATAAACATGAAAGGAATTTGAAGAACACCTACCTTATTTTTTCTTGACTCATAGAAACTCAATTGCAAAGTAAAATAACAATAAATGTGCAGTTTATACAAAACATTTTACAGTAGGTGAGAACTTAACGTATTAAATAAATACAATAACAACACAATTTACATATAAACTTACTATGAAATTTGCTTTGATTGACAACTATCACTATGAGCTCAAGTTATGATATAGTGTCTCGCCCGCATTGCCAGAACTATTATATACCTTTCCCGTGATATAGAGTACCTTAACTGAATGGATCCACTAGTCTAATGCTAAAAACCAATAAGGATTCATCTAAAACGTATGACCTTTTCATACCCACGATGGGTACATGGTTTATGAAGACTTGAGTTATTATGAACCCACCCCCATATCAGTGCTCAATACTACTCCCAACATATACTCAACACATATGTTTTTTTAAAAAAATCTATTTCTATGGTTTGAGATAATTACTCAAAATTAGCTCAAACACTTTTGGAAATCAAAGTTTCCTCTCTTGTTTAAATATGAAAACATTATCTATGAGAATATATAGTCCCGATATACTCTTTTTTGAATAAATCAACTTCACTCTCTACACTTTAATCAATTAAAAACTCAAGTCTTAAAACAAAGTTAAAATATTTGCACAATACTTTTGGATAACTCTATGAACTCATCTTGAATTGACTCTTAACTTTTCTTTAATTTAATTATGCATTCAACACTCATGCTTTCATGTTTGTGGATGATTTGATGGTGTTTCGACGTACCTTAGAGCGTAGAAATCGCATATAAAAACTTAGGTACGTTGCTTGGGAACTCAAATGAAAGTAAGTGGGAAAGGATAGAAGGCCTGGCGACCTTGACACTCTGAGTGGCACAGGGCACCAACCTTAAAACTTCATAAACTGGCTTGGGGTGCACTGGCTGACGTGGCGCCCTAGAGGCCAATCATAAGAACCAAGTCGGGTCGCTCTGGAATGCGCGTCACTCTAGACCCCTCGCCTAAAGATACCAAAATTTTTTGCTCTTTTTTCAATTCTAAACCCTCTAGATTCAACTAGTTCTTTTCCTAAACACTTGAATTCGACTATATCACCAAAATATGTAAGAATCTACTAAAAACAAACCTAATCTCATGATTAAAACGTAATTAAGAAGCATCTCAACAACTTCAACAAAAAGAACCCACACGAACTTAAACAAATTAATTTCATCATGGACTAATCCAAGAGTACAATTACGGTAAATTGAAACATAATTGGCACATGGGTGAACTAATCAAATTATATGTAATCTAACATACCTTGTAGGGATCACCCCTTGATGACGTCCACGATTGTAGCTTCAAGAACTTGATGGTTCCTTCTCTCTTCTCTCAAAATCTTAACTCTTTTTTATGAATGTAAACTGAACCAAATCAGTTTAGACCCAAACATTAATTACCATAATGATCTTTGAATAATTGGGTAGTAAAAAGACAAAAATACCCTCCAAAAATTTGGTTTTGACTATCCTTATCGAGACAATCCAACTTTTAATGGATATATCACCCCCATACGAACTCGAAATTGACCAAACTCAGAACTTTTATTTAATTAAATGTTTTTTATTTTTTTATTTTATGTCAAATTCGCTTGAATAGGGAGGTTGTGGGTTTGAACCCCCACAGCCCCCCTTATTTTTCATTTAATATTGCTGAGGAGGAGGCTGTGAGGTGGTGTGTTCGAACCCCCACAACCCCTCCTTCTTTAATTTAGTTAAATGGCATCTGCAGTGAGTTTGTGGGATCGATTCCCCACAGCCTCATTTTTTTTTAATTTTCGCCTATTGAGGTCGTGGGATCGATTCCCACGCCTCGCGTTCGTTTTTTTTCGCGCGTAGCTGGGGGTCGCGAGTTCAATCCACCCAGCCCCCTTTTATTTTCCTTTTCCTCGCACAAGACAGGGGCGAGGGTTCGATTTCCCCCAGCCTCATATTTTTTTCCTTTTTTAGCGAAAATTCGCTGCCCCCAGCACCAGTTTGAATCCCGCCAGGCACCTTTTTTTTTATTTAAAGCCTGCTGCAGGGAGGTCCTGGGTTCGATCCCTGCAGCCTCCAAACATTTTTTTTTCTTTGACGTCCAAAAATTTCTGTATTCTTTTAAAGCCTATTTCTAAGTTCTGGGAATTTATTCCACGATTTTTCTGCACTTTTTCATCAAATTTCACATTAGTTCTTAGGGAGATTTCATGGTTCATTCAATTCACTATACTTCATCATAATAAATATCACATTGTACACCCATTACACACATAAAATACACGATAAATGCACAACTTATACACCCCAAAACAGTGACTAAAACACTGCCCTATACACACCTATATACTAATTTTTCCGGTCATATTTTGATGATCATTATCGTGATTTCCCTCACATAAACACATTCATATTTAATTCAAACACAAATCATTCATGCAAAAATCTAGCAGCACAACATACCCATCCTACAAATTTGTTAGGGAGCTAAGGACAAGGACATACGAAGGGGAAAAACCTTAGTTTCAAGAGTTTAAGAAACGTTCGAAAGAAAGTACTCGTGGAGAAAGAATTCCATGAGAGAAACCCATACCTTTATTGATGTTCAAACGAAGAATTCTCTACCCAAATTTCTCTCCAAAAGTCAGTCCAAGTTACTTCAACGTCCACACCACTCAACGAACAACTCACTCCTCTTCGCCTTAATATTTTTTTTGATTGCTTTGATTTTCTTAAAAATTTTATGTGAGTTCTTCAAGCATGAAGAACTGTTGATATTTGGCAGAAATAATGTGAGGAAGATGGAGAACGTGAGAGAGAGAGTTAAGAAGCGTGAGAGAGAGAACTATTAGGATTAGGAGACTAATTCAAGAATTAGTCAAATAAAATTTAAAATAAATAAATACAAATCTGTTTTTATTTATTTATTCATTTAAAACGTGAAAGGACCATTATGCCCTTAAATACCTATTTATTCTTATTTATATATAAAATTTTTTTTTGGATCGTTACATTATCCCCCCTCTTAGGAACATTCGTCCCCGAATGACACTACCATTACACATCATAATGCCATTCAGATCATAACTCAAATACTATGTACAATCAGCCAATAGAAACAAATACAAAGAGATAAGGAACTATAGTCTTACGAGTAGGAAGCCTAACCTCAAGAGTTGAAAAGATGGGGATATCGGGATCTCATGTCGGCCTCAGCCTCCCACGTAGCATCCTCTACAAGATTATTTCTCCACAATACCTTCACTGTGGCAATCTCCTTGCTCCTAAGCCGCTTGACCTGTCTGTCTAAGATCTCAACATGTATTTCCTCATAGAACAAGTCTTCACCAACCCCCTAACCTTCTACAGGTAGGATTGATGCTGGATCACCTAGGCACTTCTTCAACATAGAGACATGAAAGACTTGATGAACAGAAGCTAACTCCGCCGGCAATGCTAACTCACAGGCCACCTCACCCACACGCTGTAGGATCTCATATGGCCCTACATACCTCGGACTCAGCTTCCCTTTTCTACCAAATCTCATCACCCTTTCATAGGAGATATCTTCAAGTAGACCTGGTCACCAACGTTAAATTCTAAGGGTCGCTTTCTGTTGTCTGCATATGATTTTTGTCGGCTGTAAGCAGTAGCTAACCTGTCCCTAATCATTCTAACTTTCTCCAAGGCCTCATGAATGATCTTTGGACCTAAAATAAACGAGTCTCCGACCTCCAACCACCAAACTGGAGATCTACACCTCCTACCATACAATGCCTCAAATGGTGCCATCCCAATGCTGGAGTGATAGCTATTATTATACGAGAACTCTATCAAAGGTAGATGGTCATCCCAATTACCTCTAAAGTCAATCACACACGCTCTCAACATGTCCTCCAATGTCTGAATAGTTCGCTCTGCCTGCCCATCTGTCTGGGAATGAAAGGCAGTGCTAAGTTTTATTTGCGTGCCTAAGCTTTTCTGGAAAGATCTTCAAAAATGCAAAGTAAACTGAGCTCCTCTATCCGAAATAATAGACAAAGGAATCCCATGCAATCTTAAAATCTCATCAATGTAGAGTCTCGCGTAATCCTCGGCCCTGTAAGTAGACTTCACAGGGATAAAGTGGGCAGAATTAGTCAATCTGTCCACAATAATCCATATAGAGTCAGGCTGCCTCCTAGTCCTCGGAAGACCAACTATGAAGTCCATATTAATGGCCTCCCATTTCCAAGTCGGAACCTCAATAATCTGAGTCAGACCACCAGGCTTAAGATGCTCTCCTTAACCTGCTGACAATTAGGACACCTAAGCCACATAGTCTGCAATATCCTTCTTCATGCCATCCCACAATAAATCTGCTTAAGATCATGATACATTTTTTTTGTGAACCTGGATATATGGAATATCTAGAAACATGGACCTCTGTAACAATCCTGGTCCGTAAATCATCTACATCTGGTACGCACAACTAGTTCTGGTATCTAAGTATGCCATCATCTCCCAAAGCAAAAGACTCGTTCATTTTTAACAACACTGAGTCCTTCATCTCCTCAACACAGGATCAATGCTGACCCTTTTTGACTTCCACTATCAGGGATGATTCAGAACTAGGGTGACTGAAACGCCTCCCTAGTAGAGTCAACAAACCGCACCCTAGTCTAGCCAGTCTGTGTACCTCTTTCACTAGCTCCTTCTCCTCTCATCCCTCAACTGGCTGTACTCCCCATGCTCATCCTTCTCAAAGAATCAGCCACAACATTAGCCTTACCTGGATGGTAGTGCACATTCATGTCATAATCTTTTAGCAGCTCCAACCATCTGCGTTGCCGTAGATTCAGCTCCCTCTGCGTGAACACGTACTGGAGCCTCTTATGATCCGTGAACACATCCACATGTACTCCATACAGATAATGCCTCCACATCTTCAATGCAAACACCACAGCTGCCAACTCCAAGTCATGAGTGGGATAATTCTTTTCATGAACCTTGAGAAGTCTGGAAGCATAGGCTATCACCTTACCAGCCTGCATAAGAACACATCCCAAACCAACCCTAGATGCATCATAATAGACAGTGTAATTCTCGCCACTCTTAGGCAGAGTAAGCACCGGGGCTGAAGTGAGTCTGTCCTTGAGCTCCTGGAAACTATTCTCACAAGTCTCCGTCCATTCAAACTTGGATTTCTTCTTTGTCAAGGCTGTAAGTAGGGCATCAATGGAAGAAAATCCCTCCACAAACCTGCGGTAGTAACCAGCCAATCCCAGAAAGCTACGGATATCGGTGGGATTAAGAGGCTTTGGCCAGTTCTTAACAGCTTCAGTCTTTCTGGGGTCCACTTGTACACCTTGATCGGACACAACATGGCCCAGGATGGTCACTGATCTCAGCTAGAATTCACACTTACTGAATTTGGCATACAACTGATGTTGTCTAAGTACCTGCAAGGTTAGTCTCAAATGCTGTTCATGCTCTTCCTTGGTCTTAGAGTAGATTAGAATGTCATCAATGAATACTATGACGAAGGAGTCAAGGTATTCACAGAAGACTTTGTTCATGAGATCCATAAATGCAGCAGGTGCATTTGTGAGACCGAATGACATAAACAAGAACTCATAATGACCATAACGGGTACGAAAAGCTGTTTTTGGGACATCCCCATCCCTAACCCTAAGCTGATGATACCTTGAACGAAAATCAATCTTAGAGAAGAAACTAGACCCTTGGAGCTGATCGAACAAATCATCAATTTTGGGAAGTGGATACTTATTCTTTATAGTGACTTTGTTGAGCTGCCGACGATCGATACACATTCTAAGGGTCCCATTCTTTTTCTTTACAAACAACACTGGAGCGCCGCAAGGGGATATGCTCGGCTGAATGAAACCCTTATCAGTGAGATCTTTTAATTGCAGCTTCAACTCGTTGAGTTCTGCTGGAGCCATTCTATAAGGAGGAATTGAGATTGGTTTAGTATCGCGTTTTAAGTCGATATCAAAGTCAATCTCTCGAAGGGGAGGGACTCCAGACAAATCTTCAAGAAGCACATCTAGTATTTCATTTACTACAGACACCAAGTCTGTGGAAGGAACATCATGATCTAAGTCGTTAACACTCACAAGATGACATAGTAACCCTTTGGCCATCATTTTATTGGCCTTAAGATTTGAAATCAAGGGGTTAGGGCGAGTCGGATTGTACCCCTCCCAGACTAACTCTTCTTCATTAGGGAAGCGAAACCTCACCACTCTACTACGACAGTCCAAGCAAGCATAATGGCTGTGAAGCCAGTCCATGCCAAGAATAATATCAAAATCATGCATGGGTAACTCAATCAAGTTTGCACACATAGCCTTGCCACTCACAACTATAGGGCAATTCTTTTATACCCTATCAGTTCTCACATTTTCTCCTAAAGGCGTACTAACCACTATAGGATCATGCAGAACTTCAGGTAGTATTTCAAAAGTAAGGGCAAGTAGAGGAGTCACAAAGGAAAGCGTAGACCCTGGATCAAGTAAAGCATAAACAGAAGTTGAGAATACTTGCAGCATACCTATGATCACATCATCGGACTTCTCCTGCTCCTCCCTACCTTTCAAGGCATAAAATCTGTTCCTCTTGGGAGGCTCGGCTGCTGCTGTACTCTGTGGGGTAGGCCTAGGCTGAGCATTACCCCCAGCCTGACCTCTGTTTTAGGGACAGTCTCTGACCATGTGTCCACTCTTACCACAACCGAAGCAAGCACAGTGCCCTGTCTGCATTCTCCAAGGTGAGCTCGGCCACACTTAGTACAAGTCTTCTTTGGACGCTGCATCTCACCTCAATTGCCCCTCTTGGGGTCGGGTCTGCCTCCTCTAGGTGTTGTATTTCTCTGAGGGTCAGAATTACCAGAACTCTGTTGCCCCTTCTTGAATTTGGGCTGCTCACGGACGCCAAAATTGTTTCTATAGCCTCCATGGCTGGGACCTGCCTGATCTTAAGGCCTAGGCCTCCTAATATCACGTACACCCCTCCTCTTCGGCTTTCCTCTACCTGCTGGACATGCACTATTAACCTAGTAAGGTCCATATTATCATGTAGCATCGCAGACCGACACTCCTCCTCCAAGTCTCCATTGATTCCTGTGAGGAACATGCTCATCTCATCCCTGCTGTTTGAAACCAGGGAAGTAGCATACCTGGATAATTTAAACAAAGCTAAGTACTCTCCTCATTCTTACTATTAAATACCAAGGGAAGTAACATACCTTGATAGCTTCACAAACTTCAGAGAATACTCCCTGACCGTCATAGATCCTTGTTTAAGGTTGATGAACTCCTCAACCTTGGCCTGCTTCATCTCCCTAGGGAAGAACCTTTGTAAAAATGCTGTCTTGAACAGCTCCCAGGTGACTAGCACCCCTCCTAGGACATGGCTATCTCGCCACATTTTGCACCAAGTCTGTGCAACATCTTTGAGCTGGTAGAAAGCCAGCTCAGCCTTCTCAATATCAGTGGCCCCCATGGCCACCAGGATCTTATGCAACTCGTCGATAAATTCTTGAGGATCTTCTGAAGTCTTAGCCCCTGTGAAAACTGGAGGATTCATCATCGTGAAATCTCGCAGTCTGTCAGCCATGCTGCGAACCGGTGGGTTTTCCCTCTGAACATCCTGTCGGTTGACTTGGGCAGTCATAGCCTGGGCCTGCATCGTGATGGCCTGTGCCTGCATCGTGATGGCCTGTGCCATCTGGGCTAGAGATGCCCTCACCTTTGCATCAGTCAACCCAGCTGGGTTAACTGGCATGGACACTCCTTTAGCTGTAGCCTGGGGTTGATTTTGATTACTCCTAGCTGCTGCTGCTCCCGTCCTCAGACCCTTAGTTCTCCAAGTGTTCATTCTCTGAAAACAACAAGGATTAATGTCAGACACGTTCATAACCCCAAGAATTAAGACATCAGGAAAAGCACAATAAGATCAGAAGAAGGGAAGTTTTTCCTACGCATCATGCAGTCTTTAATCCAGGATAGTGGTGCACTTCACTACAATGACTTAGAAACTACTCAATGTGGTTGATGTGAACTCATTATTTTAGGAATTTAACCTAATGCTCTGATACCAACTTTGTCACGACCGGAATCTAGACCCCAGACGAGACCGGCGTCGTTGACCTCTCAGAGGTCGCAAACAAGCCTACTTACGTCATTCTTACTTTACATATGTTAATTTTAGCTGAAAATTTGAACTTTTTGATTCTTTAATCATACTTGCTAAACATTCTTAATATTTCGTAATCGTTTATCATCAACCATCTAACAATTTAAGAGATAAGCGACTGAAAGAAATAATTCATTAAGTATTAATTGTATATCGGTCAAAATAACACCAATATAAAGTCTGAATCAAAGTAGGAAAGAAACGCCAGTGGAACATGCTCCACTAGCTCAACTCTAAAACTACGCTAGAATGTAAAATAGTAGCATCCTCAAAAGCAGAGTACCTACCAAACTCCGGATGAATGATGACGTCTGGATAGCTGCAACAACGAACCTGTAGCTCTACCGTCCACTTGTGCTTGCACCTAAAATAGATATTTGTATGGAATTAGTACATACTTGTACTAAGTATGGATATATGCAAGCACACACCAGGGACATGCATGAGGAAGAAGAGCTCTTTCCTAACAACATGATGTTTGGAAGTCAAGTTAGTGTACTTGCTAAATTGAGATTGGGAAAGTTATGCCATGAGAGTGACATGCATCATTATAATCATCGTACGGCACACAACACATAACATCTTCATATAGCACATAACATATAACACATAGTTTCTTTCATTTTATTCATTCATCTACCATGAGACCTTATTATCATAGACTTAACCTTAAGAATTTCCAAAATGAGGGCTCAACAAATGGGACCTCAACTAGGTAGTCTTCTTTAGCAAACACAGAGTCTGCTTCATTCATTGACACGAAATTTCATTTCTATTCATTCATAGGCCAGTGCGAACACTAGCTATACCTAGGATATAGTTTAAGACTTTCATTGGGTTTGATGTGCAATGATCATGAATAACCTAGTGTCATTACTTGAATCTATCTCACCTCTTGATTATCCTATCCTAACACCTTCGGTATCATTCATTTATTTATATGATTCATTTGAGGCTGGCCTCATTCATTCATTGTGAACTTTAACTTAACCGACATAGATCATGTGAGCATCATGAAATCCAGTGTCTCCCCCACCCAAAAGAGGTGAATCACCGGCCAAAGCGATTCAATAACATGCTAGCGTATATGGGAATTTACCCCCCAAATCCCTATAGTGGCAATATAGGTTCAAAGACTAGGAGATATATGGAGACCCATACCCGGCAAGCCGGACAGTCTCATCTCATGAGAGTTCCGTGAACCTCCGCCCTTCCCGAAAGAAGGCATCACCGCTCATAGCTAGCCTATCGGTGCTCGGTATAAAGTTCCATTACATTCAACTCATACATCATGGAAGTTGGTTTCTAGTATGGGGACATCATAGCTCAATAGATGATTTCTCATCTCATCATTAGTATTAAGTGTTTTAAACTCAATATTTTCATTAGAGTGTTCATCGAGACTGATCTCTTCATTATCTTACACTCTCATTGGTGAGTACGTATTGGTAACATTTACTTAGGCTCATTTGAGATTGCTCTCATCATATACATTAGCCTCACACCATGATTGTCACCACATTCTTCATATCATTACGTATATCTTAGGTTCACTTATTCTTGAACGTATGTTAAACTTATGTGTCTATACATACAAGCCATGAGGCTTCATTTATAATTCGTTAAGTGATTCTTATTTTCCTAAGATTATGTATTACAAAACTTATGTATCTTGTATATATACCAATATCTTGATTTTTGATCTAAGTAGATGGCATTATTCTTGATATTTTACTCACGTATGACTTATGTATCAATACGGAGGTTTGGGCACGGGAATCCAAATCTTGAATTATTTGGATATCATTTATATTTTTCATTGATTTTATTTCTAATATTCATAACTTTGGAAAACTAAATTAAATCTCAACATTTCATGACATAATAAATTTTCTATTTTTAATTAGAATTCTAAAGTAAATTTCAATCATTTACATGAAAGAATAATTTTCTATTTTAATTAGAATTGTAATTTAAATCTAAATATTTACATGAAAGAATTAATTTTCCACTTTAATTAGAACTTTTATTTAATTAAACTTTTTTTTAAGTCAAATTCGCTAGAATAGGGAGGTTGTGGGTTCGAACCCCCACAACCCCCCTTATTTTTCATTTAATTTCGCTGAGGAGGAGGCTGTGAGGTGGTGCGTTCGAACCCCCACAACCCTCCTCCTTTAATTTAGTTAAATGGCATCTGCAGTGAGGTTGTGGGATCGAATCCCCACTGCCTCATTTTTTTAAATTTTCGCCTACTGAGGTCGTGGGATCGATTCCCATGCCTCGCGTTCCTTTTTTTTTTCCGCGCGTAGCTGGGGGTCGCGAGTTCGATCCCCCCAGCCCACTTTTCTTTTCCCTTTCCTCGCACAAGACAGGGGCGAGGGTTCGATTCCCCCCAGCCCCATATATTTTTTTTTTTTAGCAAAAATTCGCTGCCCCCAGCCCCCAGTTCGAATCCCGCCTGGAACCTTTTTTTTTTATTTAAAGCCTGCTGCGGGGAGGTCCTGGGTTCGATCCCTGCAGCCTCCAAATTTTTTTTTTCTTTGACGTCCAAAAATTTCCAGATTCTTTTAAAGCCTATTTCGAAGTTCTGGGAATTTATTCCATGATTTTTCTGCACTTTTTCATCAAATTTCACATTAGTTCTTAGGGAGATTTCATGGTTCATTCAATTCACTATACTTCATCATAATAAATATCACATGGTACACCCATTACACACATACAATACACGATAAATGCACAACTTATACACCCCAAACAGTGACTAAACAACTGCCCTATACACACCATACAATAATTTTTCCGGTCATATTTTGATGATCATTATCGTGATTTCCGCACATAAACACATTCATATTTAATTCAACATATCATTCATGCAAAAATCTAGCAGCACAACATACTAATCCTACAAATCGTTAGGGAGCTAAGGACAAGGACATACGAAGGGGAACAACCTTAGTTTCAAGAGTTTAAGAAACGTTCAAAAGAAAGTACTCGTGGAGAAAGAATTCCATGAGAGAAACCCATACCTTTATTGATGTTCAAACGAAGAATTCGCTACCCAAATTTCTCTCCAAAAGTCAGTCCAAGTTACTTCAATGTCCACACCACTCAACGAACAACTCACTCCTCTTCGCCTTAATTTTTTTTTCATTGATTTGTTTTTCTTAAAAATTTTATGTGAGTTCTTCAAGCATGAAGAACTGTTGATATTTGGCAGATATAATGTGAGGAAGATGGAGAACGTGAGAGAGAGAGTTAAGAAGCGTGAGAGAGAGAGAACTATTAGGATTAGGAGACTAATTCAAGAATTAGTCAAATAAAATTTAAAATAAATAAATACAAATTTGTTTTTATTTATTTATTCATTTAAAACGTGAAAGGACCATTATGCCCTTAAATACCTATTTATTCTTATTTATATATAATTTTTTTTGATCGTTACAGATTTCTTCAAATCTTTTAATTATCTCTTTTTTTATCATTTGTTTACAGGTACACCTTATCTAAACTCCCCATTGAAATTCTTGAGAAGCCAAGATATTGTTGGGTTATGAAAGTGTTAGGACGTGGTGCACAAGCTTAAAATAGCAAATTGTAGAGACGATAAATTAGATACCAAAAAGTATCCTAAAAGCATAATATTATTATTGATATGATTAATTGGTCTACATAATCAAAAACTAATTAAAAGCATAGAAACTATAGAGTAAAAAATCTCTTCATAAACAAAAGTCTCTAAACAACTACATTGTGGATATTCTATTTTGATTTGCTTTGATAATAGGGATACTCAATTTATAGGAATGCAGACTTTCTCTCTAAAAAAGTAATAAACCAAATATTGAAGAAAAAAAATATATTCCTTTCATAATACTAGTAATATTTATGGTAATGTTTTGTTTTTTTATTTTAGGAGAAAATAAACTTCAAAGAAATCAAAATAATCAAGACAAAACCCTAACAAATATTTCTAAGAACAACTATAACTACTGGGTAGAAGATAGAGTTAATATTTGGTAATTATAAATTATAGGTCCCTGAGAAATGTAACAAAAGAGTCATTGCAACGCTTTATAAGGTGATATTGTTGGATATTAAAATGTTTAAATAAAAAATAAAGTATTTCTTCTGAAAAAATGTAACATGAATAGCATATTTTTATACTGAAGGGTGTCGGTGACTTTTCGAAATAGTTGTGATATTTATAATTATAAGACACAATAACACATGTTTTTTTGTATTTATGATATATCATATCATCATATTCATTCATATATCACTATAAGTGGGAACTAAAAAATCTAGAAATTGAATTACGGTTTTACCCTTACCATAAATCAAAAAAAAAATATTAGGCAAAAAGTTAAATTACCATTTTATCCCTACATTAAATTCAAATGTTACATACTTTGGGTAAGTGAGATGAAAACTCTCTTCTTCCTTTCTTTGTCATTTCACTTAATTATGTTATGTAAGTTAATCATCGAATGTGCTACATTTATTTTTAATTCTAAATTTATTCCGTTTACTTTATAAGAGTTCAATTTTTCCTGTGTTATATCATACCTAGCTAGATACAAAATTTGAAGAAAATTATTTTAGGTGATAATGATGGTCATATCTAAGTATTATATTGATTACCTACATTTTTATTGCATTCACGTAAGTACCAGCACAATGTGTACCAAAAAAAGCATCCACGTTAGTGATATTTATGCGCACTTTTTAAATTTAGAGTAAGAGTTCCTTGATATGCCACATATCATCATCAGATGCTATATTATCTTAGTTAATTTTACATATTTCAACATATCTTATTTTCCAAACAAATAACTGAAAGTTATATGAAAAGAATTAGCTGTCACTTTTGTATAGAAAAACTTATTTTTAGATATTTTAGTCTAGAAGACTATATTAGAAATCCTTTTTTTCAATTATTTTGGATGCAAAAAGTAAGTTTCATAGAGAAACACATTAAATACAAGCTCTATTGTATTTATACAAATATATTGTGATAAATATTTATATCGAATTGAGATCAAACTTACATAAATTTTAGATCATAATAGATGATAAATCTGTAGCGCACATTTCAAGAACTAGTTTGGGTATAAATAGAGAAGGTTTCTCTAACTTTTTAATATAATATTTTTTGTAACCTTTTATTATTCTTTTGGATCTTAAAAAAACTCATGTGATTTAACGTTGTCGAGTGAGTTCACTTTTCAATGGAGCTTGTGTTACCACTATTCTGCAGGAATGCATTTCGTTATCTCGAGTGCATTGAAGATAATATAATTCTCCAAAAAAAAACATTGCATAAATTCACAATCAACTTCACCTTTTGGCTTATGGTATCTCTAAAGTAATGTCACTCAACCTTCTTAAAGCATGTAGAAAAAGTGCACAAAATTTTAGCAAATTCCACATATTTACCAGTTGGGTGAGTACAAATTTTTTATTACTTAAAAGATAGCTACATGTATTGCCTATATATAAATGAAATTAATTAACTAAAAATCTATACATTATCGTTGTGTATGTTTTAAATTGGTCTTGTTAAATAGTAAAATTATATAAATGAAGAAGGGAACACAATATTAATGTCATTTTAACAATGTAACATATATATTAAATAACACAACAAAGGAGATTATGTGTTATCTTAGTTTACCGAAAAGATGAGGAAAAATAATTCAAAGAACCCATGATGATCAAGACAGAAGTATGGTTATCAGGAAAATTTGTAGCATCCATAATAGGCTTGAAGTCATAATTACTAAAAATCTCAACATCATTCTCAGCTAAGAAAGATGAATAATTACTATTATTACATGAGTATTTGGTAAAATGTTTCACCCTTTTTCTTCTCAACTTCAATTTCATCAAGAATTTGAGTGAGTTGCAAGTTCACCTCACAAATATTTAAATGTTATTTTGAGGATAAAAAAAATGAAATATTGGATGAGGATTGTGTGAAAGAAACCTATCATTAATGGACTCAACATTAGCATACCCAAAGGAGTAAGCTCTTTTTTTGAAAGGGAGAAAATTATAATGACAATTTCAACTCCGAATAGCGTACATAATGCAGTAGTTTCCTTGAAAAGTACCGAACAATGTTTAGAGAATGAAACTTGGAGGTGATTCTTGACGTATATTTTGGAAAATTTGATCTTCTGCCAACCCATGTTTGGATTCTTGGACAGATTCTGTAATTTTGATTTGTGGGAATACATTCAGCCACTTTTGCCTTCTTTTTTTCTAGTTTCAACTTGGTTTTTGGACAGATTTTCAGGCAATACTTCCTTATTTTATCTCTATTCTTTTGAAGACTGGACAACATATAGATCCTTATGTATGAAATCATTTTCCAAATATACTTGTCTCTCACATGTAGAAGTACACTATTAAATGATTTTTACAAATTGTTTATTGACACATCACATTTTGGAAAACTAAGAAAAAAAATCCCTTGACTAGTGACCGGGTCATTCAGGGTCTTTTGAATCTAGTTTTCATCTCTTTTAAATACTTGGCGAATTCAGAATTTGCAGTTGCCTTAGCAGCTTACCATAAGATATCCTTTAGTGACTGTCTCCAAAACCTTAAGTTTTGAAATTGTTGTGACATGTCTCACTAAATATCTGTGTGCAACATTTTATTGTATCTCAATGTTGGAATTAATTTCTTTTGTTTTTCAAAAATGAAAGTCTATGCAAAAGGTTTTAGTAATATTCCTAGGTCCTCATCAAGAAGCATTAAAAATCACTTCCATCTTTCCTTTAGTTCACCTTCTACAACTGCGAATAATATATATGTTATCGTACTTCAATGCCTACTGAAGTCAATAGTTGACTCCCCTTTTGTTGTTCTTTCAAATGACATTCATCAACCCTATTATAGATAGACCTCCCGTAAAAAACCCTATTAACAAGTTTTAAAACATGTATAAAGTCTAAAAAGTCATTTTCTACCATCAACAATTATTTTTTAATTTTAATCTAGCTTCAAAATACACGTGGTCTCTAGATTACTCCTCCTTAGCTAAGCAAAGTAATCCAATAACATATCAAACTTCTCTTCTATAGTTCTTATAGTTAGATCTAATGGCTTCATCTTTATCATATCATCTTGGGTTCGAGTAATAGTCTAATTATGAGTTCTAAACTTGCGTTTGGAATTCTTTTACTTCCTTTATTTGGATTTATTCTAAATTCTTTAACGTAGTTCTTAACTAATACTCCAGAGTCAATAGTCTTGTTATCTCTTTGTTTGCCACAACAATGGTCAAGACCTATCATCTTGGTTCTTTGAAAGGTTCATGGTGATTAACCTTTGATGCATACATGACCCATTTGCAACATGATACATTACTAATTACCTTCGACCTTTTACTTTCGTTCTTCTTAAACTTGATGTCGTTTTTTGTAACACAACATGTAACTCAATTTCTCCCTTGAATTCTTTCTTATTGAAGAAAATCATATTAAGTGTAAACTGAAATTTTGGATCATTCAAATATCTAGTTGGAGTAAAAACAGTAGATCTTTTAGGATCTTCACCATCAGAATCTCCATGCAAACTCATTAAATCATTATATGCTGTAGCATAATCATTTTCTTGATTGTCATTGGGAAACATAGCCAACTTGTTTGAGAAAACTCTAACCTCCAAATTCTTTTAACTTGATTTTCTTTATTTCTCCCTTTAAGACCAACCCATTTTATATTAGAGTCATATCATTTTCTTCCAAAAAATAATTAGAGTCAGTAAATGACTCCCATTCTTCACACGTAGAATCACACTCATCACTTTTCTCTATTATATTCACATCTATCAAATCTTCTCGTCCATGTTTTGGGTTACCTTCAAAATTAGCTATATCATAGTTCCATTGCTCCTCTTTCACATGCTTAACCACATATTTCAGCTCCTCTATGTCAAACATTTCATAGAAAAGGTTCCTCTCTCCTCTCTCTCGCTCCCTAT
>JAKWIY010003061.1:43255981-43314006 GCA_027704805.1 Solanum corneliomulleri | reverse complement strand
TTAGCCGATATGTCAAGGAGGGCAAAAAGTCACTAAAGAGTTACCTAAATATACCCTACCTGACTCTGAGCCTACGTTACAAGCTAAAAAGTCCTATCGTGATCCTAAGAGTTGTATAGCGAACTTAAGGCAGTGAAAATAAGGGCAAGCTTATGGCAATAGGTATGAATAAGTGTGACTTTGTTCTGAGAGCGAGTATTGAAATGTAATCCTTATACTCAAACTGAAATCATTGTGTGAAAAATGAGGATTTTGTTCTAAAGTAAGGACACTAGTTGCAATACCGGAATTTTAGCACCTCGGTGAGAAATTGAAGAGGATAGGTGTTGGTGCATGGTGAGTCTTTGTCATGTTCGAATCTCACAAAATTCAAGCCTAATAGTGATAGCATGCATAGATTTGATGGGATTAGTCGGGATTGATAGCCAAATGATTGAAAAGGATAAAACATGAATACTATTGTCAAAGATTGTGTAGTGAGTCATAGTGCGTCGCTTGAGGACAAACAACGAATTTAAGTTGAGGGTGTTGATATACCGTGGTTTCACGGTATAATTAATGCTTTTTCCTTAAGTTTAGTGTGTCCAAAGCCTTTTTGTGCTAATTTTGATATAAGTTTCTCTTTGTTTTGCAGGAAATCTGTCCAAAGCTGAATGCGGAGATTTTGAGCGAAAATTGCAGAAGAGACCACCTACGGAGCTTATGACGGTCCGTCGTGCTTGCGACGGTCCGTAGGTGGCAGCGTAGAGAAGCTGCTGAAGGAAGATGGGAAAGTCTGACCAAGTGTGGGATTACGAAGCTTGTGACGGTCCGTCATGTCATGACGGTCCGTCCTGCAGGTCCGTCGTGAAGATCAGAGAAGTGATCCCAGTACCCGATTCCAAGAGTTGAAGTATTTTGAAACGAAGAAAGCACTGAAGAAATTGGACAAGTGTGGGACGACGGAGCCCCCACGACGGTCCGTCATGACTACGACGGTCCGTCGCGTGGTCCGTCGACCCAGCCCGCGTTTTGGCAGATTTCCAGAAATTAGAATCCTTGTTTAATTAGGTTTTTATATTTTTTATAAATAGTTTCGAAAAACCTCGTTTTTGAGGTTAGACTCTTTGATTAAAAAATTCCATATAGTTAGATCTTGTGATTATAAAACTTTGTGTTTTTGAGTGTTTGATTATTGGAGATTGATACAAGTGATTTTTGGTGATTAATCAAGTATAATTTCGGACTTTATTTCTTCTTTCTCTTTAATAAGTACATGAATTCTTGTTTAACATATTTGATATTTGTGTTTATGGCTATGAGGAACTAAATTCCATAACTAGGGTTGTGGGAACCATAGCAAATAATGAGATAAACCCTAACTAAAATAACAATTCTAGAATAGTGTCTTGCATGTATTAATATTCTTTCGCTTAGAAGTCTTTTTAAACGGATGATCAACGTTAGAACTCGCCTTAATGCTACTTGCCGGACCAAGGAGGAGATAATAATAGGAAAAGAATTATTAACATAGATTTAGTGTATACTATCTAATAGGCTAGTATTGATTGGTACGAGGTAATAACTTAGTCAAATCGAATACGATGCTTAATATGAGGTAAAGATAAGGGTTAGGAAAGCAACACACGTAGCCGGACCAAGGTGCGGAGTGAGATTTTCTAGATGCCGGACCAAGGATTTAGAAATACATAACTTATCACTTTGCATGCAAGATACTAGGAAAGGATTGTTATAGTTAAAATTATCAAGTTACGAACCTGTGGGGAACACGTAAACCCTAGTTACTTTAATTCATTGATTAAAACCTAATATTAAAAGCTGTCAACTGTCTCTTTCAATTACATTAGTTATTTTTACTCAATAGGTAATACAAACCCCCCTTTTTGTATTTTTAACTTTCCAAGAAAGTTATTGACTAAACGATAGTAATACTAGGTTAAAGTTAAGTCTAGACTACTTTCCTCGTGGGAACGATCCCAACCTCACTAGTTGGGTTATTTACTTGACACGACCGCTTTACTTCTCATTTGAGAAGTAAGTTTGAGCGTATCAGACCTCAACTAGGGAGCCTTCTTTAGCAAACACAGAGTCTGCTTCATTCCTTCATATGTATTTCATTTCAATTCATTCATAGGCCAGTGCGAACACAAGCTATACCTAGGATGTAGTTTAAGACTTTCATCGGGTTTGTTATGCAATGATCAGGAATAACCTAATATCATTACCTTAATCTAGCTCACCTCTTGATTATCCTATCCTAGCACCTTCGGTATCATTCATTTCTTTATATGATTCATTTGAGGCTGACCTCATTCATTCATTGGGAACTTTAACTTTAACCGACATAGATCATGTGAGCATCATGAAATCCAGTGTCTCCTCCACACCGAAAAGAGGTGGAATCACCTGCCAAAGCAATTCAATAACATGCTAGCGTATATGGGAATTTAACCCCGCCAGATCCTTATAGTGGCAATATAGGTTCAAATACTAGGAGATGTATGGAGACCCATACCCGGCAAGCTGTACTGTCTCATCTCATGAGAGTTACGTGAACCTCCGCCCTTCCCGAAAGAAGGCATCACCGCTCAAAGCTAGCCTATCGGTGCTCGGTATAAAGTTCCATTACATTCAACTCATACATAATGGAAGTTGGATTATAGTATGAGGACATCATAGCTCAATAGATAATTTCTCATCTCATCATTAGTATTGAGTGTTTTAAACTCAATATTTTCATTAGAATGTTTATAGAGACTGATCTCTTCATTATCTTACACTCTCATTGGTGAGTACGTATTGGTAACATTTACTCAGGCTCATTTGAGATTGCTCTCATCATATACATTAGCCTCACATCATGATTGTCACCACATTCTTCATTATTAGCACCTTTTATTACGTGAGTGTTCATTTCTTCATTTCATAGTTCATCTCATCATATGCCAATGCACTTGGCCATTTAGCGTATCTTATATTCGTACTTAACCCTCATAAGATTCATCATTTCATTACGTACATCTTAGGTTCACTTAATTTTTGAACGTATGTTAGACTTATGTGTCTATACATACAAGCCATGGGGCTTCATTCATAGTTCGTTAAGTGATTCTTACTTTCCTAAGATCATGTATTACAAGACTTATTTATCTTGTATATATACCAAGATCTTGATTTTTGATCAAAGTAGATGACATTATTCTTGAATATTTTACTCACGTATGACATATGTATCAATACGGAGGTTTGGGCACGGGAACCCAACTCGTGAATCATTTGGATATCATTTATATTTTTCATTGACTTTATTTCTAATATTCATAACATTAGAACTCTAAATTAAATCTCAACATTTTCATAAAATAATTAATTTTCTATTTTAATTAGAATTCTAAATTAAATCTCAATATTTACATAAAAGTATTAATTTTCTATTTAAATTAGAATTCTAAATTAAATCTCCATATTTACATGAAAGTATTAATTTTCTATTTTAATTAGAATTCTAAATTAAATCCCTATATTTACATAACAGAATTAATTTTCTATTTTAATTAGAATTCTAAATTAAATCTCCATATTTACATGAAAGAATTAATTTTCTGTTTTAATTAGAATTTTAATTTAAATCTCAATATATACATAGAAGAATTAATTTTCTATTTTAATTATAATCCTAATTAAATCTCCATATTTACATAATAGAATTAACCGAAGGGTTGGGGGTTTGAGCCCCCACAACCTCTTAACTTTTTAATTTAATTAAGTTCACTACAATGGGGAGGTTGTGGGTTCGAACCCCCACAGTCTCCCCTATTTTTTGTTTCAATTTCTCAGGGGGGGGGGGGTGTGTGAGGTGGTGGGTTCAAACCCCCACAACCCCTTTATTCTTAATATATTTTTTTTCTTTTAAAAACCCTTCAATTCGTGTGCTGGGAGGTCGTGGGTTCTAATCCCACGCCTCCCCTTTAATTTTTTTATTTTCTTTTCGCGAGGGAGGAGCTGGTCGCGAGTTCGAACCCCTCCAGCCCCATTTCCTTTTCTATTTTTTCTGCGCAAGACAGGGGCG
This sequence comes from Solanum corneliomulleri, assembly GCA_027704805.1. NCBI lineage: Eukaryota > Viridiplantae > Streptophyta > Magnoliopsida > Solanales > Solanaceae > Solanum > Solanum corneliomulleri. Next base: position 43,309,937 of record JAKWIY010003061.1, on the reverse strand, counting down.
AGGGTTCGATCCCCGCCAGCCCCATTTTTTTTTTTTTAATTAAGGCATGCTGCAGGGAGGTCCTGGGTTCGATCCCTGCAAGCCTCAAAACTTTTTTTTTTTATTTCTTTGACGTCCAAAAATTTCCACATTCTTTTAAAGCCTATTTCTAAGTTCTGGAAATTTATTCCATGATTTTTTTCTGCACTTTTTCATCAAATTTCACATTAGTTCTTATAGATATTTCATGGTTCATTCAATTCACTATACTTTATCATAATGAACATCACATTATACACCCATTACACACGTAAAATACACGATAAGTACACAACTTATACACCACAAAACAGTGCCTTAAACATTGCCCTATACACGCCCATACATCAACTTTTCGGGTCATATTTTGATGATCATTATCGTGATTTCCCGCACATAAACACATTCATATTTAATTTAAACACATCATTCATGCAAAAATCTAGCAGCACAACATACCCAACCTACAAATTCGTTAGGGAGCTAAGGACAAGGACATACGAAGGGGAACAACCTTAGTTTCAAGAGTTTAAGAAATGTTCGAAAGAAAGTACTATTGGAGAAAGAATTCCATTACCGAAACCCATACCTTTATTGATGTTCAAATGAAGAATTCGCTACCCAAAAATCTCTCCAAAAATCAATCCAATTTACCTCAACGTCCACACCACTCAACGAACAACTTCTCTTCGCCTTAATAATATTTTTTTCTTAGTTGCTTTGTTTTTCTTAATATTTCATGTGAGTTCTTCAAGTGTGAAGAACTGTTGATATTTGGTAGAATAATGTGAGAAAGATGGAGAACGTGAGAGAGAGAGAGAGAGTTAAGAAGCGTGAGAGAGAGAGAACTATTAGGATTAGGAGATTAATTCAAGAATTAGTCGAATAGAATTTGAAATAAATTAATACAAATCTGTTTTTTTATAAATACGCGAATGGACCATTTTGCCCTTAAATACCTATTTATTCTTATTTATATAAAAAAAATTGGATCGTTACATTATCCCCCTCTTAGGAACATTCGTCCCCGAATGAAACTACCATTACACATCATAATGCCAATCAGATCATAACTTAATTGCTATGTACAATCAACCAATAGCAACAAAATATGAAGAGATAAGGAACGATAGTCTTACGAGTAGGAAGTCTAACCTTATACTAGTGCATACACACCACACACAGTCAAATACACGAAGGACTAGTTAAGGCTACTCACCCGAGACTTCACCAGAAGTGCCTTCCTCTGCACCCCTAGACTTGAGTGCAAAGAATCGTTGCCTTCTTTGAGCCTCTTCACTTGGACCATTAGATTGAACTCTCTGCTTCCCTTGTTCTTGAATTCTCCTAATCAGACAATCCTTCACCATGTGACCCGGTTTTCCACAACTATAACAAGCATTAGTGCCCCTCATACACTCTCTTCCATGTAGTTTGCCACACTTCCTACAAGGTGGTCTCTCCTGAGGTGTATCTACTTCATTGTTTCTCTTAACTCTGGACTCAGAATTTCTATCATGGCGACCCTTGTATGAACTTGACTCCCCTTGGTGGGAGAGTCCCTTCTTAAACCTGGGCTTATCCCTGATTTAAGTACTACTCTTCCTTGAAAAATTCTCATCAGCTTGCCTTGACTTGTTCCCTACCATAGTTTGTTTCCTCTTTCTGCTTTCCTCTACTTGCTGGACATGGACCATGAGTCTGGAAAGGTCCATGCTATCATGTAGCATAGCTTCCCTACACTCCTCTTCGAGGTCCTCAGCAATTCCTGTCAAGAATCTAATCATTTCGTCTCTGCTGTTAGACACAAGAGAAGTGGCATACCTTGATAGTTTCACAAACTTCAGGAAATACTCCCTGACAGTCATAGATCCTTGTTCAAGGTTGATGAACTCCTCAACCTTGGCCTCCCTCATCTCTCTAGGGAAGAATCTTTCTAGAAATGCTGCCTTGAACAACTCTCATGTGACTGGCACTCCACCTAGGACATGGCTATCTTGCCACATCTTGCACCAAGTCTGTGCAACATCCTTGAGTTGGTAGGAAGCCAGCTCAGCCTTCTTAATATCACTGGCCTCCATGGCCACCACAATCTTATGCACCTCGTCTATAAACTCCTAAGGATCCTCTGAAGTCTTAGACCTTGTGAATATATGAGGATTCATCCTCGTGAAATCTCGCAGTCTGTCAGCCATGCTGCGAACCGGTGGGTTCTCCCTCTGAACATTCTGTCGGTTGACTTGGGCAGTCATAGCCTGAGCCTGCATCGTGATGGCCTGTGCCATCTAAGATAGAGATGCCCTCACCTCAGCATCAGTCAATCTAGCTGGGTTAACTGGCATGGCCACTCCTTCAGCTAGAGCCTGGGGTGGGTTTTGATTACCCCTAGCTGCTGCTGCTCCCGTCATCAGACCCTTAGTTCTCCAAGTGTTCATTCTCTGGAAACAACAAGGAATGATGTTAGACACGTTCATAACACTGAGAATTCAAACATTAGGAAAAGCACGATAAGATCAGAAGAAGGGAAACTTTTTCCTACCAATCATGCAGTCTCTAATCCAGGATAGTGGTGCACTTCAGTACCATGACTTAGAACTACTCAATGTGGTTGATGTGAACTCATTTTTCTCAAAATTTAACCTAGTGCTCTGATACCAACTTTGTCACGACTGGAATCTAGACACCAGACGAGACCGACATCGTTGACCTCTCAGAGGTCGCAAACAAGCCTACTTACGTCATTCTTACATTACATTGGTTAATTTTTAGCGGAAAATTTGAAATTTTTGATTCTTTAATCATACGTATTAAACATTCTTTATATTTCGTAATCGTTCATCATCAACCATCTAACAATTTAGAGATAAGCAACTGAAAGAAATAATTCATTAAGTATTAATTGTATATCGGTCAAAATAACCCCAATACCAAGTTTGAACAAAAACAGGAAAGAAACTCTAGTGGAACATGCTCCACTAACTCAACTCTAAAACTACGCTAGAATGTAAAACAGTAGCATCCTCGAAAGCATGAGGACCTACCAAACTCCGGATGAATGTTGACATCCAAATAGCTGCAACAAAGAACCTGTAGCTCTACCGTTTACCTGTGCCTGCACCTAAAAGTAGATGTTTGTATGGAATTAATACACACTTGTACTAAGTATGGGTATATGCAAGCACACACCACGGACATGCATGAGGAAGAAGAGCTCTTTCCTAACAACATCATGTTTGGAAGTCAAGTCAGTGGACTTGCTAAATTGAGATTGGGAAAGTTATGCCATGAGAGTGACATGCATCACTATAATTATCGTATGGCACACAACACATAACATCTTCATATAGCACATAACATATAACACATAGTTTCTTTCATATTATTCATATACCATGAGACCTTATTATCATAGACTTAACCTTAAGACTTTCCAAAATGAGGGCTCAACATATGGGACCTCAACTAGGGAGCCTTCTTTAGCAAACACAGAGTCTGCTCCATTCCTTCATACGTATTTCATTTCAATTCATTCATAGGCCAGTGCGAACACAAGCTATACCTAGGATGTAGTTTAAGACTTTCATCGGGTTTGTTGTGCAATGATCAGGAATAACCTAGTGTCATTACCTTAATCTAGCTCACCTCTTGATTATCCTATCCTAACACCTTTGGTATAATTCATTTCTTTATATGATTCATTTGAGGCTGACCTCATTCATTCATTGGGAACATTAACTTTAACCGACATAGATCATGTGAGCATCATGAAATCCTGTGTCTCCCCCACATAGAAAAGAGGTGAAATCACCGGCCAAAGCAATTCAATAACATGCTAGCGTATATAGGAACTTAACCCCGCCAGATCCCTATAGTGGAAATATAGGTTCAAAGACTAGGAGATGTATGGAGACCCATACCCGGCAAGCCTAACAGTCTCATCTCATGAGAGTTACGTGAACCTCCGCTCTTCCCGAAAGAAGGCATCACCGCTCAAAGCTAGCCTATCGGTGCTCGGTTTAAATTTCCATTACATTCAACTCATACATCATGGAAGTTGACTTCTAGTATGAGGACATCATATCTCAATAGATGATTTCTCATCTAATCATTAGTATTAAGTGTTTTAAACTCAATATTTTCATTAGAGTGTTCATATAGACTGATCTATTCATTATCTTACACTCTCATTGGTGAGTACGTATTGGTAACATTTACTTAGGCTCATTTGAGATTGCTCTCATCATATAAATTAGCCTCTTATCATGATTGTCACCACATGCTTCATTATTAGCACCTTTGTTTTTCATAGTTATTCACCTCTTATTACGTGAGTGTTCATTTCTTCATTTCATAGTTCATCTCATCATATGCCAATGCACTTGGCCATTTAGCGTATCTTACATTCGTTCTTAACCCTCATAAGATTCATCATTTCATTACGTACATCTTAGGTTCACTTAATTTTTGGACGTATGTTACACTTATGTGTCTATACATACAAGCCATGGAGCTTCATTCATAGTTCGTTAAGTGATTGTTATCCAATACTGCCAATAAACCCCTCGATTTTGCATTCTTTTCAACAGAAAGGGGGAGGTGGAGGGCTGGATTGTCTCTTATGTCCTTGTTGAGTGACGTGTCATCATCTCCAAGCGAGCAAGGACGATTTTTGCAGGGCCACAGCAGGAAAAATGTACTAAGCAAAAGGAAGGAAAGAGCCATTGAGGAGGAATTGCTCACGCGCCTAACAACGAGGGGAATATGTGGGAAAAGGGATCGAGCACGCGCGAAGGGGAGGAAAAAGACGAGGAAATTGGACTTGGGTTGGATTTGCGATTTTGGGCCATCTTCGCGAGGAAGAACAGTGGAAGGCTGGGTTTGGGGGAAGACGTTGGAGTCGATTGGAGGGGGATGAAGGCAAACGTGGGTCGGGTCGGAGGAAAAAGGGAATTGGGCTGGCTGGAATTGCTGGAAATTTTGGGAAAACGAAATTTGGGCCTGGGATTTGGATTTGGAGTTGGAAAAGGGGCCCAAGATTGATTTCCAAATGGGTTTAGAGGAAAATGTTATGTCTTAGAATAGTCAAATTAAATTAATTTAAGTAATTTGACTAAAATTTAAATAAGACAAATTCGTATCAATTAATCAACGAGCTTCTTAATTTAACAGAGTAAAATAACTAATTTTAATTACAAACTGACAATAAATATATATAAAACAAAAACCATAATTTAAAACTAAATTAGTTAAATAGAATACTTACTAAAATTTAAAATATTTTGTGAAATAATCGTAAAATATACCAAATATATATATAATTATGTAAAATATATATATTATCTATAAAGAATTATAAGGAAATGGCAAAAGTATTCAAAATAACACAAAGTTCATACATTATTATTTTGCTTTGAAAAATTTATAAGAACTAATTATTTTAGAATTATTTGGAAATTTAAGAAGCGCTAACACAAATTTATACCGGCGAGGGTCGATATTAGGTGTCAACAGCTGTCCCTCATTTTACTTGGGTTGATGCAAGCAATTCGAGAAAATGAAATTGACCAAACCAATTTTCACCAACCCCATTCAACTTTTAAGGGAAGGAATTGGTACGGACTTTAAGAATAATGGACGAACATCGAAAGTGATTTCCTACATATCTCAAGCTATATGAGAATTTAGGCCACTTGTAGTTCGATAAACTTGATTTTACGCATGATTTTGAAAGAGTTCAAAAGCCACCTCGATTCCGAATTATGAGGGTACCAAGATGTTCGAGAATAAGATTTAAGAGCAGACGTTGGAATACAACCGAGCTTTAACATTGATCCCGCCTACATGTCATTATACCTCAGGAATTAGGCTGCTTGTAGTTCGACTCGATTGGTTGAGAAGGAAATCTGTTATACTAGATAACCTTCGATTCTGGACAAGTGACAAATTCAATCAAGTATGAAAAGGAGGCTTGTAACCTCTTAGCCATGAATGTGGCTCTCTTCACACCCATAATTAAGAGCTTACACGGAAATAATTTCCAAAGCTTTTGGCGGATTATCACTCAGATGGAAACTTGCTTCCGGTAAATCGAAATTTTTGGATGCGAGACTGAAACTGAAAAAACTAAAGAAAACCCCACATGCCTTAAGATAGGGGTGTGGTTTGATTGTGGTGAAAGTCGCTCCTCTGCTCGCGTCCTAAGAGTTTGACATTCCTCTTTGGACTGTGTCCCAGTTCACTGCTAAGAAAGTTCGACGTTGTGCTGCATCCTTTTTGATGTCGTCCGCACCTGTGATTTTTGGAGAATTCATCCTTTTGGATGCTCTCGACAAAGACTGAGATAAAAATTTTCAGCTTAAAAAAGCAATTAGGATGGGAGACAGTGTCTTTTACGATGTTGACACTTCAATGTTCTCCTTAATATTCAACGTCGACTCGATCGGTCTGACGTACAACAAATAAAGCTTATGACTTGTGTTTTGCAATATAATCTTCAATGTACTCTATACTTGATGTCGAAATAAATAAATAAATGCTGATGCCATATTGATATTCTTTTGCCATCATCTTTGATGCTCTTCTTGATGTTTACTTTTATCAAAATAACAGAATGTGGTTGATGCCGATGGATAAATATTCCTCTTGGGATGCATGATTTCCCTTTCTTTATCCGTGTATGTCTTGTTGCGGGGCATGGATATCTTCCCGCGATACGTAAATTCTGCGAGGTATGAAATCTTCTCGTAATGCATAAATTTTGGCGAGGCATGAAATCTTCTCGCGATGCACAAATTTCAACGAGGTATGGATTCTTCTCGTGATGCATACATTTCGGTGAAGAATAAAGTCTTCTCGTGATGTCTAAATTTCAGCGAGGTATGAAATCTTCTCGCGATGTATAAATTTTGACGAGGTATGAAATCTTCTCGTCGTGCATAATTACTAACTCGCGATGCATGATTTTCTGCGATGCATGGATTCTTCTCATGATGCACAAATTTCAGCGAGGTATGAACTCTTCTTGCGACGTTTAAATTTCAGCGAGGTATGAAATCTTCTCGCGATGTATAAATTTTGACGAGGCATGAAATCTTCTCGTCGTGCAAAATTATTGACTCGCGATGCATGATTTTCCGCTATGCATGATTTCTCGCGATGCATGATTTCCCGTGATGCATGATTTTCCGCGATGCATGATTTCCCTCGATGTATGATTTTCCGTGATGCATGAATATTCATATCATCTCTATTGATGATAACAGCAAGACGACCTCCAGACAATATATTGCCTTGATCGATAATAAAACAACTATCCCCCCCATGGGTAATGCATTGTCTTGACTGATAATAATTATCATGTTTGATAATGTAATGCAAATAGCGTCCTTTCCGGAAATTGTGAACTCTTCCTGGAGATTCCTGTTTGATTCACCTTTGAATCTGGCTAGACGCTCATTGTAAATTTCATATTGTTGGAACTTATGATTGAAATAAATAATTCATATTCCCAATTATTTGACATAAGTGATATAAATGCCTCTTGCTTCTAGGAAAACCCTTGATTTTGGGATAGTTTTCTCCACTTTGAAGTTCTCTGTAATCAGCTAGCTAGCTCAATAATTATCCATCAGTAACGAGGTGGATGCGCGATAATATTCCAACTGTAACGTGGTGGATGGCTCGATAATAGTCCAATTGTAACGAGGTGGATGGCTCGATAATAGTCCAGCCGTAAAGAGGTGGATGCTCGATAATATTCCAACTGTAACAAGGTGGATAGCTCGATAATATTCCAACAATAACAAGGTGGATTGCTCGATAATATTCCATCTGTAACGAGGTGGATGCTCGATAATATTCCAACTGTAACGAGGTGGATGGCTCGATATTAGTCCAACTGTAACGAGGTGGATGGCTCGATAATATTCCAACTGTAACGAGGTGGATGGCTCGATAATATTCAAACTGTAACGAGGTGGATGACTCAATAATAGTCCAACTGTAACGAGGTGGATGCTCGATAATGTTCCAACTGTAACGAGGTGGATGATCGATAGTATTGCAACTGTAACGAGGTGGATGGCTCGATAATAGTCCAACTGTAACGAGGTGGATGGCTCGATAATAGTCCTACTGTAACAAGGTGGATGGCTCGATAATATTCCAACTGTAACGAGGTGGATGGTTCGATATTATTCCAACTGTAACGAGGTGGATGACTCGATATTATTCCAACTGTAACGATGTGGATGACTCGATATTATTCCAACTGTAACGAATATTATTCCAACTGTAACGAGGTGGATGGCTCGATATTATTCCAACTATAACGAGGTGGATGACTCGATAATATTCCAACTGTAACGAGGTGGATGGCTCGATCATATTCCAACTGTAACGAGGTGGATGCTCGATAATATTCCAACCGTAACGAGGTGGACGCTCGATAATATTCTAACTGTAACGAGGTGGATGGCTCGATAATATTCCAACTATAACGAGGTGGATGGTTCGATAATAGTCCTGCAAGATAAAAAGAAACTTGTTTATAAATCACTTGAGGCAATATAAAGAACTAGAGATAAAATGAGATTGAAGATTTTCTGGGTTTCGTTGATGATTCCACGATGGGTGCAAGTGATGCCCTTTGTCGTTCTTGACAACTTTATATAGCCATTTTTGTGACTTTAATGTTCCTACATCCAAAAAAAAATTCTTAGTTTGAAAGACTGATTTGTGTTGGTCTTGTCTCCATGCTCCTTCTTGCACTTAACTTACACGCTCGCCCGTCTTTTATATGACATATTTGATGGAACTTTTGAGGACCCTCCTCAAAATTTTATCCCGATCTAAAATATAAATAACTCTCATAACTTTCTCTGTTAATTCTGAGGTCGCTCATTCTAGAATTTTGAGGCCGCTCCTCAAAATTTTGTCCCAGTTTATCTCAATAAGTAACAAATGACATTTGTGGAATTTTTGAGATCATCTCAAAAATACTGTCCCAGTTGCAAACTAGATTATCGTAATTTTTGAGTTACACCCAAGGCTAATCTCCGTAGAATTTTGGTCTTCGGTTTTGACTTGTTAGAGAAGTCCAACTTCAAATGAATTTTTAAGATCCTCTCAAAAATTCTCTCTCAGTTTCCATTATGAAGAAAATTGGAAATCTTACTGGGTATATGACCGAGCCGTTGTGGCGCCTACGTATCCCATTGGAGCAGGAATCAGGTCAAACGTAGTTCCCCTCTCAAGGATTAACCAAGATAGGATGTTTTGATAAAGAAACGACCGAGGCCGACATAGGCCGCCTACGTATCTCATTCTTGAGAAATCAGGTCAAACGTAGTTCAAACAAGAAATGTGCGATAAAATGGGAGGAAAAAGGGGTTAAATACATTTTAAAAGAAAAGTAACAAAACATCATATGCAAAATTTTTGGCCAATGTTGGGCATTCTTCTTCTCGACCTTTGATGATGAATATCTTCAAATGACTCAGTTCAGAAATGTCTTGTACACATTCATGAGCATCCAATATGTCATCCATTCAGGTGGTTTCCTCAATATTGATCAAGTTGTTGTTGATCATGTTTTGTATCTTGTGCTTTAGAGTTGAACAATTCTCTGTGTCATGTTCAACGACTCCTGAATGATAAGCACATCTGTTTTCAGCTCTGTAAAAGTTTCCCAAAGGATTGGCTGGTCTTCTTTCTATAGGATATAGCATACCCATTGCTTTCAACCTTCATAAAGTTGAGTTTGAGATTCCCTTAATGGTGTAAATACTTTAGGAGCCTTCCTAAATTTTGGGCGAGGAAATTTTTTCTGATTGGCATTATGGTTTTAATATTCCCTTTGAGAAATCGGCCTCATACGGGTAGCCGTGACCATACTTACCTCCTCCACTTTTCCTTTTGATTTATCCATATCACTAATTCTAGTGGATTTTCCATTAGATCGCAATGCGGTAAATTTGGTGAGCTTTCCAGTCTTGAAACCATCTTCCAAAGATTCTCCCACTTTGACAATCTCGACAAATTTTTTTCCCATCATACACAACATTCTTTCATAGTAATCAGGCTCTTGAGTACGAATAAACATTTCAGTGATCTCATATTCGGACATGGGAGGTTGAACTCTTGCGGCCTCTTTTCTCCAACGAAGAGCGTACTCTCGATAATTTTCTGTAGACTTCTGTTTGATATTATCCAAGTAGTAGCGATCTGGGGCATCTTCTATGTTATGTCCAAATCTTTCTGTGAAATTCTTTGCGAGCGCATTCCAACTTTTCCATTGTTTCAACTCTTGTGATGTAAGCCACTCTAGAGCTTCTCCACTTAGACTTCGACTGAAGAGACGCATCAATAATGCTTCATTTTGCCAACTCCCACGAGTTGATCATAATAAACTTTCAGATGTGCCAGAGGATTTCCTGTTCCATTAAAAGTTACAAACTTTGACACTTTGAACCCTTTCGGGTGGTCGAGATTTGGATGGATGCATAAATCCTTATAGCTCAATCCATCCACTTCGGAAATATAGTGCAACTCCTTCATGGATCTCTTCTTTCATATTCAGCTTGACTACCTATTCTTTTGACCTCTACTCTCTCTCCTGTTCCTTATATTGATCAAGCTCGAAACAGTCGGCATAAGGTTCATTTGAAGTTGGGATTTGGAAAGTAGTATTTTGAGGTATGTGTGGAACAATGGAAGGATTCTGGTATTTTTGGTGGCTTGATAATTTTGGGGGAAATTTTGAGGATTGGTATTTTGGTTTTGAAGATGGGGGAAGGTTTGAGCATTGTTCGTATTTTGGTTTTGATGGAGATGAAGGATTTTAAGGTTAGTATTTTGAGGATGATGTGGTGCCTGACACGACGTGGTGGCGTGACGGGGATTGGGGGTAGTTAAGTCAATGGTTGAGGGATTTTGAGTGGGGTTAGAGAGAAGGTTATGAACCTGTTCTGTGCTTGGGGGAGGAAAGTGGATTGGAGGTCTTCCATCTCTTGGAGGGTTGAAGGATGAAATTGGATTAGACAAATATTGCATTCTTTGCATTTCGACCCTCATTTTGACAATCTGTTGCATCAACTGCATAATCAATTCATTTTTATCAGCGGCGGCGGGTTGAGCCACGACAACATCATTCATGTCAATCTCATCATTGTTATCCCCCATTATTGTCTTTTCTTTTTGCAAATTTGATCTGGGAAGGAATCTTTAGGGGCTTTAGACCTTGTGAAATATGGATGATCAACCAACTTATCAACACAAATCAGTTTTAACTACCTGAGAAATGAAAAAACTCAAAACACCAATATGTTAGTGCCTGGAGGTGATAAATAATACAAGATATCACATATAGGTGTAAATACATAAGAGATGCTTCATTCGGAGATAAACTAGCTCACAAATATAGAGAAACCAATATAGAGAAATGACTAAAGAGACAGGAATTTATCAACTTGACTTTGGGATTAGTGAAATAAAAATATCGACTTGAGTCGAGATAAAGTTGACGGTATCTTTCATTACGGTACTTTGATCTTTAATTGAGATGTAACTCTAATTTCCTTGTAAGAGTCAAAAATGAAAAAAATTCTCAAATTCTTTTGATTTGAAATGATGAATCGCTTTCTGATATGAGAGTAGTAATAAAGAAAAAATGAAGTTCAATTTTATTTTTTAGGAACTAAAGACTTGAAGAGTATTTGGACGTACTTTTGATAGTGACTTGATATTTGTTCTTAGTGGTTCGAAAAGCATATGAAGAAGAGTGAGATAGAATATCTCCAGATAAAACAATATATTCACATAAGCAGTTATAACACATAAACAAATATTGCGCGTTCTAAACAGATATGTGACCCTTTTGTGCCAAGGGTAGGCCTAGCGATTTTGAGGGATGTATACGTCATTTGAAATATTTCATTGCCCCAAAACTCAAATTTATACAAATTTCATGATTAAAACTTAACGGGGATACATAATAGGGAAAGGTATACAAAATAATCAGTCCCACACAGGGGGTACGATCCTAAACTATGCTTCCACGAAAGATCCTTCTTCTTTTTTTGACTTTTGCAATCTTCGGGTGCCAACGTCTTTGGATGGACCAGTAGCTTTTAAAGCTCTTATATAAACTATAATTTAATCCCTACCCTATGAGACAGTGATTTTGTCAAACAACGTATAAATCCTTCAAATTTAAACACATAAGTATGAACGCTCATTTATGCCGTGGGGCGTTTTGGACTCAAGGTGGTCTTCTAATGTGCTCAACAAGCCTTGGATATTGGGTCATCTTAGTTCAAATGCGCTATTTTTGGGATTGGGTTTCGCTTCATCTTAGTTGACTAGGATAGTTTTCAAGTTGACGGTTACCCGAGTCGGACAAACATCGGGGTGAAGCTACAAAACAACGTCGGATGACCGCATTCCAACTATTTGTTTGATACTTCCAAATGAATTCTTGGGTATTTCTTAAGAAAGCCGTGGAAGTCCACATAACTTTCATTTTCCTAAATGCATACTATTTGCCATTTGGCGGAAGAATGCCATGGAAATGCAACAGTTTATGAAAAATTAAACACATTCGGCACAATAATATTTTAACAATCAAAACAAATAATCAAATAGTCAAATGTTATGGTTAGAACTTAATTAATCCCCAGCGGAGTCGCTATTTATGTTTTACTTTTAAAAAAATACTACTGTTTGTTTAAAAATGGTGTGAATTGACTAAGTTTTGGAAAATCAATTAATCTTATTATTTAAGAAAATCGGCCTTCCAAGTTACGGAGTCGCCACTTGATATTTTATAAAATCAAGAAAAAATTTCAAAAGATTTAAAAAAGATTAAAAAATCGATTGAAAAAGTTTGAAGTTCAATGTACATCCCGAGAAGGTATTAGGCTCTCGGGATGACCACTAACTTGCGGTTGACCGGCAATTTGACTAAATGACTTTTAAAATAATATTTTTTACTAAGTAAAGAGAAAATTCATTTTGATATTTTTTTTTTATTTATTTTTTAACTTCTAAAGGGAAATATTTAGAGGGAATTAAGTTAAGGAAAACCAAATGGTGATTAATGTAAATAAAACAAAAATTGTAAAATTTAAAATAATGAAAAATGGCTACCCTTTAGGAGATTATTAAAATTCTACCAAAATAATAAATAATTCAAACAAATAAATAATAGAGAGAGAAATATTTGAACTTGAGCATGATTGCCCAAAATCATTCATTTGGGCTTTGGCCCACCTGTCCTAAAATAATTCTTATAATTGGGCCCTCCTTAAAAACCTGCAGAAACAAATGGCCTTTGGGCCTGTTAATAAAAAAGGGCTGAAGGGCCCTGGCCCAATTTTCTGAAAAGAGACATAAAGTATACAAACGATGTATATATTCAATCCATTTTGGACTTTTTTGAGCCTTGCACTTGCTCGAATATGCGTTTCTCGCTATTCACCCTGTATTTTCCATATCGTTTATGCATATTTGTACCTGTATCATTTTTTAACATGTTTAACAAATGTATATCGTCGCCCAAAAGATGCATACCAATGTATACGGGCTATATCCTACGCGCGTATTCATTGCCTTTTTCTGTATTTCATATGAAATTGGCATCCCTGTACGTTAACCTGCCATTCACAATTTTTACTCATATTTATAGTATATTGTGCCTGTATATCAGTGTATACAGGATGGATATCAGCCTGTTTTTCAACCTTTTAAAGTTGAAAGTTCCATTTCAGCAGCGTATTTTACTGGCATCAACACAGGTTTCGAATTTTGATCCCCTGTACGTCTTTTCAGCCTGTATATCACGGTATGAACTATATATGGATGGTATACAACTTTTCAACATCTGCCAACTGTAATTTCCAGCGACACACATTGCTCTATTTCGAACTGCATTCCAGTTTTGAAGCAATCTAGGACTCGAAAAGATGTTTTGAGCCTTCATGGATCAAATGAAGGATGCAAGGAGGAAAATGGAGTCTCAAAACGGACTCGAGAGGAGTTTTCACATGCAATGAAACGAAAATGGATTAACACTTGAAACGATAAACTAATAACAAATGTCTTGAGCAAAACAGAGATAAAAGATAAACTACTTGAAGATATGAATTAGAGGGGGATATAAATGACTTCAAAACAAATCCAAATGATATTAAGATATAATCTCACAACAACTAGGATAAGTAATATTGCAAGCAATGCATATACACATTGATAAATCTGTCAAGTGCATGAAGATACATCACTGCCATTAGTAAATACAAGATAGACACACCATACTAACCATATTGAAAACACAGTGGGGAAAATGGGAGGATGTCATTTTGACATTGTTGAAATCGAATAGAGGTCACATAACTAACACACTGGATGTTTCAGACCTATCCGACTTTAAATACAGTAAAGAAAGGGTCACTAACATACATTCAAGCAAAGTTGATTGGAAGGAATTCAAGTTACAAGATACCATGGATGACAGTGCTATTAAATCCTTATTACAACACACTCGAGACAATCAAAACAACTTAATTTACATGAATTTACAGATATATTTCAAGCTCCTTTAGTTTCTAAACATTAAACATCAAAATGTAGCCAACAGAATCAAGTTAAACGACAAATGATCATAGCTGGAACCAAGTTCGAGCCAACAAATTTATTACAAGAGTTCAAATATTTGTTCAAAATAATGACCTGCCATGAACCTAAATCAGCAAAACACAACACCTAAATGGCTAAATGAAATGCATGATAGCTAAGCCGTGGCAGCTTACTCCTAAATTACTAACTCTTTGCGAAAAGAAGAAAGAAAAAAAATAGAATACTACACTTCAAACTCCATGAAATAAAACAAAGTGAGCACAACATAGGGATGGAATATCGGTAATACACATCAAGGCTTCGATTCACCAACAACAACAGTTCAATCAAGAATAAAAGAAAACTAAACACTTCTCATAGAATATGCAAATAACTGGAAGTTCGAATACGGAAAAGGAGATGACGAATTTTTACCTTTCTCGGTGCAACGAACTATGAGGCTGAACAAACAGGAGGGAATGACCTTCCAGCGACAACTCAAGACTCCAGTGGACGAGAAGCGAACAAAGACTCTATTTATGCCTAAACTCTCAACACCTCTCCTCAAAGAGATGTCCTTAAGCGTATATATAAATGCAATTTGTGACTCGTAACTACTGCTTTTCTCAAATTCAGAATGTTTTTTTTTGTTTTTTTTTTCACTACCAAAGTTCCTTTTTCTTCCCCCCTCCTTAACTTAAGTGAGGGCATCCTTTAAATAGGGGAATCGGCGGAAGAAGAAAAGAAGAAGGAAAAACAACGAGGGCAGAATCGTATTATCAACCCTAGGTTTGAATTCATGCCCTCAAACCTTATCCAATACTGCCAATAAACCCCTCGATTTCGCATTCTTTTAAATAGAAAGGGGGAGGTGGAGGGCTGGATTGTCTCTTATGTCCTTGTTGAGCGACGTGTCATCATCTCCAAGCGAGCAAGGACGGGCAAGGATGATTTTTGCAGGGCCACAACTGGAAAAATGTACGAAGCAAAAGGAGGGAAAGAGTCATTGAGGAGGAATTGCTCACGTCCTAACAACAAGGGGAATATGTGGGAAAAGGGACTGAGCACGCGCGAAGGGGAGGAAAAAAACGAGGAAACTGGACTTGGGTTGGATTTACGATTTTGGGCCGATCTTCGCGAGGAAGAACAGTGGAAGGCTGGGTTTGGGGGAAGACGTTGGAGTCGTTTGGAGGGGGATGAAGGCAAACGTGGGCCGGGTCGGAGGAAAAAGGGAATTGGGCTGGCTGGAATTGCTGGAAATTTTGGGAAAACGAAATTTGGGCCTGGGATTTGGATTTGGAGTTGGAAAAGGGGCCCAAGATTGATTTCCAAATGGGTTTAGAGGAAAATTTTATATCTTAGAATAGTCAAATTAAACTAATTTAAGGAATTTGACTAAAATTTAAATAAGACAAATTCGTATCAATTAATCAACGAGCTTCTTAATTTAACAGAGTAAAATAACTAATTTTAATTACAAGCTGACGATAAATAAATATAAAAGAAATCCATAATTTAAAACTAAATTAGTTAAATAGAATACTTACTAAAATTTAAAATATTTTGAGAAATAATTGTAAAATATACAAACTGTATACATAATTATGTAAAATATATATATTATCTAAAAATAATTATAAGGAAATGGCAAAAGTATTCAAAACAACACAAAGTTCATTCATTATTATTTTGCTTCGCAAAATTTATAAAAACTAATTATTTTAAAATTGTTTGGAAATTTAAGAAGCTCGAAAACTAATTTATACCGGCGACAGTCGAAATAGGGTGTCAACACATATAAGCATCCTCTGTCTGATAACTAAGCAATACGAGGGTACTAAGCTTCAAAAACATTGTAAACATATCATGCACGTTACGAGTCATCACAGAACCCAATAAATGACGAAAGTAATCATCATTACATACCTCCCTAATCGACTTGGGCACAGTGTTAGCAACAGGAGGATTTGCGGGGACTTGAGTAGGTGGAATCATCTCCGGACCAGCCAACCCTCTCAAAAATTAATGATTTGTTGAGATAACACTAATAACTAACTAACAATGTTGAAGATAAACCTAGAATCTAAAAGACAATGTACTAAAACTAGAAATGAGAACTAAATCGAATAAGAATTTCAAGTGAACTACCTAACTAAATTTGTATCTTCTTCTTCTACTTCCGCAAAATTAAATATTCATGTACTTTACCTAGTTGAGTGAGTTACTGACACCATTATTTTTCATCTATAAGTTAGTGAATAAAATCGTTTCATCCTAATTGGATGTAATTCGTTGAACCACCAGTGAGGGGAATCAGATTTTAAGGGAACATTGTGTATTAAGTGGACTCATTTTTTTCCTTTCTATCGCATTCTATTTTTACATATCCTTGTTTTTTACACCCATTAATTTATGCTTATGATATTAAATGTTTATTTTGAAGACATGTTTTAAACTCTGTTTTTATGTTTTTGCAAAGTTATTGTCTCTGCTTATATTGAAAATATACAAATATAGTATGTATATTCACTATGGAGTAAAAAATTATTGTATTCTGTTTCAAGAATTCTCACTTTGTAAAAACTGATTTTCTACACGTTTAGGACGATTTAGATGACCTTCTAAGGGTTTTAAGGAATAAAATACCCCTAAATAATTAATTAAAACGATTTGGGAGCCGAGCCATCGCGGAGCTGCTGCCACATTTGCGCGTTGTTAGTAAATTACTCATAACATTTTATTCACATATCGGAATTCAGCAAGCTCGGCGGTATTGGAAAGAGGACTCAAAGGGCTTTAATATAATATCTTATGAGGATTCTAAGTTTTTATTTACTAATATTTATGGGCATTTTAAGGTTAGCCATAATTTAAGAAAACTTAGCAAGGACTTGAAAGCTTTTCTCTTTTGCTCTCCTTGGAACTTAAGGTGTTATCTCTAATGTCCTTACCACTTATGAAATTTTAAATTCCTTACCAATATCTCACTCGCTAAGAAGGACGGTTCGAATCATGGCTCAAAAATATTTATGGGGTGTTAGATTCATCATAAGATATTGTTCCTTCTTTTTTCAAGTATTAGAGCACTTACCAAGGAGTTATCTATTCTTGTTCGCCACTTAGAAGAGAAATCAACTAGTGGATATCAAACAATTTACCATAACCTAGTATTTGGAGACTAGTAAAGCTACAACATATGAGTATTGATGATTATTTTGTCTTTGAATTAAATGTGTTATAAGTGGATAGAATGTTAGAGAAACTGAGTGTACTATGTAAGCTTAACCTTTTCTGTCTCGAAGACACAACAGAATTTTTTCCCATACTTGAGGAATTAAAAACATTACGGAGATCCCAAACAATATTCCTTCACTAAAGTCAATCACACTTGACAGAATCCATCAACATAAAGATTTAGCCCTGGTGATTATGTAATATGTTGGAGATAGGATGGGAGGAGACAAGCTTGGGGTAAGCATCTACAAGTGAGTTTGTGTGTGAAATAGGGTCGCTATTTAGGTCATGTTTTTTTCTTATTTCCAAGCAATCGTTGTGAGTATATCATCTTGAGGAGAATAACTGTTAAAAATTGCCTTTAAGACATATTTACATTAACTCAAAATCTCCATAGAATCCTCTTTCTAAATTTACTACAGTCACTAGCCCATAAAATAGTAAAATGGACACCGTCTTTTTGATGTTACTGCGCATATTTTCTTAGGTGAACCATGGAGAACTACAATGACTAGAGTCTAATTCAAACACCTGGTTAATAGAATTTAAGTACAAAACAAATTTCTTTTTGAAAAATTTAGGTGTGAAGATTTTCACACTCGAATTCTTGAATACGAACGCAACCGGCCTAGTTAACCTCTCAGAGGTCGCAGACAAGCCTCTTCTTAGCTTTCATGACAATCATATATTTAAATTTGCGGAAAATTTAAAACTTTTAAAACATAGTGAAGTATACAAAGACTTCATATGATTACTATATAGAATAATATTCTAATGAGCTCAAACTAAACAACCATCTATAATCGATTAAACAATTCAAATGCAAGAATCAATATATCGTAATAGTTTGCCAAACAGCCTTAATACAAAGATTTGAATAAAATATTTGAAATGAAATGCTAGGGAAAACATCCAGTAGCTATGTCTAAAGTGATATGGTAGAATGATAGGTGTAACATCCTGGAGCTCAAGAGGACCGACCTAAGTCTGGGGATCACTTGTCTAAACCGCTTTAGTGAGTCTTCAATCTTCTCCATAACCTGCGCCTATAAGAATAGTAATAATATATGGGGTTAGTACACACTCGTACTAAGTATGGGTGTATGCACATAACAAATAAGGACTATGCATAATCAAGGAAAGCTCTTACTAAAGCAACATGTCGTTTCTGGAAAGTCTAGTCACTAGACTTTCTTAATTCGTTATTTGTGAATTATAGTATGAATATGACATATTTTTATGCATTCAAGTCACACAAATCATTTTCTATATGAACATAAGACATCGGAATCATGTACACAATTTTAGAACAACTCGAGCAAAAATTTATATTTTTGCTCCTCTTAAAACTGAGAGCGCTTTCCCCATGCCTTAGTTTATATTTCAGTCTTTTTCTTCTTGTTGTTGTGTAGTTCAACGATCTCCTGAATACTATGTCTTACTTACAAGTGTGATGATTCATTGTAGTCCCATACCAACAAAGAATCGAGTAAGTAATCTAAAATACACAAGAAATGATTTGCTACCCTACTTACAAGTTATATCATCTATTCTTGTTAAATTGGCATAAGTCTTTATAAGTCAATCTTTATTGGTTGTGCCCATTATGTGGTTGCTTTCATAATATAAGGATTACAGGGCATTGATTAGCCATTACGTCTTCTCCCCTTTATTGGCATAATATAAGAAGTCATTATAAGACAAACTTTATTGGCTATGCTCATTAATTGGTTTGTAACCTAATATGTGAATCTTTGAGGCTTATATTCATACTAATATTGGAATAAACCACTAACTTGTTAAAACTTCATTCTCAACAACATTAATAATTGACATTCATAAGATCTTGCTTTAGTTAGTTCACGATGAACTTATGTTTCTACTTCTTTGCTTTGTTGTTCACTTTGAACATGATACTTTCGTTCTTCCTTACTCTCTTAAGGAATCTTTAGCATTAATGGAAGTAGATCATGTGATCTAACATGAAATCCAGTATCTCCCCCACACCGAGAGGTGATTCACTGGTTAAGGTGAACCAAGTTCTGTGTCTACCCCACAGCGATAAGGGGGGTTCACCAGCTAAACTACAACCAAGTCAGTGTCTTCCCCACACCAAAAAGAGGGGTTCACGGCTGAAGTGAACCAGATACTTTCCTGAGATTTAACCGACATAGATCATGTGAGCTAAACATGAAATCCAGTGTCTTTCCCACACCGAAAAGGGGTGGTTTCACCGGCCAAAGTGAAACTTCATCATACTTAGCTCTCTTAGGTGGAATCCACTGGCTAGTTCCTATGCTGGAAACATATATAGTTAGAAGACTAGGAGACACATAGAGACTACTTATCCACCTCGGTCGTAACCTCTTCTCATGAGACTTGCATGTGCTAGCACAAGATCATTGCTACTCTATCTGTGCTAAGCTCAGATTTACTTTACTTTCTTATCACTTAGAGTTTGACTCAAACATTATGGAAGCGTACTTCTATTTACACAGACTCTAGCACCCTGTTATGTGAGTATTTTTGACGTAATAGATAAGTGTAATTGAGGCTTGTCTAACTTATTTTAACACTCTATATTATGTCAATTTCATAACTTATACATTTAGTTATTTCTTTACACACGTTAACTTGTTCAACGTTCATTGGTAGTTTGGTACAATTCTCTATGAAAGTTAGAACTACTTATACAATGATATTACATTCACAAGTTCGTGTGGATAGAGTATGTTGGGACTTGTCCCATTGTTTTGTATAACCTATGTTATGAGTTCATTGAGTTAAGATTGGTATAATTTCACAAATTTTGGGAAATAATATCTTTAACATAGTTTTGCTACCAATTTGTTGGCATAAATCATAATTTCACTAGAAACTTATCATAGTATTATCACTAGCCAATTCAATTACTTCACAAATACATTATAGTTATCTAAAATGTTAAAAATCCAATTTTTTTACCTTTGATTAGTCTATGAAACCATTCAATAAACAACTTATAGCAATTTCATCTTCTCGAACACAAATAGGCATTACAACATTCATCATCTCATGTAAATAACACCCTAAGTATGCAGATCTAACATGTAGGTTCCATTCGACATATGAATCCCTAAAACAAACATATAATGATCAGCTAACACCACATACAAACAACATGCTCGAAATTCACACCATACAACTTGCAAGAATCGGAAATTGGGAGAACTAGGGGGATGAACATGCGATTCGTTGGAAAAAACCCTAGTTTCGATTTTCTTGATTGCAAAAATGTTTGAAAAGACACTTGGAGAAATAACTTCAGCATATAAAACCCGTACTTTATTGTAGAATTTAATCTACGAAGATCACCTTGAACTTTGTACGAAAAACAATGAAGAAAAACCTTGACATTGCATAAGAGAATTTTCTGGTTTTCCTTACATTTGCTTACTGCTTTGAGTCGTGAGTTCCTAGTGTTTGAACATGAGTATAAGTCTTAGGAACTGATATTGACTAGTTCAACTAAGAATAGTTAAATTAATTAAATAAATAAATAAATTTATTACTAAAACGCCCTTCCTATATTTGCTAGACTTGGAAGAACACTTGACTTTAACGAAATCTTGAAATTCCTTAATGGCTTCACTTTTTCCCATTTAAATTAACTAATTAAGTTTATAATTTAATTAATTAGGTGACCTAGTATAATTACTAAAGCATCCCTAAGTCGTTAGGACCATAACCATTCGTTTGGACAATCCTAGGTTAGGTACTGAGTTGTTTCTTAGTTAGTTGCTTGTGTAGTGTAAAAATTTTGGTTTGACCATTTAAATTAATTAATTAAGTTTCTAATTTAATTAATTGGGTGACCTAGGGTAATTAATAAAGTACCCATAAGTCTTTAGGACCATAACTAATCCTTTGGACCATCCTAGGTTATGTACTAAGATGTTTCTTGAATTAGTTACTAGGTTAGTGTCACACGTTATGTCTTAGGTTGTTGGGTGTACTAGTTAGTTTATTTTTGTTAGTCCTGAGTTATTTATCTAGTTAGGTAAGTTAGTTAGAGCCTAGAGTTGGTTAGGAGGCTCATCCCTACATGGCTTGACCGCCCACATGTGAGCCTGCCCATAACCGCCCTAACAACCCTAACCACCCTAACCGAATTCTTGCACATGTGCTTGCACGTGGGTTGCACATAATACAGCACATGTGTGTTCTGCTCATTTCTTGTTGTGCCAAAGATCCTCACTATATCATTGGGCACTACTTAGTCTACATGATCATTTTAAATGGTCATATGCTATGGTAGTAGGCATGACACTTGGATGCCTAGTACATATTGTATTAAGTTGAGAATCAATATTTTTAGCTTAGGGTCTTCATTGTAGGTACAATTCTCAAACAAGCTTGGATTATATTTTAAATACTTATGTACACATAGAAATTGGGTAACACCCTTAAGCCAATATTTTTTAATATGCCCAATATTACTCAATATTGGGCATTGGAATGCCTATGTACCCCAATACCTATTCTTAAAACATAATAGACTCTTTCACTAGACATGTACATTTTTTCGAAATGTTACATTATCCCCCCCCCCATAGAAACATTCGTCCCCGAATGACACTACACATCATTTTTGAATCAAAGAGGGCATTTTCGAAAAACAAATCAAAATACATGAAACTTTACTGTTTGTGAATATTTGATTCACAACTTACTCTTGATGATGCACATCACTCAAAGCTTATCTGAAGCTTCATATCTGAGATTGAGGAACTTCCTTCTTAATCCTACTTTAACTTAGTGCACACCACACTCATGCAACACATAAATCGCAAACACTATACAAAAATAACAAAATGAATGCAAGCATGAACTCGTATTAACTGATATAATGCAAGTATAAAACACACAGTTATGGACTTAGAACACCAAAACTGACTAATACAGTAAGATTTCATTAAACAAATTGGACCAAGGAAGAGTATATCTACTCTCAAGAACTGAATAAGTGAGGGTAATGGGATCTCATATCAGCCCCGGCCTCTCATGTTGCTCCCTCAACAAGGTGGTTCCTCCATAGAATCATAATGGTGGCAAACTCCTTGTTCCTCAATCGTTTCACTTGGCGATCTAAAATTTTAATGAAACCTCTTCGTAAAAAAGGTTCTCATTGGATCCTAAACCCTTAGATAACCTCGTATTGTCTTCAAGATTGGAAACTATTTGGCTTGTTTTATTTGAACCACACCCTTCCCATTTCAACTCTAACTCATTTGGTATCTGAAACCTTACTACCCTGTTTTGATAGTCTATGGTAGCACAACATTTATGAAGCAAATTCATATCCAAATTATATCAAAGTCAAGCATGGTTAATTCTATTAGGTCAACATAGGTGACTCTATCGAGAATATTTATTGCGCAATCTCTATATACTCTTTCAGCTCTAATGTTGTCTCCTCTTGCAAAGACCAGTACTTAAGTCAGGCTCCTTAGACCATTCGGCCATCCTGACCTATATCTTTTACCATACCTAACCCACATCCTTGAGCTGGTATGCAGCCAACTCAGCCTTCTCCTCTTCATTAACACCCATAGCAGGCATTAGAACCTACCATGCACTTACCTCCATGCAAACTGTCACACTTACCACACACTCCAGCAGGTGGGGCTTGAGTAGGAGTTTTGTTTCCCCCAACAGCTGCTTCTCCAACTCTCCTGCCTGCGTTTTTCTTGTGTTCACGCACACAAAATAAGGAAGATAGATGCTAGAATGACACAAAATGTCAACACTCTACGCGGCACGATAAAGAGTAGAAGAAGGGAAATTTCTTATCATCACTTAGTCTCTAAGTCATTATCGTGGTGCACTTCACAACCATAAGTTAGAAAGTACACAACGTGGTTATTTTGAGCCTTAGTTCCATTGTAATTTAACCTCATGCTATGATACCAAGTTTGTCACACTTGGATTCTAGAATCCGAATGCAACTAGCGTCGTTAACCTCTCATAGGTCGCAAACAAGCCTCCTCTATGCTTTCATCACAATCATATAGTTAAATTTATGGAAATTTTAAACATTTAAAGCATAGTGAAGTATACATAGAATTCATATGATTACTATATAGAATAATATTCTAATGAGTTCAAACTAATCAACCATCTATAATAAATTAAACAATTCAAATGAAAGAATTAATATATTGTAATAGTTTGCCAAACGGCCTTAATGCAAAGTTTTGAATAAAACGTCTGAAATAAAACGCTAAGGAAAAAATCAACTAGCTATGTCTAAAGTGCTAATCTAGAATTATAGATATAGCATATTCCAGCTCAAGAGGACCTACCAAAGTCTGGAGATCGCTAGTCCAAACCGCTTCAATGAGTCTTCAATCTTCTCTCTGACCTGCGCCTATAAAAATAGTAATAATATATGGGGTTAGTACAAACTTAAACTAAGTATGGGCGTATGCAAATAACACATAAGGAATATGCATGATCAAGTAAAGCTCTTACTAAAGCAACATGTTTTTTCTTGAAAGTCAAGTCACTAGACTTTCTTAATTCATTATTTTTGAAATATTGTATGAATATAACATATTTTATTGCATTCAATGCACACAAAGAATTTTCCATATGAACATAAGACCTCAGAACCATGTACACCATTTTAGAACAACTCGAGCAAACTTTATATTTTTGTTCCTCTTAAACTCGAGAGCCCTTTCCCCATGCCTTAGTTTATTTTTCCGTCTTTTTCTTATTTTTGTTGTGTAGTTCAATGATCTTCTTTATTCTATGTCTTACTTACAAGTGTGATGATTCATTGAAGTCCCATGCCTACAAAGAATCGAGTAATCCAAAAGACTCAAGAAATGATTGGCTACCCTACTAACAAGTTATATCTTCTATTCTTGTTAAATTTGCATAACTCTTTATAAGCCAATCTTTATTGTCTATTTCTAATATGTAGTTTATTTCATTATATAAGTATTATGGGGCATTAATTAGCCATAAAGTTTTGGTCCCCTTTATTGGCATAATATAAAAAGTCATTATAAGTCAATATTTATTAGCTATGCTCACTAATTGGTTGTTAACCTAATATGTGAATCTTTGAGACTTATATTCATACTACAATATTGGCATAAACCACTAACTTGTTAAAACTTCATTCTTAACAACTTTAATAATTGACATTCTTAAGCTCTTACTTTAATTAGTTCACTATGAACTTATGTTTCTACTTTTTGCTTTGTTGTTCACTTTGCACATGCTTCTTCCATTCTTCCTTACTCTCTTAAGGAATCTTTAGAATTAACGAAAGTAAATCATGCAAGCTAAGATGAAAACTAGTGTCTCGCTCACAACGAAAAGAGGTGATTCACAGGTTAAGGTGCACCAAGATCTGTGTCTACCCCACATCGAAAAGGGGGTTCACCGGCTAAAGTGCAACCAAGTTAGTGTCTTTCCCACACCAAAAACAGGGGTTCACAACTGAAGTGAACCGGATACTTTCCTGAGATTTAACCAACATAGATCATGTGATCTTATCATGAAATCCAATGTCTGCCCCACACCGAAAAGGGGTGGTTTCACCGACCAAAGTTAAACCGCATGATACCTAGCTCTCTTAGGTAGAATCCACTGGCTAGTTCCTATGTTGGCATTATAGTTCGAAGACTAGGAGACACAAAGATTCTACTTATCCACCTTAGTGGTAGCCTCGTCTCATGAGACTTACATGTGCTGGCACAAGCTCATTGCTAGTCTATCAGTTCTAAGATTACATTTACTTTCTTATCTCTTAGAGTTTGGCTCAAACATTATGGAAGCTTGCTTCTAGTTATGTGGTTTTCTTAACTCTATGGATGACTGGTCATCCCTTTATTTTCTAGATGAATATGATCTTAAGTCGTCATTATCATCATGGTGCGAGTGAAACTTGTCTCACCGACTCTAGCACCCTTTTGTGTGAGTATTTTTGACGTAATAGAGTAAGTGTAATTGAGATTTGTCTCACTTCTTTTACCACTCTATATTAGGTCAATTTCATAACTTAAGCTTTTTTTGTTTTTACTCACCTTAACTTGTTCAATGTTCCTTGGTAGTTTGGTACAATTCTCTATGAAAGTTATAACTACTTATACAATGTTATTACGTTCACAAGTTCGTGCGGATAGAGTATGTTGGGACTTGTTCTGTTTATTGGCATACCCTATGTTATGAGTTCATTGAGTTAATATTGGTAAAATTTCACAAATTTTTGGAGATAATATCTTGCACATAGTTTTTCTAGCCAATTTACTGGCATAGATCATAATTTCACTACATATTTATCATAGTATTATCAGTAGCCAATTCAATCACTTCAAGAATACAATATAGTAATGTAAAATGTCAAAAAATTCAATTTTTTAAAACCTTTTATTAGTCTATGAAACCATTCAATGAACAACTTATAGCAATTTCATCTTCTCGAACACAAATAGGCATTACAACATTCATCATCTCATGTAAATAACACCCTAAGTATACGGATCTAACATGTAGGTTCCATTCGGCATATAAATAACTAAAACATACAAATAATGATCAGTTAACACCACATGCTAACAACATGCTCGAAATTCACACCATAAAACTTGCAAGAATCAAAAATTGGGAGAACTAGAGAGTTGAACACCTTATTCATTGGGAACAACCCTAGTTTCTATATTCTTGATTGCAAAAACGTTTGAAAAACCTCTTGGAGAAACAATTCATGGAGATAAAACCCGTAAATTATTTTAGAATTTAATCTACGAAGAGCACCTTTAACTTTGCACGAATAACCTTGAACTAAAGCCTTGAAATCGCCTAAGAGAATTTTCTCTTTTTCCTTATGTTTGCTTACTGTTTTGAGTTGTGAGTTCCTAGTGTTTGAACGTGAGTCTAAGTCTTAGAAACTGATATTAACTAATTCAACTTAGGATAATTAAGTTAATTAAATAAATTAATTAGTTAATTACTAAAATGCCCT
Organism: Solanum corneliomulleri; assembly: GCA_027704805.1. NCBI lineage: Eukaryota > Viridiplantae > Streptophyta > Magnoliopsida > Solanales > Solanaceae > Solanum > Solanum corneliomulleri. The sequence goes on along the minus strand of JAKWIY010003061.1, from coordinate 43,283,053 downwards.
TCCTAAAAAATTTGCTAGAATTGGATGAACACTTGACTTAACCGGAATCTGGAAGTTGCTTAATGGTTTCGGTTTTGACCATTTAACTTAATTAATTAATTTGAAAATTTAATTAATTATGTGACCTAGGGTAATTAATAAAGCACCCTAAGTCTTTGGGGCTATAACCTACTCTTTGGACCACCCTACGTTTGGTACTGGGATGTTTCTTAGTTAGTTGCTTGTCTAGTGTAATGATTTCGGTTTGACCATTTAAGTTAAATAATTAATTAGCTAATTTAATTAATTATGTGACCTAGGGTAATTGATGAAGTACAATTTAGGCGTTAGGACCATAACTAACACTTTTGAAAATCCTATGTTAGGTAGTAGGATGTTTCTTGAATTAGTTACTAGGTTAGAGTCACCCGGTCAAGTCTTAGGTTTTTGAGTGCACTAGTTAGTTTATATCAGTTAGTCATAGGTTATTTAGCTAGTTAGGTAAGTTATTTAGAGCCTAGATTTGGTGAGGAAGCTCAACCCTACATGGCTTGACCCCCACATGTGTGCCTGCCCCTAACCACCTTAACCGAATTCTTGCACATGTGCTTGCACATGTGTTGCTGCTCATTTCTTGTTTTTTCAAGGATCCTCATTATATCCTTGGTCATTGTTTACTCTACATGATCATTTTAAATGGACATGTGTTATGGTAGTAGGCTTGACACTTGGATGCCTAGTACATATTGTATTAAGTTGAGAACTATTTTTAGCTTAGAGTCTTCATTGCAAGTACAATTCTCAAACAAGCTTGGATTATATTTTAAATACTTGTGTACACATAGAAATTGGCTAACACCCTTAAGACATTATTTTTTAATATGTCCAATATTAGTCAATATTGGTCATTGAGATGCCTATGTACCCAATACCTATTCTTAAAACTTAATACTCTTCACTAGACATGTATATTTTTTCGGAATGTTACAAAGATGATCAATGACATCAGCAAATTCACATAAAATGCAGAAAAGGTTTTATCATACGAAATATATAAGTTGAGAAATAATGTGATTGCTCTCAAACCTTTCAAAAACAATAGTTCTGGATGTTTTGAAAAAAATGTGATCAAACAGGTCGAGGTATCACAAGAACCGACTATATTCGTTAATACTAACAAAAGATGGGAGGACGCCATATTTTTTTTTGAAAATGATTCCTTAAACAATGAAGATGTATTGTGTTCATTTGTACACAAAGATCTAAGATATGAATCATATGACTACTGTTGTTAGTTTAACTTAAGCTGCAAAAAGCTGCAACTAAAAAAGCTAGTTGAGAGTTTCTTTCGATTATGCAAAAAAGTGAAAACAAAGACATGAATGAATGTAGCCTTATTCTTTTGATAATGCAAAAGCTATCAGTAAAACTGGTTGACAGAGTTTAGATTCTACATTATATTGTTATATATTTAGTTTTGACATAAGTGAATACATCTTTGTTCAATTTAGAAAACATATTCCTCTACTCAAACATGCCCCGATACTTTGTACTCTTATATTCTTTAGATATCTTATATATTGCAATCCATTCTACGTAATCAATCAACTTAAAAATTCCCATGCACGAGTAATTAGAAATATATGCAGATACCAAACAATTTTTCTTCATTAAAGTTAATCTATATGGGAAGCGACTCTCACCACATACAACTCGCATGAGAACTCAAAAATCCATCCCGAGCCTTTTCTTCCACCTCTCCTCTCCATCAACTTAAAGATTCAGCGTTGATTAAGGAATATGATGCATATATGATACGAGAATACAAGCTTCGGTTAATCTTCCGTAAGTGAGTTTGTGCATGAAATGACATCTTTATTTAGGTCATTTTAGGTCCTTATTTCAAGGAATTTTCTGTAAGTGTATGAACTTCGGCAGAATGACCATAAAAACTTTGCCTTTTGTTAAATCTATACATTTACTCACAATATCCATTGAATCTTCTTGTTGCATTTATTATAGTCACTAGCCTTTGAACAAGCAAAATGGACACGTCTTTTTGATGTTACATGAAGACAATCGATCATATCAGCAAATTTAAGTAAAAATTAAGAAAAGGTTCTATCAAAAGAAATATCCAAACTAAGAAAACATGTTTGCTTTATGACCTTTAAGAACGACACCACCAGATATTTTGGAGAAATGTGAACGAACAACTTGAGTAATCATAAGAACTTTCTATATTTGTTAATACTAACAAAAGATGGTAGGAAACCAATTTTTTTCTTCAATAGTTTCCTTCAACGATGAAGACTATTTATGTTCATTTCTACACAAATATCTATGATATGAGCAATATGAGTACTGTTGTTAGTTTAACTTATGTAACGGAAAAATGCAGACAAAAAGCGCAAGCTGAGAGTTCACCTTGATCAAACTTAGAAGAGAAGCATAAATGGGTCAAGAAGAGCGTTCTATGCTAAATGCATGTAGTTGTTCAGAGCGTTATGCATCTCTCTCTAAGGGACATTCCCAACAAATAATCAAACAACAACTCATGTTTTTTGATTATGAAGAAAAAAGGAGATAAAGATTTGAATGAATTCAATTTTACAAAATTAGTTGTCCTAAGTTAATACATCTCTGTTTAATTTTGAAATCACACTCCTCTATTCAAACATAACCTAATACTCTATAATCCTATTTTTCTATAGATATCTTATATACATAACCTTATTGCACAAAATCCAATAATATAAAGATTCAGCCCTGATGATTAGGAGAGTCCTTGATTAGGTCATGTTAGGTCGTTTCCAGGCATTTTATGTAAGTACATCAATTTATTTCTCAGACATTGAAGAAGGTGAGGATGAAAAAGAGAGACACAACATCTTATAAAGATATAATTAGGTTTTCTATTCCATTTTGAGCGGGAATCATAAAAAATATTACAATATAAAAATTTTAAACTTTTTTCTTGAGGGACTTTCACAGAGAGTTATAAAATGGGATAAATATGTCATTTGACATTTAATTTGGGATGATAAATCTGAGATTGTTATGTCGAAATTTTTACATAGTAATGTAATTAAATGGGGAAATATCCAACCTTTTGGTCTGAATTCTTGAATATTTTACACAACTTTCAAGCAATCCTTTCTTCCAAATAGAAGTACAAAAAAAAAGACAAATATTTAAGAAAATAATTTTTACCTCTTGACAAAAATACATGCCTAATTTGTGAGTCATAAACCTTAGAAAATAATTTGAAAATTAACATTATAAATAAGGGTACCAATGTATCCCAATTTAATCACCAATACCTAATCTGCAATCCTTGATCAGTTGTTCGATGGATAGAGAATAGTAATCATTACTAAAGTTCCTAAAAGTATAACTTTTATCTTCATACTTCATAATGTCATTCTTCTCTATCATATCCCATAAGTAAAAATACACCCCACCAAACTTCTTGCTAGCTTCAAATTCCAATTTGAAATAATATGCAAAAATGTCGCAGAAAATGGAATCGGCAAATTTTAAATAGTACTGAGTTCTTACTAGTTAATCTCTATCTGGAGGCATGCCTAGAAAATCATTTGGATATTCAGACACCTTCAGAATAGACCCAATGGATGGAACTTCAATCTCAACATCCCTAACATGAGCAAAAAAGGATAAACAACCTTGCTCTACTAATTTACTAGCCCAGATGGACAATATAACCTTAGTTTGCTTAGGCTTGTACATGTCTTCCCACTTTAATTTTTTCCTTCATGGAATTTCTAGAGTTACAGACTTAGTATTACAATTAATAACAACATAATGGGGAGATCTCCAAGTCATGCCTAAGATTATGATGAAGTCCAACATATCCAAAATCACCAAATCAGCCTAAGTGTGAAATTCCATTAAAAAAGGCAAGCACGATACAAATAGGTGACTATGATTGACTCGCCAACTGGGGTAGAAACACCTATATGGTCATCAATAATATCACATTACATCTCAAAATCAAAAGGAAAGATCACATAAACAAAATAATAGGTGTAACCCATATCAAATAATACATTACTCATTCAGTCGCATATAAGAATAGTACTTGTGATTAGTGCATCAAATGTCTCTACCTTTTTCTTGCTATGAAAGGAATAACATTGAGCTCTATCATCAACACGAGCCACCAGTCTTCCTAGTTGTGCATTAACTTCACCTCTGTTACCATTTCCTGTACCTCCATGGAAGCTTTGATTTCCTCCTTCTACTACAAGTGGACATCCCCTACCATTATTACCATTACTGCGAGTACAATGCTCGAGAAGGTTGTTTTACGGACTCAAGCGAATGTAGCTGTAGGGCTTCCCTCATGATGTTTCCAATTCACCCATAACTGAAGCTAGTGCGGACCGTTAAATGGTATCCTGCCCGCCAGATGCTATGCTGCCTTAACCTGCCCAACACTCTGATCAACTGAAAATTTTTTAGGAGTCCCCAAATAGTTACTAATAGAGGCAGGCATAAAGGACTGAATATACTTGGACGAGAGTGTAGGTTGACTGGATCCTCTAGCATAGGAGCCCTGAAAATTTCCAGAATTCTTGTCCCTCTTAGCGAACGCCTTAGCCTGACCGTCTCTCTTCACCCCCCTTCACCTTCTTGACATAATTAGTCACTACACTGAAGCTCCTTCCCGCCGAAGTAATGTGAAAGTATAACACTTGTATATTAGAATCCAAACCTTTAATAAACTTGTCTCCCAAGTCTGAAGCTGCTCACTTTTAATAAACTTGTCTCCAAAGTCTTGAACTGCTCGTCTACAGTTCCCAACTACGGTTATCAAATGACGGACCGTCGAGGCCTTTGTAAGTCCTATTCTGCAATTTTTCTCGGTTGTTTCCTCATCTTGCCGCCTGAACATGTTCCATGTAAAACAAACACAAAAACATGTTAAAACTACTGTACAAAGTCTGTAGGCACACATAACTCTTAAGAAAGATGCATTGAAAGCACCGTGAAATCACGATATATCATTTATATCATTTGCACTTTCTATTACAGCTGTTTGTTATAATTATTGACCATATCAGATATGATTCAAAATAATATATGATTTATATAATTTCAAATATCTGACATGATTCTAAAATATCCAGGACAATATCTTAATTTTACTAAGCATAATTACACGATTATATTTTGCAAGATATGATATGCTATTGTGCTAGAATCATGCTTGTACCTTTGTATATGAATAGTGGATAGTTTATCAATTGTAAAGGCAAGAAATACAAAATAGTTTTCAACTCTTTTTGGTCTCTTATTTCTCAATTGTTATCATGGTACAAATAACCTAATTTTTTTCAAGAACTAGTTTGATTTTCTCCTTATTGGTTTTTGATTTCTATCAATGGGTGTCTCTAGTCTTTCTAATGGATTCACATTCTCATGACATTTTTTCTACCAAATTTGATGGAAAAAATTATTGAAAGTGGGAATTTCATTTTCGGATATTTGTTTCAAGGGAAAAATTGTTTGGAATCTAGGATGGATCAACACTGAACCAAATGAAGTCATGGAAAAACAAGGTTTGCACGCTAACAATGCTCGTGTAATTTTGTGGATCCTCAGTTCTATACATGCAGATGCTTCACATAGTCTGTGTCAGTTCAAATTGGCAGCGTGTATTCTCAATGAAATCATGCTTGGGATATTGAGTTGGAACATACTCTTTCGGAGTACAAACAAGGAGATAAAGACATTCAGATTTATTATTTGGGAGTTATGGAAATCTGGTCAAAACAAGATCAAAGCTTTGGCGGAAACCTTTCTTCCACAGCCTTAAAGGAAGTTACGTTTGAGAGGAAGAAAACTCAAGTTTTCCAACTTCTCATGAAATTGAGACCTGTCTTTGAGCCTATTAGAGCTAACATTCTTAACAGTGAAACTGTTCAGGACATTGATGTAGTTTTTGGGGAACTCATTTGTAATGAGATGCACATTAATATTCGGGCATCCCTGGATTAGTCCTACACGATTGACGCAGCTATGCATACATCAAAAGGTATACGTAAATCATATACACATAGCTCAGTTCAAAAGCTTGGACCACAATGCTTTGAGTGCAAAGAGTGCAACCATATTGCGTCACATAGCAAGAAAAACAAACTTATGAAATTATTGTAAGAATCCTGTAAATATAGTTCTTTAGAGGAATTGACGCTAAAGATTATTAAGCATCAGAAGCTTATGTGAGTAAAGCAGATATCACACCATCCTCTTTGGATTATAATGCACTTCAAAAGTTGATACAAGATTTAATTGTAGCTGCTATCCTCGGGCTATTTCTAATGCTCTCGCTATTTCTAATCTTTGTAAAAATTTAAATAATTATTCAAAAGTTTGGCATATAGATTCTTCTGCATCAAACAATATCATATAAGATATCCATAATTTACAGTCTTTATCAACACCATCAAAAAAATCATCTTATTTTCATAGTCAACGCTGAAAATTTACATGCCTCTAAGATTGGAAAATCAACTTGCTTTACTAATGTCCTTATTACCCTAAACTTACTATTTATCTTATTTCGGTTGGAAAGTTGGCAGAAAAAATTGTCTTGTTATTTTCTAACATCATGGTGAGTCTTTCAGAATCTGGAGAAATGAAGGTGATCGCCGAGGGTTGTAAAGTTGGGGAATGTTCTAGTTGTCCATGTCTGAAACGCCTCATCATGCTTGTTATCCGTGTTCCACTAAAGGATACATTACTAACTCAAATTAATTGTGGTATTTGTGGCATCATCGTCTTTGACATCCACATGCTCAAAAATGTTCTTCCATGTTACAATATTGTCTTCATTAGAATAAGAAATCATGAGTTTTATCATCAAAATTGCCTTGTAGAAATTGAGCTAGATTCAAAAGTCATAAATTGCCTTTTACTTATAGTACTACATCATACAAATCTACTTTTGATTTGATTCACAGTGATGTATGGGGTGTTGCACTAATTTCATCTTGATTGGGGCATTTATATTTTATCTTGTTTATTGATCATGTTTCTCGATATACATGGGTATTATTTTTTAGAAATAAAAGTGATGTTTTTAAAACCATGCAACAATTTATAGCCTAGGTTAACACTCAATTCAATAAAAGAATAAAAAAAATTCGATTTGATTCAGTTGGGGAATACATGAAGTCAGAACTCAAAAAAAATTTCAAAGAGAGAGGAATTACATTGCAACACTCTTGTCCATACACACCATAGCTAAATGGGGTTGTAGAAAGAAAAAATAGACATGTTTCGGAAATCACATTAGCTCTTCTTGATTCATCAAAAGTTCCTAAAATATTATCAGTTGAAGTCATCCAATCTTCCGTCTATTTAATAAATAGATACAACATCACCATTAACAAAGATGATAGATAGTCCATATTCCATTATTTTTGGTGAATTCCCTGATTATTCTCATCTAAATGTTTTTAAGTTGTGTATGTTTTATCCATTCACCTAGAGATGAACGTCATAAATTATATGCTAAAGAGGTGAGGTGTGTTTTCTTGGGTTATAATGATGTTCAAAAGGAATATCCTTGATATAATTCTTCTAGACAACAGTAGCGGGTTCCTAGACATGCAATTTTGTTTGAGCATTTTTTTGCTTATCTTATTACCACTTCAACAAAATTGTACCCTGTCACCTCTATGAACAAGTTTGAGAATCAATAGGAACAAAACACCACACCTCCCTAAGAAGGCCCTAATGAAATTTCTGATGATCCTAGTCAATTAGATGCATTTCCTATAGATCATTCATATGATAGTACTTTGTTACATAATTCATTAAATAATTTTTTCATTGACTTATAAACAATAATGGTTATTCGGGTGGTGAACCCATACCAAGTTACCAAATAAATTCTTCAATTCCTTCTCTTCGTCACTCTGAACGTAATAAATCTTCCCCATATAAGTATCGATACTCTCCAGGTAGATATGATCGATTATATGCCTTACTTGCTATATTTTTTAGTTCTATTTTTCTCACAACTACTTACCAACAAGCATCAAGTCATGACTTCTGGAAAAAGGCAATAGAAGAGGAACTTTTGGCTTTAGAAGAAAATCATGCATGGCATTTGATATCCAAACCGGCTGAATCTTCTGTTATTGGGAGCAAATGGATTTATTCCATGAAAATGAAGTCTGATGGAACATTGGAGAGGCACAAAGCTTGATGCGTAGCTGAAGGATGTGAACACAAAGAGGGCTTGGACTATGAGGAGACATTTGCTCATGTTGAAAATATGATGACATTTCGTGTGTCGCTGACTATAACATCCATCAAACGGTTGAAACTCCATAAAATGGATGTGAAAAATGCATTTTTGGATGGTGAACTACATGAGGCTATATACATGAAGACTCCTCCAGAGATTCACGACCCTAACCATCGTTATGGGCATGCACACTAACCCCCCGATGGGAGAACCATTACTACAACCCAAATAAGACAACTTAACAAAAAAACTAGGAAATAAAAGATACAAAAACAGTAACTAACTAAATTATTTATTAAGAAACTAAAAAAATGAACTAACACGAATGCGGAAATACAACCCCTAGAACGTGAAAGTCACTGCACCTAAACTCTACTAATGACAAGTGTAAGAACAATGGGTACAACCCCAAAACTAAAAAATACCTTAACCAAAAGTCTGACTCCAAAGGGAGTGACTTAAACAAAAGAAAACTCAACCCAACCCGAAAGAACTAACTCACTCTTGATTTGAAACAGTTACTAATATTCTAAAAAAGGTCTGTCAATAGTCATAGCAAGATACCCTATACTCAACAAAACTAAGAGCAAGTGCATTATTAGTATGCAACCACGGTGTATTGCTAGGATCACGTGGCTATCCCAATAAGTAAGACACGTGAAAGTAACCATAACATTATAATACAAGCATATACCAAACATATACAATATCATCATCATTCACATCAACGAATAGTTTTTCAATTCTCAACAATATACAATTAAATCAATTCAGAGCAACAAATAGTCTCTCAATATCAATAATCATTAGGTATGAAAGTCAGTATCACAAGTAGATACACAATACAATTCAATGGTCCTCTTATGGAACACAAACCCAAACTGTTTGGTTGCCAAAATATGTAAATCTTATCCCATAATTGTGCCTGAATATGGAAACCTAATTTAATTGTCATTTCGAAATTTGGCAACCCAATCCAATATTTGTGCCGGAACATCCCAATTCGATCCAATAGTTAGCTTCCCGGAATGTGGCAATCTAATCCCCAATCACACACCATAAACACAAACACAAGTACATTATAAAGATCGTCAATAACAGGTTACTCATGGCATACAATTATTCAATTATGCTCATTTACAATTAGGGTGATCAATACTACAACATTCACACATATACATTCTTTATAATGAAGCAATTACAAATATATATCACACAAACATGAAATCAAAACCATCACCTACCTCGAATTCAAGATTTAATCTCCTAAGTCACTTGAATATTCTCTTTATGGATTCTTTCCTCTTGTTCTAGGTATAAAACAATTAAGATACGAAAGAATCAAAAACCAAAAGTGTAATTATCCTAATTATAAGGAACCCAATTACCCTAGACCAAATAAAAAATACCAATACCCAATTTAGTGCTTTTCCAACATTATTGTCACACCCCAAGCCTACACCCTAGACGCGGCCGACACTAGAAGACCATTGATATCATCGATCAGACCTTCGGCCTGACTTAATTACATAGCGGAAGACTTAAAAACAAGCGGTATAACTCATGAAATAACTGCAAAGGAAATAACATAGCCGAAATTGCAACGTAATTCTTAAATGTATACAACTTAAATCGATGAAGAAAGAACTAATCTATTTGTCTATGAAACCTAAATAATAAAGATAAATGTAGGGAAAGGACCCCCAATCATCTTTAAAATGGAAACCTAAACAAAACAATGATAAAAGAATTCCTCCGGGATGAAAGATGGCTCACCAACTAAATCGAAGTTGCTCACTGGATTGATAGTGAACTAAATACTGATCCTAAATACTTGTGTCTGCATCATAAGACGATGTAGGACAACTGGAATGAATACATTGAATGTACGGGTTTGCATTTTCTTCAAGTTCAAACATATGTGGATATCTTTTCTTCATTTTCTCTTCATCTTCAAAAGTAGCTTCTTCAACGAATAAGTTTTTCCAAAGGATATTGACTGATTCTACCTTTTATGTTCTCATCTTACGAACTTGGATTTCTAGGATTTGCACTGGAATCTCCTCATACGACAAGTTATGTTGATCTCAATATTCTCAGTTGGAATGATTAGGGAAGTTTCAATCATGAACTTCTTTAACATGGAGACATGAAATACCGGATGAACCGTTGCAAACTCTTGTAGGAGCTCAAATTAATAAGCTACATTCCAATTCTCGTGGAAATTCAATAAGATCCAATATACCGGGTACTATGTTTACCCTTCGTACCAAACCTCATAACACCCTTCATTGGCGAAACATTCAAATAAATAAAATTACTACTTCAAACTCCAATTCTCTTCTCCTAACATCCATATAGAATTTCTGACGCCTTTGTTCGATCCTATACCTCTCATGAATCACTTTCACCTTCTTCATATCTCAATGAACTAGATATGGTCCTATCAACCCTGCTTCACAAACCTCAATCCATCCAATAGGAGATATACATCTTCTTCCATAAACATCTTCATAAGGAGTCATTTAGATGCTAAGGTGGTAATTGTTGTTATAAGTAAATTCAATGAGAGATAGGTGATAATCCCAATTTCCATTGAAATAAATTATAAAAGAACTCAACATATATTGTAAGGTCTAGATAGTATGCACCGCTTGCAGTCAGTCTGAGGATGAAAATATTACTTAAGTTCACCTTTGAATGCAAGCCTTTTTGAAAAGATATCAAGAACGGTGCAATAAATTATGCACCGCTATCTGAAATTATGGAGATTGGAACTCCATGAATTCTTACCACCTCTTCAATTTAAATCTTATCATAATCTTCTGCCGAATGCGTGGTCTTTAACAACACGGCAAAAAGTGGGTTGATTTTTTCATTCTATCGACAATAACACAAATGGAATATTGTTGCCTGCAAGATTTAGGTAACCATGTAATGAAGTCCATATTAATCATCTCCCACTTTCATCCTGAAAGCTCTATATTGTGAGCTAAACCTTCAGGCCATTGGTGCTGTACTTTAACTTGTGAACAATTCGGGCACTTGGCAACATACTCAGCGATGCCCTTCTTCATATCTTCCCACATATAAACTTTTCTCAAATAGCGGTGCATATTTGTGGAACCTGAATGAATGGAATATCTGGATCTACGAGCTTCTCCATGATCCTCTCTTTTAGTCCATTCACCATATGTACACAAATCTTCCTTAATATCTTAATACACAATATCCCCCTTTTTCAAAAGCTAATATTTCTTGCTTAGGAATATTCGCTTTCAATTCAAGCAAAATGGGATCTGGGTCTTTCTTTTCTTTCACTTCTTACATTAATGACGATTCAACCCCATTTTCACAACTATTCCTCCTTCTATAGAATCCATAATTCAGACTCCTAAGCGTGCAAGTCTATTCACATCATTTTCTTTTTCTTTCTTTTATTCTTCAAGATGGTAGGTACTACAAATAGATAACCTTCTTAAGGCATCAACAACAATATTAGTGTTACCTGGTGGTAATGAATGAGCGTACTAATCCTTAAGCAATTCTAACAATCTTATTCGTCTGAGATTAAGCTCTTTCTAAGTGAACAAATATTTTGAACTCTTGTGATCAATGAATATATCAACATGAACATCATACAAATAGTGATGCCATATTTTCAAGGAAAAAACTAGAGCAACCATCTCTAAGTCATGGGTTGGGTAATTCTTCTTATGAACTTTCAACTGTCTGGAGACATATTTGATAACCTTGCCATTCTGCATTAGGACACAACCCAAACCAACTCTAGATGCATCACACTACACTAGAAATGCTTGAGTACCTTCAGGTAAAGTCAAAATTGTATTAGTAGTCAACTTCTTTTTCAATTACTAAAACTTTTTCCAACAAGTTCCAAACCGTTGAAACTTAACTGTTTTTTGAGTCTACTTTGTGAAAGGAGACAAAATAAACAAAAAACCTTCTATAGTATCCATCCAAACCCAAGAAACTCCTAATGTAATTTGAAGATGTTGGTCTAGGACAATTCTAAACTGCTTCTAACTTTTGGTTATCAACTCTGATTCCATTACCAGAAACTATGTGGCCCAAGAATGCTACAGACTTAAGCCAAAACTCATATTTTGAGAACTTAGCATATAAATCCTTATATTTCAAAGTCTGAAGAACTTTTCTTAGATGACTAGCATGATCCTCTTCATTTCTTGAATATATTAGTATCTCATCAATGAAGAAGATACCAACCATATCTAAATAAGGTTTGAAGACTCTATTCATAACACACATCAATGTTTCAGGCGCATTGGTCAACCCAAATGACATGACCAAAAACTCATAATTTCCAAAGCTAGTTTTGAATTTTGTCTTTGGAATATAACATTTCTTTACTTTCAACTGATGGTAGCGTAATTTCAGATCGATTTTTCAGAAGCGGGAAGTTCCCTGGAGATGGTCGAAGATATCATAAATTATTGGAAAAGGATATTTATTCTTGATGTAACCTCAATCAATTGGCGGTAATCTATACACATCATAAAGGAACAACCATTATTTCTCACAAACAAGACAGGAGCGCCCCAAGGTGAGACACTTAATCGAATAAAATCCTTATTAGGGAAAATCGAGATTTTTTTGTATCTCGAATATCCATCAAGAAACAATACCATCTTTTGCTTCTGAGTCTTTCTAACATCTAGTTCATAAAGGGCATGAGGAAATGGTCTTTCTCAGTTCAAGCATTCAACTTCCGGTAATCCATGCAAACTCTCCATCCGGTCACTAGACGCATTGGAAGCTCATTCATCTCATTAGGTAACACTGTCATCCCACCCTTTATAGGTACACAAGTGAACAGGACACACCCAACTAATATCTGCAATATGGTAGATGACTCCGGCATCTAACCACTTGATGATCTCTTTTTTCACTACCTCTTGCATAGGTGGTTTCAATTTTCTTTGATGCTCATACTTGGTTTATGATCGGACATGAGTTGGATTTTGTGTGAACAATTACCGGGAGGGGTCCCAAGAATGTCCGCAATATTCCATCCAATGTCTCCTTCAAACCTTTTCAATTCCACCACTAAGCACTCCACTTGTGCCACATTCAAATTTGTTGCAATTATCACCAGCAAAGTGTCTTCTCTACCTAATAACACATACCTCAAGTGAGGTGGTAGATCCTTAAGCTCTAATTTTGGGGCCTCCTTAATAGATGGTTTTGCGGGTGGATATTCGCGATGCTTCATATCCAACTCTAGTTTCTTTGATTTTGATGGATTCCCTTCGAGTGAAGCTATCAAAGACCCATACTCTTCAATATCATCACTGTTACAATTCAGGATCATTGCCTATAGTGCCTACACACCTAGTCGCTCTTCAATTTGTACCTCTAATACACTCTCAACCTTGTAGGATATGGTAGACACCGTCTAGATCTCACCACTTTACTTCAAAAGCCTACATATGTTGAAAGTTTATTCTTTATTGTTCAGCCTAAACTTCATCTGCCCCTTTTCCATATTGACCAATGCACGCTTGATGGAAAGGGATGATCTCTCTAGAATAATGGGAACCAAAAAATTATACCTCACAGTCAAGAATCACAAAATCGTCAAGGAATATAAATTACGCCACTTTCACAAGTACATCATGGAGTATGCCAACGGGCCTCTTCACTATTTGATCGACCATCAGTAACCACATCGTAGTAGGCTTTGGGTAACCCAAACCTAAATTCTTATAAATGGACAGAGTCGTGAGATTTATGCTAGCACCTAGATCACACAGTGACTTATCAATGTGTAACAACCCTATCGTACATGGAATAGTAAAATCACCAGGATCTTCCCTCTTCTGAACTAGAGACCTTGTAGAAATAGCAGTACAATAGTGCATTCTGTTATCGTCCTCAAATCTCACAGATCTCTTTTTAGTTACCATGTCCTTCATAAACTTAGCATAACTAGACATTTGTTCCAAAGCTTCTATCAAAGAGACATTGATGGAGAGTTGTTTCAACATAGTGATAAATCACCAGTATTTATCATCCTCAGTTTTCTTCACTAACCTTTGAGGAAACGGTGGTGGAGGTCTAGGAATGTGGACCAATTTTTTAGAGACCTCTGCTTCTTTCGAAGTTTGGTCCCCCAACTCTTCATCTGTTACTACCTCATCCTCTTTTCAGATATCATCTTCTACCTTAGATGGCATAGGTGGGCCAATAGTCTGCTTACCTCCTCGAGTCGTGACTATTATACAATACCCATCATTTTTAGGATTCTAGATAGTGTTGCTAGGCGGAGTGCCAGGTTGGCAAGGTTTCACAGTAGTGGACAACTGACCAATCTGTAACTCATGGTGCTTAATCAAAATTGCATGTGCATTTAACTTTTGTCCAATGTTAGCTACGTCACCTCTTGTCTCTTTACGTTCTCATCACTATTGTCAAAACTCCTGATCTTATTTTGTATAATGTCCTCAACTCTCGCTATACTACCTCCACCTTACCATGGAGAAACCTCTCGGTTTTGAGGTTGAACATAGGACCACTCTGATCATTCCTGTTACCATAGTTACTCTTGTTGAAATCAATGTCATGGTTGTAGTTCCCATCTCTGACATATTAACCCTCTCGATTGTAATTACCATAGTTTCAACCTTGGTTTCCCTAACCTTGACGCCAATTTTTCTGATTGGATCCTTAGGAATTTGGTCGAAAACACCCTGTTTGATCATTCACTACATATGTATCCTCTTTATAATAGAACTCATCTATCGGCTATGGTGATTTAGTCAAACAATTCACCGCATTTACCCTCTCTTCACCTCTACTCACATGTTTCAAAACCAACCCTTGATCAGTTCTCATTTGTGTCAATTCATCACGCATCTCATTGGCTAATCGATTGTTTGTTGCTTGTACCGCAAAGGTGTTTCTCCCGGTGTCTAACTTTCTAGTGCTCCGAGCCTTATTGTTGCGAGATATTTTCTCCAACTTCTGTGCAATATCAGCATAAGTATATTCCCTATAGGAGCCACCCGCAAAGTATCTAGCGCTGATTTTTTAACATCATCTTGACCTCTATGGAAGTACTCTTTGAGCGACTCATCATCAATGTGATTGTTTGGGACGCCTCTCACAAAGGTTGTAAATCTAACCCAAGAGCTACTCATCAAATCTCACGTTAGTGACACAATTATTTACCTTATCTTTGTGGTTGAGCTTCCTAGACACTGGAAAGTACATTGCCAAGAACACATATCTTAATTGATCCCAAGTATGAATAGAGCTATAGGGAATCTTAATAAACCATATGGCAGAATCTCCTCTCAGTGATACATAAAATGCTCGCAACTCAATGATATTCATATATTAGTCCACTCTACCCACAGAACTTTTGCACACATACCTCAGTTTAACTATTTAAGCGTGCGGGTCTTCCGATGGCATTACCGAGACTAAACCCCACGCGGTGAGCCTCTGCATCGAACTACTCGTCACCACCAATGTGTGACAAAGTTGCAAAGGGGGTAGGACAAGAGTTCCATCACAGTCAGTAATGTTAAAGTTTCCCCTACAGTAATTTTGATGACGTGAGGTTGGATGTTGCACCCTCGACCCTCATTGCATTGTCCAATTGATTTTCAGCATGACCTTGGTTGTGTGCTTCAACCGACAATGAGGTTGCTGGAATGTCCCTTCACCTAGATTGGCTGGGTTCTGTTGATTGTGCATCCTTCTTAAAGTGCAGTCATGTTCGGGATCAAAGGGGATCAGTGGTTCTCCGCGGCTCCGTGTATTTGGCATCCCCTAGAGCTAGACCTGAAAGAAACAAAAAGAAAGGGAAAAAATATAATCAGGAAACCGTTGACTAAATTTCAATAATGTAATTGAAGTTAATCTAAAATCCAAAATTCCCAGGCAGCGGCCCAAAAATTTTATACGGTCAAATTATACCTGTCTAAAGAAGTATAAGTGGTTGTAATCAAGTAGAAAATCCAAATAGTAGGTTTGGGTCGATCCCACGAGGAAAATGTTTTAAACTTAACTTCAATTAACAATCACGTCTGTTTAGTCAAGGTCTTTGCCAAAGCAAGTAATTAAAAGGAGGATTTTTATTAAACAAGTTTCTTAAAAAATTCAAAGTTAACAAGTGTGCAAAATTAAACGATTTAGTCTTTGTAAAGTTGTGAGACTAACTAGGGTATATATGTTCCTCATAGGTTCATAACGTGTATTTCTAGAAATAACAATTATTCCCTAATATTTTACATGTAAAGTGGTAAGTTATGTATCTTTTAATCCTTGGTCCGACATCTAGAGAATTTTACCCCATACCTTGGTCTAGGTACGTGTGTATAAACTAATAATCCTTACCTTTACCTCATATAAGACATCATAGTCGATGTATGGCTTACTTATTACTTTGAACGAATCGACACTAGCCTATTAGATAGTATCCCACTAAATCTATGTTGATAATTCTTTTTCTATTATTACCTCCTTGGTCCGGTAAGTATCAACAAGGATAGTTCTAAAGCATGCACTCATTAAGAAGACTTCTAAAAGAAAGAACTATTTATACATGCAAGAACCTAATTGAGAATTGCTTATTTGGTAGGTATATTATGTTTTACACCTATGGTTTCCACAACCCTAGTTGTAAATTTACTTACACATGCAAGCAAGAATACAATTCATAGTTTGTAAATAAGAAATTATAAACTTACTTTATCCATAAGAAGAAACCCGGAAAATCAACTTGAAATTCTAATATAAAACTTCAAACCAAATGGAGAAATTGATTGATTGCTCAGTTTGGAAAAAACAATCGAAAAAAAAGATATTAAATAATAAGAGTTTCTAACCCCCAAAACGAGGTTTTAATCCCTATTTATAGAAAATATTGTCCTAAACTAAAAGGAATAAAAATCAGGAATGTTTTTTAATTCACGCGACATCCATTTACAAACCAACTAACACACCGTCGATCAGTTCACGCGACTTCCAATGAATGTTAACGCAGTTTCATATACTTTTTCCATCGTTCAGGACTTAGAATTATTTTTCTCTCCTCAGATGGCACCATCTCTGAATCAATTGACGGACTGACAACATGGTCCGTCGATGCCCTTTGTTGCTCCATCCTCAAAATATTTTTGACTTTGGGTACTCAAACATTCTCTGATAAAAACAACAATCAACCAGTACGGTCTGTCAATCAATCGATGGACCGTCGTTCTCTTTCGTAGTTCAATACTTAGTCAGATTTCCCCGAGTAGTATCCAAAGTTCTGAATTGCTCATGTACGGTTCCAAACTATGGTCCATCGATCAAACAACGGACCGGCGATGGCCTTTGTAAGTCCTGTTCTGCCGTTTTTGTAGTTGTTTCATCGTCTTGCTCCCTTAACAAGTTCAATGTATAAAAATACAAAAATGTGTTAAAAGTACAACAAAAAGGATCTAGGAACATAAAACTCATAAGCAAAATGTATTGAAAGCACCATGAAATCACGGCATATCATTTATATCATTTGCATTTTCTATTAGAGATGTTTATTATAATTATTGACCATATAAGATATTTCTCCGGATTATAACGAACCCAATAACCCTAGACCAAATAAAAAATCCTAATGCACAATTTAGTGCTTTTCCAACATAATTATCACGCTCCAAGCCTACACCCTAGACGCAGCCGACAATAGAAGACCATTCATGTCCTCAAGCCGATTCTTGGCCTGAAATAATTACTCAGCGAAAGACGTAAAAACAAGAGGTATAACTCATGAAATAACTAAAAAGTAAATAACTTAGACAAAACTGCAACTTAAGTCTTAAATATATAAAACTTAAATGAATGACAAAAGAACTAATATATTTATCTATGAAACCTCTAAATTAAAAATGGATGACCCCAATTATCCTAACAACTGAAATGTAAATAAAACAATGATGAAAGATGTCCTCTTGGATCAAAGGAGGCTCACTAGCTAACACAAAGTTGCTCACTGAATCGATAGTGCGCTAAATGCTAATCCTAATTACTTACGTCTGCATCATACGACGATGCAAGCCAACTGGAATGAGTAAATTGAATGTATAAGTTTGCGAGTAGGAAAGCTAAAAGAACTGAAGCGTGAAAAGAAGTAACAAGGAACACTTACCCTGGCTCTCCTCAAATCAATATAAAGCAGTAAAAATCCATGCGATATAGATTCTCAAACCGACAACCATCACTATGAGCTGAAGTGATGGTACAACGTGTTACCTCACGCTGTCAAGGACCATCCTATACCTTGCTATTGTTATAGAACCTTACTTAACTTAGTGGATCTACTGACTTTATTTATGTGATCATCTAAAAAGTATGACCCAATAATACACATGATGGCTACATGGTTTATGTAGAATTGAGTTATTTTGAACTCGCATCCCCATATTGGTGCTCAATACTATTCAGAAAAGTATACATAGCTCATGTGTTGTTAAAAAGACTTCTTTCATCCTGAGCTACGAGCTATGGTCATTTGAAAATGCCCAAACTCACATTCCTAACTTAGTCAATTTTCCAGATTTTTCTTATTCTTTCAAAAAATAAATATTTCCATATTTTAATCTCTTTCATAGTCGTTTCTAATTGCGGGATGGTATAATATCTTCCCCTTGGGAACATTAGTCCTCAAATGATGTTACTCTTACTAGACTTAGGGTAGTAACATCAAGTTCAAACACCCATAAGAAAGTACAACCAAACAACATGTTTACTCAAGATTAGATAGTACTAAGAAGAAAATTAGTACCTTAGTCTACATTTTCTCTGAGTTCAAAGAGATGTGGATATATTTTCTTCATGTCCTCTTAGCTTCCAAAGTAACTTTTTCAACGAATTCGTTTTTCCAAACGATCTTGACTGATTCTGCCTCTTGTGTTCTCATCTTGCAAACTAGGCTTTCGAGGATTTGCACTAGATTATCTTTGATCTCTATATTCTCAGTTAGAATGATCAGGGAAGGATCACTAATTCACTAATTCAATATGGAGACATGAAATACCTGATGAACCGCTGCAAGCTCTTATAGGATCTCCAACTCATAAGCTACATTGTAAATTCTCTTGGATATTTGATAAGGTCCAATATAACATGGACTAAGTTTCCCTTTCATAACAAACCTCATAACACCATTCATGGGTGAAACTTTCAAATCAATCCAATTACTACTTCAAACTCCGATGCTCTTCTCCTAACATTGTTATAGGATTTCTGACGACTTTGTGAATCCTCAAAATCTTGTGAATCACTTTCACCTTCTTCATATATTAATGAACTAGATCTTGTCCTATCAACCCTACTTCACCAACCTCAATGATCCAATAGGAGATCTACATATTCTCCCTTAAAGATCTTCATAACGAGCCATTCTAATGCTAGAGTGGTAACTGTTGTTATAAGTAAATTCAATGAGAGATAGGTGATAATTTTAATTTCCCTTCAAATCAATCATACAAGAGCTCAACATATATTTTAATGTTTGGATAGTACACGCTGCTTGCAGTCTGAGGATAAAAAATAGTACTTAGTTCACCTTTGAATCCAAGCCTTTTTAAAAAGATTTACAGAACTATGCAATAAATTGTACACCTATATCTGAAATGATGGAGATTGGAACTCCATGAATTCTTAGCACCTCCTTAAATTACGCCTTAGCATAATATTCTGCCTAATTGGTGGTTGTTACCAGCAAGGAAAAAAAGTGGGTTGATTTTGTCATTCTATCGACAATAACCCAAATGAAATAATGATGCCTGCGAGACCTAGGTAACGGTGTAATGAAGTTCATATTAATCATCTCCAACTTTCTTCCTGAAAGCTCAATATTCTAAGCTAAACATTCAGGCCTTTGGGCTCTACTTTAACTTTTAGGCAATTCAGTCACTTGAAAACCAACTCTGCAATGCCCTTCTTCGTATCTTCACACAGATAGACATCTCTCAAATCGCGATACATCTTTGTCTAACCCGAATGAATGGAATATTTGGATCTATGAGCTTCTCCATGATCCTCTCTTGGAGTCCATACACCATAGGTACACATAATCTAACTTAATATCTCAATACACCATATCCCCCTAGTTCAAAAGCTAATATTTTTTTGCTTATGAACTTTCCCCTTCAATTCAACCAAAATGGGATCATAGTCTTGCTTTCTTTCAAATCTGATACTAATGACAATTCAGCCCCATTTGTCACAACTGTTCTTCCTTCTGTGGAATCCATAATCCGGACTCCTAAAAGTGCAAGTCTATGCACATCATTTTCTTGATCTTTCTTCTATTCTTCAAGATGGGAGGTACTACAAATATACAACCTGCTTAAGGCATCAACAATAATATTAGCCTTACCTGGTGGTAACGAATGAGCGTACTAATCCTAGATCAATTCTAAACATCTTCTTTGTCTGAGATTAAGATACTTCTTAGTGAACACATATTGTAGACTCTTGTGATCAATGGCTATATCAACATGAATATCATACAAATAGTTACGCCATATTTTCAAGGCAAAAACTAGAGCAACCAAATCTAAGTCATGGGTTGGTTAATTCTTCTCATGAACTTTCAACTGTCTGGAAGAATATTCTATAATCTCGCCATTCTGCATTAGGACACAACCATAACAAACTCTAAATGCATCACACTACACTACAAATCCTTAAGTACCTTCTGGTAAAGTCAAATCGGGGTTGTAGTCAACTTCTTTTTCAATTCTTGAAAGCTTTTCTAACAAGTTCCAAAACATTTCAACTTAAATGTCTTTTGAGTCAACTTTCTCAAAGGAGACAAAATAAAAAAAACCTTCAACTAACCTTCTATACTATCCAACCAAACCCAAGAAACTCCTAATGTCAGTTGGAGATACTGGTCTAGGCCAACTCTAAACTGCTTCTAACTTTTGGTTATCAACTCTAATTCCATCACCAGAAAATATGTGGCCCAAGAATGCTACAGACTTAAGCCAAAACTCACATTTTGAGAACTTAGCATATAAATCCTTATATTTCAATGTTTGAAGAACTATTTTTAGATGACTAGCATGATCCTCTTCATTTCTTGAATAGATTAGTATGTCATCAATGAACAAGATATCATATATATCCAAATAAGGTTTGAAGACTCTATTAATAAGACCCATCAATGTGGCAGGCGCATTGGTCAACCCAAACGACATAACCAAATAATCATAATGTTCATATATATTTCTGAATGTTGTCTTTGGAATATAACATTTCTTAACTTTCAATTGATGGTAGCCTAATTTGAGATTAATTTTTCAGAAGAAGGAAGCATACTGAAGATAGTCCAAGAGATGATAAATTCTTGGAAGAGGATATTTATTCTTTATGTAACATTATTAAATTGGCGGTAATCTATACACATCCTAAGGGACCATCCTTATTTCTTCCAAACAAGACCGGAGATCCCCAAGGTGAGACACTTGGTCGAATGAAATCCTTATCTAACATATCTTTTAACTGTTCTTTAAACTATTTCAACTCTGCTGGTGTCATTCTATTTGGATGAATAGAGACAGGACGATTATTTTGAATGATGTCTATGTTGAAGTCTTTTTCTCTCCAAGGAGAGACTCCGAGTAGATTATCATGAAAAACTTCTAAAAATTCTTTTACTATAGAAACTGACTGAATGGGAGGTACCTCAACACTTGAGTCATTAACTCAGTGTAAGTGATAGATACAAGCTTTTTAAACAAACTTTGTCACCTTCACGTAGGAAATGAAACTACTGTTAGGCATTGTTGAACTGCTACTCCACTCTATGACTGGATCATTAGGAATCTGAAACTTGATAACTCGAATTCTACAATATATTGACATATAACATTTATAAAGTCAGTCCATATGACTTCAAAACTTACCATGTATAAATCCACTAAATCAGTCATGGTGTTCTTGTGATTAATGTAGCCAGGACAACCATGATAGACTGTTTCTTCTATAATAGACTCCCTAACATCTCTAGAAACACAGAAAGTCTCACAAAGTTTCTAAGGGAGGATATCAAACTTATTGGAAACATAAGAGGTTACAAAAGATAAACTTTCTCTAGAGTCTAGCAAAACATAAACATCAAAAGAAAAGACTTTGATCATACCGGTGATAACATCTCGAGATTTCTTTTTTTCTTAGTGACTATTGATTGGATAAAGGTGATTTTCTCCTCTCCCAGTGCCGGAAGTAGCTCCTCTAGGTGCAACCCTTTCTAGTGGAGCACCTGGTGAAGATTAGGCTCAATTACTTAAATTTCCACTATCTTGCTTATTCTTAGGACACTCTCTCATGAACTGACCCTCTTGACCGCACTTGTTGCAACTTGTTTGCCCATCATGACACTAACATGAGTGGTTCCTACCACACCTAGCACGTACAGGAACCCAACTACCTTCTTGTGCCACACTACCTTGAGACTATGTTGGCATAGCTTTGAAGTTCTGCTAATTCTGCCCATGATGCTCACCTTTGTTTCTAGGTACAAGTGCATTAGAAGATGATGGTGTTGGTCCCTTTTGCTTCAGACAGGATTAAATATTCACAATACCCTTCTGCTGCCCAAAGTCACTCACTATTTAGGATCTCTTATTTCTGAACCCTTCTTTCTCCCTCAATTTCATTGTTGCTCTTTCCTCTTTGCTTGATGCATGACCTAAGCCAGAAAAAAATAGACTCATTCTACTGCTCATTTCCTTATACATTTTTGGAGCATAACGATATAGTTGGGGCAACTTCAACCCATAGTCATGAACACTAAGAGAATCCTTCTTAAGTGTAAGAAATTGTTTTACCTTTGCCGCTTTCAATTCTTGGGGAAACAAATTCCCCAAGAAATCTTCTTCAAAACAGGCCCAACTCGGATGTGGTGTATCCTCTTCTCTGCCCTCCTTCCAGTGAACAAACCAAGTTCTAGCAATATTTTTCAGTTGCTATGTATCAAGTTCAATTCTCTCAGGATCCGCAACATGTATGACATCAAATATCTTCTTAAGTTCCTCAATCAAATTCTCCAGATCCTCATTATTGCTTGAACTAGTGAAATATGGAGGGTTCATCCTCAAGAACTCATGAATCCTCAAGATGTAAGCCCCTTCTTGTGAAGATCCTCGTTGTTGCCTGACTTTGTTAGTCATCACTTGGCTTATTATTCTAATAGCCTCGCAGAACTCAACGTTGGTAACTTTCCCTTGAGATTGGACATTAGGTGCATTGGGTAACTCTGGTTCCTCTACATTCGTCCTAACGTGACGACCTCTTTCTTTTCATCATGAAGGGATGGCTATATGATACACGCACAAAAACGAATTAGAGAGTAAATTTTAGAGATAAACATTAACGCATGAAAAGAGTGTGAAAGAAGTGAAGGAAATTCCTAGATGTTATAACCTCCTAATTATAGATGTGGAACAATTACTATGAATCTACCGAAACAACTTCATAGAATCCCTAGGACTCTTGAACTCTGTGTTATGATACCAAGTTTGTCATGCCCCAAGCCTACACCTTGCACATTACTGGCACTCGAAGACCATTGCAAGCCTCGAGTGGACCCTTGACCAGTATTACTTACACAGCGGAAGACATAAACACAAGATGTATAAATCATAAAATAACTAAAAAGTAAATAACTTAGCAAAAACAATAATTTAAGTCTTAAGCACATACAACTTAAATGAATGACAAAATAACTAATATATGTGTTTGTGAAGCCTCTAAAGTAAATATGGATGTTGGGACATGACCCAAAATCATCCTAAAAACTGAAATCTAAACAAAACAATGATAAAAGATGTACTATGGAATGAAAGGAGGCTAACCAACTAACTCAAAACTGCTCATTGGATAAATGGTGCATCGAATGCTGATACGGGTTACTTGTGTCTGCATCATAAGACAATGCAGGCTAACCAGAAACATTACATTGAATATATGAGTATGCGAGTTTGAATGCTAAAACAACATAATCTTGAAAAGGAGGTAAGAGGAAAACAGTTATCTTGGGTCCGCCTAATTAATGAATACTCAATTATATATAGATATATATAATATATATATATATATATATATATATAATATATAAATAGATATATATATATATATTATATATATAATATATATATATATATATATATATATATATATATGTATATGTAAAGATTTTACCTCACATTGGCAAGGACCATCCTATACCTTGCCATCGGTATAGGACCTTACTTGATTTAGTGAATCCACTATCTTACTTATCAGATCATTTAAAAGGTGTGACCCATTAATATCTATGATGGCTACACTATTTATGGAGAGTTGGGTTACTATGAACTCGCATCTCCATATCGGTGCTGAATATTACTCCCAAAAATATAGTTAGCTCATGTATTGTTAAAAAAATTATTTCTTTGGGTTGAGATAATTGCTCAATAGTTAGTGTTAAAAGCTATCTTGGAATGAATGTTCCCTTTTCTTGCTCGAAATTCTTTTAGGAAATTGCATTTTCCTCTTATCTTAAATGTGAAAACATTTATAAACTCTTAGGTAATACTTATTTCTCTTATAAATTTTTGATAAATGAACTCAACTCTTTACTCTTTACTTAGATTGAAACATGAGTCTTAAAAAAACACTTGCGGAATACTTAGTTCTCTTGTAATATTTGACAAAGGGAACTCAACTCTTTACTTTTTACTTAACTTAAAAGTTGAGTCTTAAAAACAAAGTGAAACCATTGCTAAAGACTCTTTAAAACTTGTAAGAACTTTGCTTTGACTTTCTTATTAACTTCTAGACTTGAGTCCTAGCATCTTTGACTTTGATCTTAACTTTCTTTGAATAGAATTATGGATTCAAGGTTCATGATCTCATACTTATGAATGATTTCGTCATATTTAGATGTACCTTTGAGTTTTGGAATCAACTAATAAACATGGGTACATCACTTAGGAACTAGTATGAAAAGGTAGGGAAGAACTGGCGTCCTTGGCGCTCTAAGAGGCGTGGGGCGCCAGGACCTAAACTTTATAGGCCAATTTGGGACACTAAGTCTGGCATAGTTCCCCAAGTCCCTACGGAAAGAGTTCTTCCATGGGCCTATGTGAGGCATGACGCCCCAACCTGTGTACCCAGGTGTTCTCAACTTTTCTCTTCCATTTTTCATCACTGGACCCTCTAAAAATCCATGGTTCTTTTTCAAAACACTTAGGATCATTATAACCCTAATTACCCAACAGATTTAACTCAAAAAACATCCAAAAAAACATAATTCAAATTAACACTAGTCATTCAACAACTCAACCATTAAGAATTTGATAATGTTCGTCAAGAACATCACATTTTCACATGTACACAACTCACAAATCACTGAATTGAAACAAGTTTGGTGTGTGGGTGAACTGGACCAACACTAAATGATCTCACATACCTTTATAGGATCACCCCCGATAAATTCCACTCGAAAAGCTTGACGTTCTTAGGAAATCCTTGACATTTCTCTACCTTCCTCTTCTTTTCTCTACTCTCCAATCCCTAAGTGTAATTCTTTTTTTCAAACTGAACTAAATTTAGTCTTTACCCCAATAAATCCCTAAAATCGAATTAGTTAAATTAGATTAAAAAAAAGATAACTTTGCCCTTCCCAAATCCGGATTGGACTCTCCTTGATCCAACAACCCATTTTTTGAAGGTATATCTCACTCAGATGATATTGAATTTTTGCAAACTCTGTGGCGTTTGAAAGATTATTCTAAGGATATTCAAACCATATCAAGAAATACTCCTAACTCATCCTGAGATAGGAGTTATTATCGTATAAAAATGAATAAAACTCACATTCCTAACTTACACAATTTTCCAAGATATTTTTCTTTCCAAAAATAAATATTCTAGATTTTAACTTGTTTTATAGTCATTTCTATTTGCGAGATGTTACAAAAATTCTCAGATCAAAACCCTTCTACATATATAATAACCCAAGAAAATAGGTTCTACGGATCAAAAAAGAATTCGGAGTGTTAAAATCTTAACTTTAGTCTCAAGAATGATGAAAAAACGTCAAGAACTCGTCTGGGGTCGCCTCCTTAGCTCTAAAAGTCGAAAAGTGACAAATAAGTCCGTTTAGGGGTTTATTTAAGACTTTAGGTTGCTTCTGGCATGCTAAAGCTTACCTCTCCCGCTACAACACCCAAAATCCCTCTACAGCGCCTCAACGGAGATAGAATGTCCCCGTTCATGCAAAGATCATTTTCAGGAGTTCTACTCACCCAAATTCAATTTCCTAAAATTGTACAGGTTCCTTATTATCGTAGTTATCCACTCAAGAATCAAATTCATAATTAGATCTCTAATTCATTAAAAATTTCTCCACACCTTAAAGACTCCAATTCCATCCAAATCTTGACTAAGCTACGAATTTCAAGTTACCACCAAAACATTTTCTAGCCCCAATTCTTTATTCATTGATTTTTTCATAATGATGGAATTAGGTCGCTACAAAGGGTACAACCAAGATAAACCTTATATGATTTGTCTCTTCGGATATGTCACGACCCAAACCGGGGACGCGACTGGCACCCACATTTACCCTCCTATGTGAGCGAACCAACCAAACTAACCCTTAACGTTTCAAGATATATCAACTATAAAATAATGCGGAAGACTTAAACTCATTAATAAACATTTCAAAACTATTATTAATATCCCCAAAATCTGGAAGTCATCATCACAACAGAACATCTATC
>JAKWIY010003061.1:43220393-43255881 GCA_027704805.1 Solanum corneliomulleri | reverse complement strand
CCTGAAAACAAACCTCTGGCAGTGAGCATTTGCATCAGACTACTAGTTACCACAAAAGTGTGGCCAGTGGGTTAGAGGAGGCAAAACCAGTGGCCCATCTGAATCTGCTATGTTATCATAGCCTCTGTAGTATGCTTGGGGCCGTGGAGCGGGATTCTGTCCCCTCTGTTGATGTTCACCCGGAGCATCGGGTAACATCTGACCATGAACATCAGCAGGAGCAGGGATGTTCTGGTTTGGGTCCTCATCATTGATTCCCAAATTACGATTCATGTTTCGTAGTGTACGCTCTAGCTCGTGATCGTAGGGAAACAACGGTTCTCTTCCTCTCCGTGTATTTGGCATACAAGGAGAATAGTTCTGAAAAGAAATCAAAAACAATAAAACAAAGTAAAATCAAGAAATTATCAACTAAACTATAGTAAGAAGTTAAAGTTAATCTAAAAGCTAAATTCCCCGGCAGCGGCGCCAAAATTTGATACGCTCAAACTTACTTCTCAAATGAGAAGTAAAGCGGTCGTGTCAAGTAAATAACCCAACTAGTGAGGTTGGGATCGTTCCCACGAGGAAAGTAGTCTAGACTTAACTTTAACCTAGTATTACTATCGTTTAGTCAATAACTTTCTTTGGAAAGTAAAAATACAAAAAGGGGGGTTTGTATTACCTATTGAGTAAAAATAACTAATGTAATTGAAAGAGACAGTTGACAGCTTTTAATATTAGGTTTTAATCAATGAATTAAAGTAACTAGGGTTTACGTGTTCCCCACAGGTTCGTAACTTGATAATTTTAACTATAACAATCCTTTCCTAGTATCTTGCATGCAAAGTGATAAGTTATGTATTTCTAAATCCTTGGTCCGGCATCTAGAAAATCTCACTCCGCACCTTGGTCCGGCTACGTGTGTTGCTTTCCTAACCCTTATCTTTACCTCATATTAAGCATCGTATTCGATATTTGACTAAGTTATTACCTCGTACCAATCAATACTAGCCTATTAGATAGTATACACTAAATCTATGTTAATAATTCTTTTCCTATTATCTACCTCCTTGGTCCGGCAAGTAGCATTAAGGCGAGTTCTAACGTTGATCATCCGTTAAAAAGACTTCTAAGCGAAAGAATTATTAATACATGCAAGACACTATTCTAGAATTGTTATTTTAGTTAGGGTTTATCTCATTATTTGCCTATGGTTCCCACAACCCTAGTTATGGAATTTAGTTCCTCATAGCCATAAACACAATATTCAAATATGTTAAACAAGAATTCATGTACTTACTTTAAAGAGAAAGAATAAAGTCCGAAATTATACTTGATTAATCACCAAAAATCACTTGTATCAATCTCCAATAATCAAACACTCAAAAACACAAAGTTTTATAATCACAAGATCTAACTATATGGAATTTTTTAATCAAAGAGTCTAACCTCAAAAACGAGGTTTTTCGAACTATTTATAAAAAATATAAAAACCTAATTAAACAAGGATTCTAATTTCTGGAAATCTGCCAAAACGCGGCTGGGTCGACGGACCACGCGACGGACCGTCGTAGTCATGACGGACCGTCGTGGGCTCCGTCGTCCCACACTTGTCCAATTTCTTCAGCTGCTTTCTTCATTCCCCTCGACGGCCAGTGTGACGGACCGTCATAGGCACGACGGTCCGTCGAGGGTCTTCGTTTCAAAATACTTCAACTCTTGGAATCTGGGTACTGGGATCACTTCTCTGATCTTCACGACGGACCTGCAGGACGGACCGTCATGACCATGACGGACCGTCACAAGCTTCGTAATCCCACACTTGGTCAGACTTCCCCATCTTCCTTCAGCAGCTTCTCTACGCTGCCACCTACGGACCGTCGCAAGCACGACGGACCGTCATAAGCTCCGTAGGTGGTCTCTTCTGCAATTTTCGCTCAAAATCTCCGCATTCAGCTTTGGACAGATTTCCTGCAAAACAAAGAGAAACTTATATCAAAATTAGCACAAAAAGGCTTTTGGACACACTAAACTTAAGGAAAAAGCATTAATTATACCGTGAAACCACGGTATATCAAGGTCCCATATGTTTAGCCCTCATTTTCGAAAGTCTTACGGTTAAGTCTATGATAATAAGGTCTCATGGTATATGAATGAATAATATGAAAGAAACTATGTGTTATATGTTATGTGCTATATGAAGATGTTATGTCTTGTGTGCCATACGATAATTGTAATGATGCATGTCACTCTCATGGCATAACTTTCCCAATCTCAATTTAGCAAGTCCACTGACTTGACTTCCAAACATCAGGTTGTTAGGAAAGAGCTCTTCTTCCTCATGCATGTCCCTGGTGTGTGCTTGCATATACCCATACTTAGTACAAGTGTGTACTAATTCCATACAAACATCTACTTTTAGGTGCAGGCACAGTTAAACGGTAGAGCTACAGGTTCGTTGTTGCAGCTATCTGGACGTCAGCATTCATCCGGAGTTTGGTAGGTCCTCATGCTTTCGAGGATGCTACTGTTTTACATTCTAGCGTAGTATTAGAGTTGAGTTAGTGGAGCATGTTCCACTAGAGTTTCTTTCCTGTTTTGGTTCAGACATTGCATTGGGGTTATTTTGACTGATATACAATTAATACTTTATGAATTATTTCTTTCAGTTGCTTATCTCTAAATTGTTAGATAGTTGATGATGAACGATTACAAAATATAAAGAATGTTTAACAAGTATGATTAAAGAATCAAAAATTTAAAATTTTCCGCTAAAAATTAACCTATGTAAAGTAAGAATGACGTAAGTAGGCTTGTTTGCGACCTTTGAGAGGTCAACGACGCCGGTCTCGTCTGGGGTCTAGATTCCAATTGTGACAGCACTTTCATCCCTTTTACATATATATCTTTGATTTAACCCCCTTGCCCCACTCCAGTCTTGATCCTTATCCCTGATTCAGTTCGGATGGCTGTAATGTTTTGAATTCTCACATCTTGAATTCCATCTGGCATTTAACTTTCTAATGATATAGCATCACAGTAGGTTTAAATGCAAGTGAGACGTTGATAATCAAACGTCTTGTTGGTTTTCCGTATTTTATACTATACTCATCCCTGCCACTTTTGACTGCTACACAATCATCTCCAGATACAATGTAGTTCTCCTCTAGTTCTCTAAATTATTATTAACTATGTTCTTTGTTCTTTCTTTTTGTTGGTCCTGGTGTTACAAATATATATCAGTGAGTCTGTAAGCATTTCATTTCATCTTTCTTAGAAATTACTAGTTTTGGAATCTTCATTCTACTTCTGAGGTTCTTGAATTTGTACATGATTTTCATTCTACTTCCAAATTTCTTGAATTTGTACTTCCTTTTTTTTTTTGGTGTTCTTAATCATATATCTTTATATTTTTAGGAATTTGATTATTTGATCAGATTCCTCTTATGAGAATAATTCATTGGTGCGGGTTCTTTTTCGTGTAACTGATATGCCCATAATTCCAAAGCTCAAGAGGTACATTTTCTATATTACTGCTAGACAATATTAATAAGAAATATATCAGAACAGTAACAATGACTTTTGATATAATATTCATTTCCTTTCTTGAATAATTTTATTTTGTAATGTCACTTTCTAATACATAAGAATAATCCACCATTAAAAAAAAGAGCTTACAGAGAACAATGAAGAAAAGCTACACAAATATAGTACTATAATAGTTTGCTTGAAAAATTTTCTAAGAAGTCATCAAATTTTGGAGGTCATAGGAAGATTTTTTATGTGTACCGTAATGCAGTCATGTTGTTTTATGATATGCTTGAAGAGTTGAGGTAATATTTTTAGTGCTTCTCTTTCTTTTCTTCACAGGAATTCAAGCTTTTACACATTAACTAGATTATGTTTGGTGAACATATAGTCGTACACATCCTAAAAGCCAAAATATATACAGTAATGTAAGTTCTTATATATCAGTTGTGATAGTAAATATGAGAAGAGATATGTTTCTACATACCTATACCTAAAAAATTTCTTGTCCAATATTCTAGGATGACTGTGGTAAACAATTAGATCGTGAACTTGCAAAAACATCTAGTTCCCAAAAGTTAACAGATGTACAAAGTAGACGGTGCTCTGCTCTATGGGGTCGTTCTCGTGTGAGTATCATTCAAATAACTGTATAGTCTATTTTTCTCCTACCTGTCACACATATATGTATTATTATGTAAGCTTTAGAACTTACAGATCGACTTAAATTTGGTAATTCAGTTGTTGCCACTATTTGGCTTTAGTCAAACTATACCCAATTTCTAAGATTTTAAGTAAGGAGCATCTCAAGAGACTATACAAATCTAGAAGGAGCTTACATTAGTTTCAGGTCTATTTGTTGTCAATTAAAGTTAAAAAGCTCCCCTGCTAAATTTTAGATTTAGAATATTTAGGAGGTATAGTATTAGTTGAGGTTTGCTAAATTCTAATCATCAAATTTAATCAATCTTCTCAACTATCTTATTGTTGGAGTCTCTCTTGTTTCAGGCACAACACATATCTTCTAGTGAGCATATCAAGAAAATCCAAGGTGTAGTAATTTGTGTTGGGACATTTATGTCTGAGTTATGAGAAAGCGACACCTGAAGTTGCAAATTTGAGTGTGGATCTAAAATTTTCTGTTACATTTGTTTGATTCTGTTGACGCACATTTGCAAATCTTGTTATGAGTAACTTCATCTTTTTTTTGTTTGCATTGATTCTGATGTCATTTAGTATGAAAAACTTTTCATTCGAGTATTAGAAGAATTTTCTCTTAAATTTGGTTTTTCTGGAGTCTTTCGAGGATTTCCGGGTACATTTTACCCTTGTGCAACTATTGCTCTTGCACCTAGACACTAGAAAGTAGAACATGTGTGTGTGAGAGAGAGTATGATTCTGGAAGTCTGTAAGCAAAAGGAAAAATAGTACCAGTAGTTGGATTCTCTTATGTTCTGATTGCCTTAACGAGAAATATTAGGTTGTGTGGTGTGTGTATATGATATTAATGTTTTATGATTATTAGACTTCACTTCTCCAGTAACTACGTTTTGTTTTAATTGTAATCTGCAACTGTTAACTTTCTAAACTGATGGTATAGTGCATGTGGGATCTAATTCTGATTTCTACAGTTATCATTTTAATGTTTTATGATCACTGAACTATGCTTTCTTGTTTTTCAGATTCGGTTAGTTTTTTGTTAAGATCATGTGAATGACATCATTTTATGTCTCTTTCTATGTGAATATTTATAGAGATCTTCACAAAACAGGGAATGTGAAAGATAATCTGTACAACGTTTTGGAAAATTGGAACAATACTTGAGCCTTTAGTTGCACTGGTACATCATATATCATTTGGAGTTATCTTCGACGTGTCTTTTGTATTAGTTTTTGTTTGATGTTTCCTCACTTATTGATCTTCAATTATGTCGCGCCTTCAAATAATATCATCTGCATATAGAAAAACAGAAATAGTTTGAAAAATTCATGACTCTTTAGAAGTTCATATGAAGGCATGTACTACTGCACAATTTACTTCTGATTCATTGTGCTGCAAGCAATTTTCTTTGTTCTAAGCTTGAGTACTGTACAATGCAGAGAAAACAATAATTGTTCTTAGTTGTCACAAAAATTCTTTCGTAGTCTTATTGGTTGTTATATTGCAGATGATCACGCAAAGAGTGGGTTGGTGGTTGCTACTTGCTTTATCATACATACCATCATTTGTAGCACATTTGTTATTTGTATTTACAGAAGAATCTCCTAAATGTATGTGTGCCATGGGTCAAACAAGTGATGCCTGTGAAATTTTAACAAAAATAGTTGTGGTGAATAAGACACAATTCCTCCTGGAAAGCTTGTCTCTTCCCAAATGACTCGGGAATTGCTTTCTCCTGAGAAAAAATCTCGATAGTTAAAACAGGCTTTTCATCCTTACTAGTACTTTTATCTCCCGCATTACATTAAAATACCCTCCTCATATTTGTAGTTTATATTGGAACTAATTCCTTGTATTACACCTTTATATTAAAGACCTCTATCTTTTGCAATGAACAATCCAAACACTCATCAATTGCTTTGCACACGAATAATGATCAATGACTTTACACTAATGTGCTTATCGATATTCTGTTGGGAAAGACAAGGCACTAAAAAAGAATGCCTGACAGGATAACAGCGGATTAATACCCAAGTCTATACTTTCCCTTCTCGCTTAGAACCAAGAGAAGACAAACAACCACAAGCAACATGATATTAAGGCAGCAAGTAATTCAACCAAACAAATATAACAAGGCAATAATAAACAAATCACACAAGACACCAAGATTTACGTGGAAAACCCTTCGATGTGAAGAATAAAAAACCACGGGACCAAAAGCTCCACTATAATCACCAAGATTTACAATATTGTTCTCCAAAATTGGCCACAAAACAAGTGCCAAACAACGAGCAACAACAAAATAAGGTTGCACCAAATCTAGAGAATTAAAGGAGCAAAATCACCAATTTCGCAGCTACTGTTCACGACAGCAAAACTGAAGCTTCAGGCCACCAAATCCAACTCTGTCAGTTCCTAATAAAAGATTGACATGAAGATAATATGCTGTCCAAAAATCAGTTAATCGGACAAGAAATGAAGCGGGAATCGCAATTTGAAGTTGGCTTTTAGGGCTGAATTTTGACTGCGAAAACCGCTCTCTTTATCTCTCTTTTTGGCTGCTAAAAACTCTTTTGTATATCTGAAAATAAGTCCTAAATAGGCTTATATTTGCCTCATAACAATGGGCCTATGGGCAAAAAATGGGTTGGTCCAAATTGGGCTTTTATTTATCCACATAGGAAGGGAAAAAGGCCATAACCCAACAATTATCCCCCTCACGACTATGTGGAGGAGACCGCCATCCCGGCGACCATGCAACAATCTTCAAACTTCCCTCTTGGCAAAGCTTTAGTCATCATATCAGAACCATTGTCATTTGTATGAATCTTTTCAAGCTCAAGCAACTTAGAATCCAACACATCTCGAATCCAATGGTATCTCACATCAATGTGTTTAGACCAACCATGGAACGTAGAATTCTTGCCAAGATGTATAGCACTTTGACTGTCACAATATAGCACATACCTCTCTTGAGCACAACCAAGTTCCCCCAAGAATCTCTTCATCCAAAGCAATTCTTTACAAGCTTCAACGACAACAATAAGCTCAGCTTCTGTAGTAGATAGAGCAACACATTTTTGCAACCTAGATTGCCAAGACACAGCTCCCCTGAAAAAGTAACCAAGTACCCTGAAGTAGACTTGCGAGTATCAACATCACCAGCCATGTCTCAATCAGTATAACCACAAAGAATAGGCTTCCGTGTACCAAAACACAAACTCAGACTAGAAGTGCCACAGAGATATCTCATAACCCACTTCACAGCATTCCAATTTTCTCTTCCCGGATTAGAAAGAAAACGGCTAACAACTCCAACAGCATGAGCAATATCCGGTCTTGTACAAACCATCGCATACATCAAACTACCAACAACTGAAGCATAAGGAACTTTCTTCATTTCTTCCTTCTCATCATCACTAGAAGGACACTGTTTCGTGCTCAATTTGAAGTGCATAGCTAAAGGTGTACTGACAACCTTAGCTTTGTCCATGTTGAATCTGCGAAGTACTTTCTGAATGTACTTCTCTTGTGATAATACCAATTTCTTGGCCTTTCTATCACGGAAAATCTGCATGCCAAGAATCTGCCTTGCTGGTCCTAAGTCTTTCATAGCAAAAGACTTACTCAACTCTTGCTTCAACTTCTGAATCCTGCAAGTATTATGACCAACAACAAGCATGTCATCAACATAAAGCAACACAATAATAAAGTCACCATCAGAGAACTTTTGCACAAAAACACAATGGTCTGAAGAAGTCTTCTTGAAGCCCTGCTGACTCATAAAAGAACCAACCTTCCTGTACCACTGCCTGGGAGGTTTTTTCAAACCATACAAGCTCTTTTTCAATTTGCAAACATAATTCTCTTTACCCTTGACTTCAAAACCTTCCGGTTGCTCCATATAAATTTCTTCATCTAAGTCACCATGGAGGAAAGCAGTTTTAACATCCATTTTCTCAACGTCTAAATCTAGACTTGCAGCCAAGCCTAGAACCACACGAATGGATGACATCTTCACAACTAGAGAGAATATCTCATCAAAATCAACTCCCCTTTTCTGATTAAATCCCTTGACAACTAATCTAGCTTTGTACCGTGGAACTGGATTACCATCTTCATGTTTCACCCGAAAAAACCACCTATTTTCAAAGCTTTTCTGTCTTTAGGTAACTTAACCAAATCAAAGGTATGATTATCATGCAAGGATTTAATCTCATCTTCCATAGCATCAAACCACCTTTCTTTTTCTTCACTTTACATGGCCTCATCAAGACTCTCAGGTTCTCCCCCGTCAGTCAAGAGTACATACTCATTGGGAGAATAACGAGATGAAGGAATTCTCTCTCTACTAGATCGTCTGAGAGAACTCTCTGGAGCATCTATAATTGGTTGTTTGACTACCACATCATCTTGCACTGGAGCATCAACAACATCATGCCGGTCATTCTGAACATGATCACCATCTTCATTATCAACTTGATTTTCATCATTATGAAGATTTTCTTCCGGTGCAATAGTCAAAGGAACTGGATCAACATCAACTAAGCTCTCACTACTCTGAAAATCAGCCTTGTCAGCTTTGTCAAAATCTTCAATTGTTTGGTCTTCAAAGAACACAACATCACGACTTCTAACAAGTTTCTTCTCAACAGGATCATAGAAACGATAGTCAAATTCATCTTGACCATAACCAATGAAGATACACTGCCTAGTTTTAACATCCAACTTTGACCTTTCATCCTTAGGAACATGTACAAAGGCTTTACACCCAAAGACTCTAAGATGATCATAAGAAAAATTCTTACCAGTCCAAACTCTGTCAGGGGCATCACCATCTAAAGCAACAGCAAGAGATAAATTGATAACATAAGCAGCAGTATTAAGTGCTTCTACCCAAAAGGAATCTGACAACTTAGCATCTGAAAGCATACATCTAACCCTCTCAACTAGAGTTCTGTTCATCCTCTCTGCTAAACCATTTAACTGAGGAGTCTTTGGAGGAGTTTCTGATGCCTAATACCCTACTCTCTGCAATATCTATCAAAAGGACCAATATACTCACCACCATTATCTGAGCTGATGCATTTCAATGTCTTCCCTGTTTGCATTTCAACCAAGGCCTGAAAACTCTTGAACACATCAAGTACTTGATCCTTGGACTTCAAAGGAAATACCCAGAGTTTGCGAGAATGATCATCAATAAAAGTCACAAAGCAAAGTGCACCACCATGAGATCTTACCTTAAAAGGACCACAGAAATCAGAATGTACCAACTCCAGCAAATCAAGCTTTCTTGAAGGCGGATGACTCTGAAAAGAAACTCTTTTCTGTTTACCGGCTAAGCAATGAACACATTTCTTCAACTTTGCTTGTTTCAATCAAGAAAGCAAATTTTTCTTAGCCAAACTATCAATCCCCTTCTCGCTCATATGACTTAGCCTTCTATGCCATAACTCTGATGAAGTATCATTCTCCACCAAATTTACTGAGTCTCTGGACATGGAGCCCTGAAATACATACAAGTTAGACAACTTGTCACCACGGGCCACAACCATCAAACCTCTAGTAAGCTTCCACTAGCCAACACCAAGTGTATTAACATAACCCTCATCATCAAGATATCCCACAGAAATCAAATTTAAGCGAACATCTGGAGCATGCTTGACATTATTGAGAACTAGTTTGGAACCATTGTTACTTTCCAAACAAACTGTCCCAATGCCAATAACTTCAACTTCATGATTATTGCCCATTTTCAATGTTCCAAAATTACTTGGAGTATAAGAAGAAAATAATTCCTTCTTTGGCGTGACATGAGAAGTAGCACCAGAATCCACAAACCAGCTAGACTCATCACGAACAAGATTAATGTCATTTGCATCACAAGAAACAAGAAGATAATCATTAGCAACAACAGCAACACGATTTTATTATCGCCTTCTCTCTTTTGTTGTCTCATATCTCTCTTGTGCTTGTAACAATATTTCATGATATGCCCATTCTTGTGGCAATAGTCACATGTAATATTCTTGTATTTAGACTTTGACTTGCTTCTACTTTTACCTCTATCATTCTGACCTCTGGACTTGTTTCTCCCCCTATCTTCAGTAACCAAAACATCAGAGTTTGAAGCTGAAGAAGATGAGGCTTGAGATCTTCTTCTCATTTCTTCATTCAAGACACCACTCTTAGTATATTCCATGGTAACAACACCACTATGAGCAGAATTAGTCAAAGAAACTCGAAGAGTTTCCCAAGAGTCTGGCAGAGTATTAAGAAGCCAAAGTCCTTGTATCTCATCATCAAACTTTACACCCATTTCGGACAGCTGGTCAAGAACACCCTGAAAATCATTAATATGATCAGAAATAGGAGTGCCCTCTTTATACCTGATATTCATTAATTGTTTCAATAGGAACAACTTGTTGTTGCCAGTCTTCGAAGCATAAAGTGTCTCAAGCTTGTCCCACAAACTTTTGGCATGTGTCTCATTAACAATATTATTTCTAACATTATCTTCAACCCATTGTCTAATATAGCCACAAACCTGCAGATGCTCAAATTCCCATTCTTCATCATTCAAAGACTGAGGCTTATTAGAAGCAAACACAGGTAAATGCATCTTCTTGACAAATAGAAGATCTTTCATCTTCCCTTTCCAAATATGATAGTTACTACCATTTAAACAAACCATTTTGCTCATATTTGCCTCCATCATTCAAAAACGACAATCAACAATAACCAATGCGCTGATACCACTTTGTTGGGAAAGACAAGACACTAAAAAAGAATGTCTGACAGGATAACAGCGGAAGAATACCCAAGTCTATACTTTCCCTTCTCGCTTTGAACCAAGAGAAGACAAACAACCACAAGCAATATGATATTAAGGCAGCAAGTAATTCAACCAAACAAATATAAAAAGGCAATAATAAACCAATCACACAAGACACCAAGATTTACGTGGAAAACCCTTCGATGTGAAGAGTAAAAAACCACGGGACCAAAATCTCCACTATAATCACCAAGAGTTACAATATTGTTCTCCAAAATTGGCCACAAAACAAGTTCCAAACAACGAGCAACAACAAAATAAGATTGCACCAAATCTAGAGAATTAAAGGAGCAAAATCACCAATTTCCCAGCTACTGTTCACGACAGCAAAACTGAAGCTGCAGGCCACCAAATAAAACTCTGTCAGTTCCTAATCAAAGATTGAGATGAAGATAATATGCTGTCCAAAAATCTGCTCAATCGGACAAGAAACGTAGCGGGAATCGCAATTTGAAGTTGGCTGTTAGGGCTGAATTTTGACTGCGAAAACTGCTCTCTTTTTCTCTCTTTTTGGCTGCTAAAAACTCTTTTGTATATCTGAAAATAAGACCTAAATAGTCTTATATTTTCCTCATAAGAATGGGCCTATGGGCAAAAAATGGGTTGGTCCAAATTGGGCTTTTATTTATCCACATAGGAAGGGAAAAAGGCCATAACCCAACATATTCTTGCTGGCGAACCGCATTTCCTTTACTTTAGTCATATTCATTTCTACTAATTAGAGTAAATGATTTTTTTTTCATGCGCTTGGCATTGATATGATAACAAGTTTTAAAATCTAGATTATGCTTTTCTTTTTCTAGAGATCCCTGGGTTTCTTTTATTAGCTATAATGGTGGGGAAAGTTGGCCAAAAATCTAATATGGCAGTTATGTATGTTAATTTACTTTCTGTTCTTTTTACCAATTCTTGCACCTCAACTGTCTGCTTTGACTACTCCCTTGCCAATTTGTGCTCATGCTTTCAGCTCCCAAAGCTTCCTCATTTGGGGGTATATTGTCGACAGGTATTATCAGTCCATATTATCATGAAATTTCTAGGTGTGAAAGCTCTTTCCTGTTTCATTGCATATATAAGTAAAGTTTCTCATTCAATCTGTTAGTCTAGATACTTCATTTTGTCATTTTAATGTCTTTTACAGAGATATATCCAACATTTCTAAAGTCAACGAGTATTGGAGTTCAACTTCTATGGGAAAAATAGTGGCCATGCTTTCTCCTATTGTTGCGGTGCAATTGGTATACGGGTGCCATCAAATGTCTGCAATCATATGTTTCGAAGCAGTTGTAGTTTTATTAGCAGCCAATATTCTGCTCATGTCAGTAGAAATAAAGGGTAGGAAACTATATGATACTCTTGTTGTCAAATATTTTGACTTATTTCATTTTACATGTATTGATGTTATCAAAATAGGTTTGTATCATTCTCAATTAATCATCTAAAATTGGACTGAATCAGCATAATGAAATTTTACTTGCATGAATAGTTGATCTTGGTCAATTCTTCCTGTTTGAGCTAGTTCTTGGGTTGAATTAGACACAATGGTCATATATTCGTATTGATCTAGAACTAGCCCCATTGGTCCTGTTAATGTGTTTCTCTATGTTGCCCCGTGTTATGTTCTTCATGCTCCAATTGTATTTGATAGCTTGTCATTTCATCTTTTTCTATTACTTGTTCAGTATCTTTGTTCATGATATTCTCTTAAGAGGTTGATGGAAGTTGATGCTCTCCAGTTCTTCCGGGTGGACAACTCTTTCCCCTTTTTACGGTACATTAGCTAGAGTTCGTCTTTCTATTAAACTAGTATCATGTATGATGTTGCAGAGTTGCTTTTATATACCTCCATCACTACGCACCAAGCTTGTTGTTTTAAGACTCCTTTTTTTGGTTTGTACTGTCTTCTATATTACTAGTAAGAAGCTTGGATATTATGTTACGATGAACTTGAATGGACATTTTGATTGTAGTTGTTGTGAGGGGTGCAGTGGAGCAGAAGTACAAGTGGTCATCTGGGTTGTTGTTACACAATCCGAAACGTAGTAGAAACTTCTCTACTATCAAGTGAAAGTAGTCGTTTATAGCATGTGACATATCAAGTAAAAGTTGTCTAGGGCAATAAATTATTTTTAGTTGACTTCATTAATAAATAAAATGGGCCATTATATATTGTTTTCCTTCAAGAAACTGTCTTTCATTTGTACTACAACAAATTGATGATTGCTATTGCGCACTTATTATTTGTCATCAGGTTCGGGTTTACCCGGCAGCGCTACTTGCTTTGTGTTATTAGTGGGATACTGATGGAGTTGGATCCAATGTCTGGTTCACCTTAAGCTCTGGTAACTGGTCATTGTTTCACTGTGAATTTTGTTTCCTCTTTTTCTTGTTTTCAGCTATATTCAACAACTACGTGAAGATGTGCACAATTTTTTTGCAACATTTATGGATTTTGTTGTAGTTACTTAATGTCACATTTTATTAGCATATGAAATGCATGTTTTAATAGCGGCTAAGAGTCATGTTTTTCATGACAGTACCCCTAAATTTTTCATGATAGTACCCCTACATTGGGAAGGGG
Organism: Solanum corneliomulleri; assembly: GCA_027704805.1. NCBI lineage: Eukaryota > Viridiplantae > Streptophyta > Magnoliopsida > Solanales > Solanaceae > Solanum > Solanum corneliomulleri. The sequence goes on along the minus strand of JAKWIY010003061.1, from coordinate 43,242,292 downwards.
CTGGGAAGTATAGTTTAAAAAGACTAGTATTGAGCATATTAAATACATGATTTATTTGATTTACTTATATTTTTTTTTGAATGTGTAAGAAAATGCCGGTAATTGACTTTGAATTGTGGCTAGAAGTAAATTCGATCTATTGTAGTGAATGATGAATAGTTTTTGTACTATTGTCATATACGTTTGAATGCATTTGATTTAGTGGAATTTAATGATATTAGAGATCTTTAAGCAAACACTTTTCCATGTATTGGTTGTAAAAGACATGTTTTATCAAGCGTATTTGATATATATGACTTCAATTTATTTATTAGCTAATTTTGTGCTTTAGGTCACTTGTATATTTAATTATGTGATTATATATTGAGTATATGCAATTCAAAAGTGTTGATGTAGGATGCACAATGATAAAGTTATGTTTTATAAGTGTTACTCCAGATGAGAAATAAAGTTACATTTTATAAGTGTTGCTCTAGATAACATATAAAAGGCAACACTTTTGAAGTGTGACCAATAACACCACAAAGGAAACAATTTTAAGTGTAGTATATTAAAAAAGGCGTCGCTAATGCATCACAACATAACATTCGCTTATACCTCTTTGGCTACGCTTTATAAGTGTAGCCAAAGATGGCTACATTTAAGAAGTGTTGTCTAATGTCAAAGGTTATGCTTCATTATGTCACCCCCCTAAAAAGTGTTGCCTAAAGTCCCAAAGTGTATCCTTTTATAAAAGGCCACACTTTTTGCTAGTTTAGGCTACACTTTACTGGAGTTTCCGTAGGCCTAAAATGGTGTAGTGCCGGTATTCCATTCACTCGGGTGCTACACAGATGTACTTACTGTGACTTAAGCAAAACATATTGGTGGAATGGTATGAAAAGGGACATAGCAGACTTTGTTGCTAGGTGCCCAAATTGCCAACAACTGAAAGCAAAGCATCAAGGCCGGGTGGCTTGACTCAAAATATAGATATTCCGACATTGAAATGGGAGGATGTTAACATGGACTTTGTAGTTAGGTTGCCACATACTAGAAGAAAACATGACTCTATGGGTCATTGTGGATAGGCTAACCATGTCCGCACATTTCCGTCCCGTGAAGGTCACATATTTGGTGGAAGATTATGTAAAATTGTACATTAAATAAATAGTGAAGTTACATGGAGACCCTTTGTCCATAATTTCTGATAGAGGTACTTAATTTTCCTTCCATTTTTGGAGTTCTTTCCAAAGTGGGATTGGTACGAAGGTGGAGCTTAGTACCGCCTGTCATCCTAAGACGGATGGTCAAGCGGAACACACTATTCAAACTCTTGAGGATATGTTGATGGCATGTTTCATCGACTTCAAGGGTAATTGGGATTACCACCTACCCTCAATAGAGTTCTCCTACAACATAGCCACCACTCAACTATCTCTATGGCACCCTTCAAGGCACTTTATGGGAGAAGGTGTATATCTCCAATTGGGTGGTATGAGGTAGGTGAGTTTGATCTAATTTGTCCCGACTTGGTCGATTAAGCCCTGGATAAGGTTCAAGTTATCCTAGATAGACCAAAAGCAGCTAAAAGTCGACAAAAATCTTATGCCGACAATAGAAAGAGGTACCTGGAATTCGAAGTAGGAGATTAGGTCTATTTGAAAATTTCACCCATGAAAGAGGTGATGAGGTTTGGAAATAACGGAAAACATAGTCCTTGTTATGTTTGCCCTTGTGAAATTTTTAAGCGAGTTGGGAGTGTATCCTATGAGTTGTGGTTGCCGAATGAGTTGGACATAATTCTACCGGTATTCCATGTTTCCATGCTCAAGAAGTGTATAGGGGACCCGGTTTCCATTCTTCCTCTAGAAGGTTTGGGGGTAAAAGAGGATCTTTCTTATGAAGAGATCCCGGTTAAGATCTTGGATAGCCAAGTTAAGAAATCGAGGAATATGGAGTTTTCCTCCGTAAATGTTCTATGGAGGAACCACCTTGTTGAGGGTGCAAAATGGGAGGCCGAGGCAGACATGAAGAGGCGCTATCCTCATCTTTTCCCCTTACTCCTAGAAAAGACTAAGGTTAGTAATTTCTTATATGACTATTTTGAATAATGTTGAACATATCAAGTTTTTTTTCTTCGAAATATGTGCATATTATAGTAGATATTCATGCCTAAGTTGAGTTCTTGTCTTTCCATGAAATATGTTTATTATGTCGCTTTCACTTGAGTGTGTTGTGTGCTATAACTGTTCATGGAAGATTATAATGAGCAAAATTGATATTGTTTGATAAGAAATCAACATGTTAACTCATAATGTTCGTATTTAGATCATCTTGAAATGGAAAAGGAAGTACCTCCTTATGTGATATGAAAGTTGAGTTTTTGTTACAAGTATATGTGGAGTAAGTTCCTAATTCTTGAGGCCATGTTATGTGTTGAAAGAAGTTGATATTTCCTTTTATTAGATGTGATTCATTCGGTTGTATTGTTGATTGGTTAGCTTCTAGTCTTGAGTCTTAGTTTTCATATAAAAAGGTTTACAATGTCATTATGGGACGAATGTTCCTAAGCGACGGAGTATTGATACACTCAGAAATTTCCACAACTTATAGCAGAGCCTTATATATTTAGTAATTATGGTTTTAGACCTAAACAGGTATAAATAACTTGTTTGACTATTATTTGAGCAATAGGATAAAATAAAAGCCTTAACGTCCAGAAACTAGCGAAATTAACGAGTAGATGTCCCTATGTTTGGTGAAGGTTTCGGAGGGTCAAATTACGTATAAAACATTTAAATACTTTGGATATGTAGATTTTAGTATAGAGATTCTAAAATTATGATAACGACACCCCAAGGACCACCGGAAGGGTCCTTGGATGGACCCTAACATGGGAGGCAGGCTGCCAAAGAAGCCTGCGTAAGTTAGGATTCAATTGGCTGCTACGCGACGCGAAGCCCACATAGACCTCACTGGTTCAATTTTCATTTTCAAAATAAAAAGTGTGAGTTGGCCCCGCGACGCTGAGCCACTTCCCAGATTCGTAAAAAGTCATATTTTTCGGTGTTTTGACTTCACAAATAAACCCATTAAAGTGAGGGGTCTTTTGGATAATTTAATGGGTGAATATACAATTTCTTAGGGTCAGTTTTACGTCAATTTTATCACTCAAACCAAGTCACTCAAAGTTGAACTCAAAATCTCTCTCTCCCAAATTCTCTCTTTTTCTCCAAAACTTCATTGAAGACCAATAGAGCTCCAAGAATAAGATCAAGCCTTTATGTTTTTCAACTCAATTTTGTGGCTTTATCATATATAATGTATGGTTTCTTTCACTCTTGGAATTCTTTCCCCAAGAGGTCCTTCAAAAGATGATTTCTAACTGCCCTAAAACAAGGATTTTTCTACTCACATGGGTCTTCTTTCTAAAACAAAATTGTGAGTTATTTTGTGATGAATTATGAAGAATTAATGTTGTTTAAGTATGAATTGATTTTCAATTGATGAATTCCTATGAGTTTTCCCGTGACTCATATCTTTCCCCGAAATCCCTAATTTCTTGGATTGAGTAAGGTGAATTGTTGATAGTGATGAACATGTCCCTTGATTACTTTGATTTTAGTTATGTTAATACTTCATGAATTGCCCTATTTCATATGTTGGTTATGAGTTCTTGGGAATTGAAGTGCGAAGTCCCGTGAAAAGCAATGAGGTATGATCTTGATTCTCCACTGATCTCAATTATGCAAGGTGAAATGTAGTTATTTGATAATGATGTTATAATTAATTGTGTTGTTGTGATGTTGGTGACAAGGGTCCCTCACACCTAACCTAGATTTATGAATTGGCTATGAAGTATGAAATTATGTTTTGGTGTGATTATTATATGATTGAATGTAGTATCTCATGATTGTAATATTATGTCTAAAGTGAAAGGATAGTTCTCACTTGTGATCACCTCTGAGCTATTATGATAAGAGGTTTACCAAAGGTTCTAGAAGAGACCAATGTGAAATTATACGATGTAATAAGATGATTACGAAAGGAAACAATTGCTTAGCACCGAAAGGGCATGTAAATGAGATGGAGGTCTCACATTAGTATGTCCGAACTCTCACATGGGTTTCCTCACGTTAGTAAGTCCGAATTCCCTAATATGTGTTGTCTCATGAGATGGAAACCTTCAGGTTAATACAATACCTCGAAAATTACTTAGGTGAAGCTAGATACTAACATGGTTTTAATTATGGTATAAGGTTCTAAAATGTGCTATAATGTGGTATTGATGCAGTGTCTAGAGTTTTATGTTATTTGGAAGTGAAACGTCAAGGAATCACTAAGGCATTCGATGACTAAGTCACCTATGTCCCTCATATGTGGTTATATGTGTAATTCTGTTTTTAATGAGTTAATTATGTCATGATATGAGTTATTATAGTGTTTGTAGTCAGTTTTTCAAGTTTCTTGATGTTTGGAGGTCAAACGTCCATGAACGTCCATGACGTTCGAAAGGTTTGGCTTGAAACGACCTTGTGTGTCTTTGCATGTTTCATTGAGTTTTACATGTTCATTTTGGATGAAATTAATGTAAGAGTTACTATACGCGTATACAAGCATGATTGAGTTTTAAACGTCCAGGAAAATATCCCCAAGGACCATCCAAGGGTTCTTGAGGAAGGACCCTTTTCATTTAGCCAAGACAGCCCAACCTACGGAGGCAATCGACGCCCAGTGGGTAAGTCGATGCCCCATAGGTGAGGGGTCATTGATGGATACTTAGGCTTGGGGAAGAAGAATCCAAAGACCAGCCTCAGTCCCAAACCACGGACCAACCACACGGTCCATTGGTCAAGGAACGCGCTGTCCATGGTCTTCAATCTGGGAAGATTGTCTCTGCGCAACTTACTCTTAAGTTCAAGGGGTGAAGTTGTAAATTCACCCTAAGTCCAAATCAGATAAAGGGCGGTTACTTTGGGGTCTTTTGTCTATTTAAACATATTTATAAGCCTTTAACACTTAGAAGATTTCATTCTTCAAAATCAAAACCCAATTTCCTTTTGAAATTCTCAAGAACTCAATTGGAGCCAAAACTCAAGGAAGGACTTGGATTGGAGAATTGAGTGGAGATTATTCATCAAATTTGAGGATTATATTTATTGAGGTATGATATTTGATCCTTGAAACTCTATTCATTAAGGAGCCACACTTTCAAAGAGATTTTTAAAAGTTTTCAATGACGAATTGTCCAATTTAATGATCTATCCATGGGTTCTTGCATTAAAGGTTTTAAAGCATTGTATATTGATTGAATTAGTTTTGATTAGATGATTTTAACTCAATTAACCTATGAACTCATATAATTGATGAACCCTAGTTTTTGACTACTTTATGCGTTAAGTGATTTGGACTTAAATGCTTATGAATTCTAGAGTACCTTTTTATGGGCTATTGATTGATGTAATAATTGTATCGAATTGATATAGATGTTGTCTTAAATTGATGAATATATATTGAATTCACCTAGTTTCATTTAATATCATAGCTTATCTATTGAATTAGAGATTATGACCATGGGTGAGGGCCTCATGGTATTGAATTGGATAATTTAGCATTGGATTGAAGTGTTGAGGATGGAGAGGTGGTAGGCTGCCCTAATTTTCTTTATTTTATGCTAATTAGAATTAAATTATATTGTTATTGGTATGGTCCACTTATGGTGGCGGTGTTATGTACCTTACATGCAATTGATGTGGCTTTGTCAGCGTTACTTTATGTAATATGATGATCATTGTCTTGTCAGAAAGTACTTGATGTATTATGATGGTTTCTGTAGTTTATTTATGTGAAGTATGAGTATATCTACCTACATGTAATGTAATGTTAAAGTATATACGTTCTATGCATATTAGGAAATCATGTAGACTATGACTATGTGCTTATATGTGTAGTCTTAGATGTTGATGCATGATTGTTCCTACTTGACTATATGATTCAATGATTGTTATATTGTTGATTTTATACTAATGTATAGGATGACATAAGATTATAAGGTTCATTCCTAAGTCCTTCAAAGAATGAAATGGTATATGTGTAATAAAGTAAAGAATGTTGTGTCTTATTTCAGTAGACTTGTGTACCTTACTTGATACATGTATGAATGATATGTGAATATTACATGTCTTGACTAGGTAGTCTTAGTGGACCCTTTTCATGTATAAATGATTGATATGTTAGACCTTAGATGATGTTAAGAAGGTAATTTACGTGGAACCTTAAACCTAGTGGTAAGGTTATGAATGTTAAAGTCGAAGATCCATAATGGTATCCTTCATTTAAAGAAATGATGGACTTAGGGTTGATTGGATGGAACGACATCATATCATCTTTAGGAATGTCATGATGAGCTATCTTAGTCGCCATATAAAGGTAGCCCTAGCGGACCTCTTTGGTAGGGTGAATGTGATTGAGTTATGAACTAGATGATGAACCTACTCATCTAATCCTTTATTGTCAATTAATCTATGAGAACGAAGCATAGCACCAAGTTATTATGTTTTAGGAAGTATCTCTACTTGAGAATGAGACTAGAGTACAATATAACTATACTTGAGAATGAGACTAGAGTGCATAAAAGCCCTTCATGTTCCTTAACCATGTGCCTATATGGGATGTGTCCTAGTTCTACTCTTGGAAAGTAGAACACCTAATCCGAGTAGGTTAGAACTCCAAATTTCATGTCTACGTATCATTGTCTATGTCATTTATTGTCTATTCTCATCAAATGGGATACCTACTAGCATTAGATAAGTTCTATGAAGTTTAGGGGTGGTATGGGACGTTTTCTAGACATTGAACAATAAGTTTTTAAGGTTTTAGTTAGAGTCCCTATGTCTTGTCCAATATCATTACTTGAATGTCTTATGTGATGAGTGAGTCTTAAATGAACTAATGAATTAAATTGCTTAAGTTAAGAAAGCATGTTAAATGAATAAGTGTTTATCTACAGTAGCTAAGGGTTGTCTAGTTAAGGTGTCGAAGGGGCATAGGAATGGTCATTTCGTATCTTACATAGATAAGTCTTAAAAATGACTCTAGTTAGAGAAGATGTTGATTATGTGGGCATGATCTAAGACTTAGTTATTCTTAAGGATTATTTAAGTAATCTTGAAGAAGTCAATCATGGACGTTATCTTCTTGATTTACTTAAGTAAGTCTTTTGATAGCCTTTTGAAGAAGATGGAATACTATCTATATGTTAATGTATTAAGTGAGAAAGATCCTATATTAGGTAATTTATAGGATCTCTTAAGTGTGTGTGTAAGTGATTGTTTGGGAGGTCTCTTCACAACTCACTCAAGTGAGACTGAGAATCACTTTTGGTAGAAGGATCTCATGTTCATGTGTATGATGTCTTGTAAGTGTGTGTTGATCTCATTGTAGGTGGTCTTAAGTAGTACTTAGGTGTGACTTGAGAGGTTGTATGGGTGGTATTTTTGTCTTACTTATGTGAGTATTACGATCCCTTTTAGTGAGCGGATTGCATGCTAGGAAATGTTCCTTTTGAAGTTGTGAAACTTCAATGTTACCTAAAGAAGTAGTCACTTTAAAGTGACATAGTTCTGTAAAGATTTGTATAAATGAACTAAATTGCTTAAATTTTATGTTATGTATTTCTAAGTTGTTAAATTCTTTCTTATGATTATATTATGAAATTTAAGTAAAAAAGATGCATATTTCTAATAAATGGCCGTTTTTATGATTTTATGCATTATGTCATACTTAGTACATGTGTTTGTACTAATTATATGTTTTTATCTATCTCTGCAGTGGTTGGTAGGTGAGGAGCATTTGGGAATCAAGACTTGGATCGTAGCATCATTCAAGTGAAGTTGATGTGTGTCCTCATTTGACTAGAGGACATAAGATGTCTTTTATTTCATTAACTGAAGCATTGTAATAGACTAAGTATTTCTATATTTTGAAATGTGGGCCGTTTCCCTAATTATTCTCGTGTCTAAGCTTTGATGAGATTGAGACTTATTATTTCCTATGATTTGTAATGAAAGTTGTTATTGAAGATATTCCAATGATTTGTGGAAAGTTTTAATTCCGCACTACTTTTCATTATTTTTATGAGATAAATGATAGGAAAAAGTCTTGTACAAGTCTTGTGAGAGCTCAAGCACGCTGGTTGCAATCCGAGATTGGCCCAATCTTTTAGGGCGTGGTCTCCGGGTGTGAAAAGCTTGGTATTAGAGCATATGTTATGAAAGTAGTCTTAGGAATGAAAAAGTCTCATCAAGTCACATCTAGTAGAGTCTTGACCATCGGTGTGAGTCGCGACACATCTATGGGCGAGAGATTATAGGACGATACGGTCTCCTTCCTTTTCTACTCCTATGTCGTGCCGTAGAGTAAAGGTTATAAGTACTCTTTTCTTATGGTTTTCCTTGTGTTTGTAGGAAGATGAATATGAGGAGGACACCGACTAGGAGAGTGAAGAAGAATGATGTGAATGAGGAGATTCCTCCTCAAGTTGAGCAAGTTCTTCAAGGTGCTCAAGTTCGTATTGGAGGTCAAGGTAATGATGATCTGTTAGTTCCCCAGAATTGACTAATAGAGAGATTAGAGAGGCTTTGCTTGCCTTAGCCCAAGCCGAGACTACACAAGTGAATTTGAGTATGGATCCTAGAGTTAATGTTGTGGAGAGCACTATGACATCCAGATTGAGAGATTTTATGAGGATGAATCCTCCTATCTTTCTTGACTCTAATGTGGTAGAGGATCCCTAAGAGTTTATTTATGAGGTGTATAGGATTGTGCATGCTATGGGAGTGACTTCTTGGAAGAAGGCGGACTTGGCTTCATATCAATTGAAAGATATTGCTCAAGTGTGGCATACACAATTGAAAGGCAACATGCCGGTTGAGTCGGGTACTATTGAGTGGGAAGAATTTAAGGCAACTTTTATTGGAAAGTACTATCTCCGTGACAGGAGGGAGTTTAAGGTAGAGGAGGTTATCAAACTCAATCAAGGCAATATGAGAATTGAGGAACACTCTTGGAAGTTCTCTATGTTGTCCAAATATGTCCCATCTCTTGTGTCTTACTCTAGGGATGATATGAGTAGGTTCATGATGGGTGTCGCAGATCTAGTGAGGGAAGACTGTCGTACGACCATGCAACATGATGATATGACCCTAGCTAGACTCATGGTGTATGCCCAATCAACTGAAGTGTCCAAACTTAAGAGTATGTCTAGGAACTTGAAGAGAAGTGGTTCTAGTGACTAATATTGAAACTAGGTTAAAAAAGAAGGCTCATACTCAAGATGAACCCAGGATTTATAAGGTAATCTGATAAAGGAGGTTTTTCTCAAAATGAAAAGTCTACATGTGTCACTTGTGGAAAAAGGCACTATGGGAAATGTCTAACCGGTACTAGTAGTTGCTTTGGTTGTGGGAAGGATAATCATAAGATGATGGATTTTCCTAACATTGAGTCTAGAGGAAGAGAAGGTAATCAAGTTTCTCCTAATATTCTGAAGGATGATGCTCCAAATAAGAGGCGTTTCTATGCACTCCGGACTAGAGGAGAAATTTTGGATGATGATTATGATGATGGTAAGTCCTTGTATTTCTCTTTAGTGTTATGAGTTACTTTTAAGTGGTGGAGTATGGTGAGTAGTGGAGTGTTAATTGATTGTCCTATCTATTCTATTCAACTCTAGTTTGAGAGTAGAAAGTCATAGAAGTATGTTGCATGTGCCTAGTGTTTAGGGGTCTTATTGAAATTTAATTTTATTTATTCCTTGCATTGTTCATTTTATGAAGTTTTGATTATGTTGTAAGATGTGTTTATGTGGTTCTACATTGTACAGAAGCATGTTTCTATCATGAATTGCCTAAAAGTTGCATTTTTGGAAAAATTGTAAAACCCATTGTAATGCATGCCTGCTAAAAATTTTGAAAAATTGAATAATTCATTCTTTGATCCAAAATTATTGTAATGTGGTTAAAAATGATTTATATGATCATGACATTTAATATAAAATGAGTTTTTGCTATTGAAAATGAAGGATGTGAGTTTTATAGCATGATAAGTTGTAGATTTGCTTCTAGTTTCTTGTTGTGTTGTGTTCCTCTTGATTATGTGAAATTGATGTTCTCTTATATGTTTGTATCATATAAGATGTTACATGGTATGGTCATGATTTGAAAATTGAATCTCTATTCTTGGAATTGTTTGGAAATTGGCAAGTGTCATTCGATGATGATTGTTGTCCAAGAGGGGGAGATTGTAGTACCTCGAAAATGACTTAGATGAAGGTGGAGAATAAAATTTTTTTCATGATGGTATTAGGTCCTAAAATTGTCTATAATGTGTTATTGAGTCAATGTCTAGAGTTTTAGGCGATTTGAAAGTGAAACATCAAGGGACGACTAAGACGTTCGACGACTAAGTCACCTATGTGTCTCATATGTGGTTATATGCTTAATTGTGTGTTTAATGAGTCAATGAGGTCATTATATGATTTATTATAGTGTTTATAGGCAGTGTGTAAAGTTTTGTGAAGTTTGGAGGTCAAACGTCCATGACGTGTGAAAGGTTTACCTTGAAACAACACTGTGTGTCTATGCGTCTTTCGTTGAGTTTTACGTGTTCATTTGGGATGAAATTCATGTGAGAGGTACTAAACTTGTATACAAACATGTTTGGGTTGGAAACGTCTAAGGAAAACATCCCAAATAACCATACAAGGGTCCTTGAGGAAGGACCCTTTTAATTGAGCAAAGACTGACCAAGACAACCCAACCTATTGAGGCAATCGACGCCCAGTGGGTCAATCGACGCCTTGTAGGTGAAGGGTCGTTGGTGGACACTTAGTCCTGGGAAGGAGATGAAAAAGAACAGACTTAGTCCGAAACCACGGACCAACAAGACGTCTGATGGTCAAGGGACGGGTCATCGATGGTCCTCTGTCTGTAAAGACTGTCTCTGCGCAACTTCCTGTTAAATTCAAAAGGTGAGTTGTAAATTCACCCCATGTCTAAATAAGATTAATGGAATTTAATTAGGGGTATATTGGGTATTTTAAACATGTTTATAAGCCTTTACCACTTAGAAGATTTAATTCTTCAAAATCAAAACCCAAATTCCCTTAGAAATTCTCTAGAACTCCATTGGAGCAAAAACTCAAGGAAGTGCTTGGATTGGAGAATTGCGTGGATATTCTTCATCAAATTGGAGGATTAGATTTATTGAGTTATGGTTTTTATCCTTGAAACTCTATTCATCAAGGAGCCCAACTTTCAAACAGGTTTTCTAAAGTTTTCAAAGATGAATTGTCCAATTTCATGATCTATCCATAGGTTCTTACATTAAAGGTTTTCAAGCATTTTACATTGATTTAATTGAGGTTAATTAGATGATTTTAACTCAATTAACCTATGAACTCACGTAATTGATTAACCCTAGTTTTGGCTACCTTATGGGTTAAGTGATTTAGACTTAATGCTTATGAATTCAAGTATAGTTTTCTATGACTTATTGATTGATGTAATAATTGTATTGAATTGTTATCTAGGTTGTTTTATATTGATGAATATATGTTTAATTGACCTAGTTTAATTAAATATCATAGTTTATGTATTGAAATATTGTGTTATGGCCATGAGTGACGGCCTTATGATATTGAATTGGATGATTTAGCATTGGATTGAAGTGTTGAGGATGGAGTGGTGGAACTCTGCCCTAATTATCTTTACTTAATGCTAATAAGACTTAAATTATGTTGTGATTGGTATGATCTACTAATGGTGGCGGTGTTATGTGCCTTACTTGCAATTGAAGTGGCCTTGTCGGCGTCACTTTATGCAATACGATGATCATGGCCTTGTCAGAAACTACTTGAAGAACTACAATAATTTGTGTAGTTGAATTATGTGAAGTATGAGAATATTTATCTACATGATAAGTAATGTGAAAGTATGTGTTCTTTCTATGTATATTAGGAAATCATGTAGACTATGACTATGTGTTTATTTGTTTAGTCTTAGATGTTGATGCATGATTGTTCCTACTTGACTATATGAGTCTATTATGGTTATATTGATGATGTTATAGTAATGTATAGTTTGACATAAAGATGATAAGGGTCATTCCTAAGTGTTTCAAAGAATGATATGGTATATGTGTAATAAAGTAAAGAATGTTGTGTCTTGTTTTAGTAGACTTGTGTCCCTTACTTGATACATGTATGAATTATATGTGAATATGAGATGTCCTGACTAGTAGACTTAGTTCACCCTTTTCATGTATGAATGAATGATATGTGAGACCTTAGATGTTTTTAAGAACGTCATGTACGTGATACCTTCAACCTAGTGGTAAGGTTATAAATATTGAAGTTGAAGAGCCATAATGGTATCCTTCATGTAATGAAATGATGGACTTAGGGTTTATTGGATAGAATGGCATCATATAATCCTTACAAAAGTCATGATGATCTATCTTAGTCGCCATTGAAAGGTATCCCTAACGGACCTTTTTGGTAGGGTGAATGTGATTTGGTTATGAACTAGATAAGTAACCTATTCATGTGATCCTAAAGGGTCAACTACTCTATGAGAACGAAGGCTAGCACCGAATGATTATGCTATGGGAAGTAGCTCTACTTGAAAAGGAATTTAGAGAACAATGTACCTTTACTTAAGAATGAGACTAGAATGCATAAAAGCCCTTCATATTCCTTAACCATGTTCCAACATGAGATGTGTCCTAGTTCAACTCTTGGAAAGTAGAACACCTCATCCTAGTAGGTTAGAACTCAAAATTCCATGTTTAGCTATCATGGTCTATGTCAGTTATTGTCTATTCTCATCAAATGGGATACCTACTATCATTAGAGAAGTTCTATAAAGTTTAGGTGGTGGTATGGGACGCTATTTAGACATTGAACAATAGGTTTTTAAGGTTTTTGGTAAAGTCTCTACGTCTTGTCCAAGATCATTACTTGAATGTCTTTATGTGATGAATGAGTCTTAAATGAACGACTGAGTTAAATTGCTTAAGTTAAGAAAGCATGTTAAATGAATAAGTACTTATGTACAGTAGCTAATGGTTGTCTAGTTAAGGTGTGGAAAGGGAATAGGAATGGTCATTTCGTATCTTACCTAGATAAGCCTTAAGAATGACTCTAGTTAGGGAAGAAGTTGATTGTGTGGAACTGATCTAAGCCTTAGGTAGTCGTAAGGATTAATTAGGTGGTCTTTAAGAGGTCAATCATGGACGTTATATTCTTGATTTACTTAAGTAAGTCTTTTGATAACCTTTGGAAGGAGAATGTCATATTATCTATATATTGATGTATTAAGTGAGAAAGATTCTATCTTAGGTAATCTATAGGATCTCTAAAGTGTGTGTGTAAGGGCTTGGATGGGTGGTCACTTCACAACTCACTCAAGTGAGACTTCAAATAACTTTTGGTAGAAGGATCTCATGTTCACGTGTATGATATCTTGTAAGTGTGTGTTGATCTAATTATAGGTGGTCTTAAGGAGCATTTAGGTGTGCCTAGAAATGTTGTATGGGCGGTCTCTCTTTGTCTTAGTTAAGTGAGTCTTACGATAGCTTTTAGCTTGAGGATTGCATGCTAGGAAGAGTTCCTTGTGAAGTCGAGAAACTTCACTGTAACCTTAAGAAATAGTCATTGTAAAGTGACATAGTTCACTGTAAAGATTTGTATAAATGAACTAAATTGATTAAATGTTATCGTATGTGTTTCTAAATTATTAAATGTAATTCTTATGGTTATATTATAATATTTAAGTCAAAAATATGCATATTTATAATAAATGTCCATTTTCATGATTTTATGCATTATGACATACGTAGTACATGTGTTTGTACTAACTCCATTTTTTTATTTATCTCTATAGTGGTTGGTAGGTGAAAAGCATTTTGGAATCAAGACTTGGATGGTAGCATCATTCGAGTGAAGTTGAAGTATGTCCTCATTTGACTCAAGGGCATAAGATGTCTTTTATTTCCTTTATCGAAGCATTGTTATAGACTACGTATTTCTATATTTTAAATTTTGTGTCGTGTCCCAAAGTATTCTCGTGTCTAAGCTTTGATGAGATTATTAACGATATTCTTATATTTTGTGAAATGTTTTAATTACTCACTACTTTTCATTATGTATATGTGATGAACAATATAGAAAGGGCTCGTACAAGACCTTTGAGAGGTCAAGTATACCGGTTACAATCCGAGATTAGCCCAATCTTCTAGGATGTGGTCTCATGATGTGATAGTCAGTAAGTCAAGGTTTCTAGCAACGATCTCCTTGACTCTTAACTATGTGTCCACATAGGACTCTAGCTTAGTTGATCCACCTGGATAGCTATGTATGAATGGTTGCTTCTTAGGCAAGTGTTAACCCTTTATTTTTGGTGTGGGAGTAGAACACCAGATTCCATGTAGCTCACATGGTCTCATATTGGTTATCGCACTTCTTTCCCTAATGTAAAGGTAAATGAATAAGTTAAGTACTGAAATCTTATTAGGGTTGTCTTGAAGGCTACTACACAGGGCAAGGGAGGGTATGAGACTTCTCTTACTCATTGCACATTTGGGATCCTAAGGGTTCTAAGTAGTGTTCTTTTATGATTAAGATTATGATTATAGTTATGATTAATAATCTATGAGTAATAATTAATGTACAATCTTTTTATGAAAATATGTCGTAAGTATGAAGTGGGTTGCTTAATTTGATACTTAGGCTTGGATGGGATTATCTGGCTCTATATCAGGCTCTATATTTGGCATGAGTTCCAAGGATAGATCCACTCATCAAGCCTTATTAGTTTTGTCTATGTTTTGAGACAATTGTTCCATTCTCATGTTGGGACTTTCGTTTTATCCTATATGGCATATTGTAATAGACTAAGGGTTATGACCAAACTATTGTGATACACTTTATAGATGGTTTAATGTGAGACAAAGTATTAGAAAAAACTTCTATTTGTTGTATGTTTTTATGTGAGAAGCCTATCTATGCTTCCTAAGTAGAGCTCTATATAAACCTCCTTGCTATATAAACAAAAGTTTTAAATTTTCTCGTATTTCCTTACTTATGATGTTATATAATGAACCTAAGGGATTGTCTTAGTCATCGTAGAGGATGGCAATGTCGGTTATGCCTAAAGGGTACCTTGGGGAGTAACATATTCATCCGAGTGTGACAAAGATGTACATAGATCATAAGTGAGTTTATTGGTAATCAGGTATGAGCCAAGACATCAAAAAGTTTTGGGCTAAGTGTCAATATTGTCAACAAGTGATGTATGAACATTAAAGGCCTTCCTGGCTACTTCAAAAGATGTCGATTCCGGAAAGATAGTGGGAAATGATAGCTTTAGATTTTGTGGTTGGTCTTCTCAAGACTTTGGGGAAATTTGATTTTATTTGGGTGGTAGTTGATAGGTTGACTATGTCACCCATTTCATTCCGGTAAGAGTGGATTACAACGCTGAACAATTGGCTAGGATTTATGTTAAGGAGATAGTGAGGATGCATAATGTACCTCTTCCCATCATCTCACATTGGGGTACCTATTTCACTTCTATGTTTTAGAGGAAGTTGCATGATGAATTGGACAGAAAAAAAATTCTTAGTACAACCTTCTATCCCTAGAAGTATGGACGACAAAAAAGGACTACATAAGTGTGGGATGACATGTTGAGAGCTTGTGTAATTGACTTTAGAGGGCATTAGGATAAGTTTCTATCACAAAGTGAGTTATCCTATAATAATAGTTATCACTCTATCATTAATATGACACCTTTTGAGGTTTTCTGAAGGTGAGGATTTAGATCACTTATAGGTTTGTTTGAATTGGGAGATGTAAGACCTTTGGGGGTTGAATTAGAAAGGATTCTCAAGATAAGGTGAAGGACATTCAAGCCAAACTTCTCGCCGCGTAGAGAATACAAAAAAAGTATGCGGATCATAAGGTGATGAGATTTTGTAAGAGGGATAAGTTGAGTCCTCGTTATATTGGTCCGTCTGAGATGCTTGAGCGTGAAGTACCGGTGGCGTATATATTGGCTCTACCTCCTAATTTTTCTGGTGTACATCCTGTATTTCATGTGTCTATGTTGAAGAGATATCACGCTAATGGTGACTATATCATTAAGTTGGACTCAATAGTGCTAGACAAGGACCTCCAATAAGGAGGAACCTATTGCTATCATTGATAGTGATGTTCAAAAGTTGAGAACCAAAGATATTAAGTCTGTAAAATTTCAATAGAAGCATCGGCCAGTTGAGGAATCTACTTAGGAGACCAAGACGGATATATGAGACAACTATACATAATTGTTCATCGAATAGGGTACTACCTTGTTCCTTTTCTAGCCTACTTGTCCTTAGTTTATCACTTGGGACGAGTTAGGGAAAAGTGTTATATATATTAACGACCGAGTTTTGACGTTATAGAAATGCCAATGGAGAAAAATTGGGGCCGCAAAATTTGTTCGTCGTACTAGGATTTTCCAAACCTTGTCCAAATTTGGAGGAAATTCGAGTCGTCAAGGTGTAGGGAAATCATATAGAAATAGGGTGGAGTAAATAGGAATTTTATTACATAATAGGTTAGATAACTCGTTAAAGGATCCGTACGAATTTACAAAATTGAATTTTGATAAATAGACCTTGGGGAATCGACCATAGCATTAGGGGTACTTTAAGGGCTTATGGTTTAAGAGTATGTTATGAAAGACGAAAATTGAAACTCCCCAAGGAGCTCACTTCTCGTTTCATCCCGCTGCAGTGGGATTCTTCTGCTACAACGACGCTCGTACAGCGGAAAGGGGTATCGCTGTAGAAGACGAGATGGAGATTGAATTATAGGATTTTTAAGTTGTTTCAAGATGGAGCTCAGTGGTTCAAAATGTTCCGCTACAACGACACCGCAACAACGTAATGGTTAGACAACCTTCTTATATATTTTTCACCTTTTTGGGTTAATTGACGACCTCTAGGCTATTTCAACTGATTTTCCATCATTTTGAAGCTAGAAGTAAGTTTTTCATTCCCTGGATTTGTTTTTCAATACGTAGAATGTTTTTGAATGGGTCTATATTTATGGGGAAGAATTTCTTGAAAAATTCTATGGTGGAATTGACCCTTAATTTACTAGTTGGGTCATGGGTGTAGAACTAGGGTTCATTGTTTGTTAGTATTCCCAGAATTTACTATTTCTTTATTAATTCATGTATATAAATTGTTGTTTGTAGACCACGAACAAGTGGAACGAATCTAGATTGGGAAGGATAAAGTTGTCTAGGGTTTCAAGCTTATTTCGAGATAGGTTATGGTTGTGATTCT
Source organism: Solanum corneliomulleri (assembly GCA_027704805.1). Classification (NCBI taxonomy): domain Eukaryota; kingdom Viridiplantae; phylum Streptophyta; class Magnoliopsida; order Solanales; family Solanaceae; genus Solanum; species Solanum corneliomulleri. Next base: position 43,224,913 of record JAKWIY010003061.1, on the reverse strand, counting down.
ATGATCGTATGATATACATTTGCTTTGCTTCGTTGTGATACTTGTATATGTATACATGTTTCAATATTTATCATCGATGTTATAATGAGGTATATGAATATCGATACCATAAATTCATGACTTGAATGGGTAATCTTGATGTGCTATTGTGATGTGTGATAAGGATCGGCTGCCACATTCCGCCATACTAACTTGGATTGGATTGCCACTTTTCGGCATGCTAGCTAGGATCTATATCCATGTTCTGTCATGAAATATGGATTGAATTGCCACGTTCCGGCATGCTATCACTTTGACTTTTTGTTCCATGATAGGACCATCTATATGATGTAGCATGTGAATTTTGATGTTTATTCGTATGATAGTATTTAATACGTTGATATTTATAAATGTGTTTAGAATGTTGTAATTGCTTGTTGATGTTAAACTAGTGGGATAGTTGTGTGATCCTACAAGTACATGGTGGTTGTGTACTTCTTTTGTACTTGCTCTTATTTTTGTTGAGTACATGGCATCTTTATGTGACTGTTAACACACCTTGTTTAGGAGATCAATGATTGGTTCAAGTTCAAGGGTAAGTCACATCATTCGTGCTACCATGGAACTCTCTTTAGTCTATGTTCACATTTTTCAAACCTAGACCTTATTTTAGTTAGTTAGATAGTTCACTAGGATTTTTGTAAGATTTGGTTCTTGTTTCTAGTTTTTGTACATTGACTTTCAGATTTTAGGTTTATCTTCTGCATTGTTAGTTAGTTATTAGATATTTAATTAGTAATAGAACTTAACTTAGTTTTTTAACTTGCTTCTGTAACCTAAGTGTCTTAGTTTTTAGATTAATTTCTTTGGCTGGTTGTTAGTAGTAATTCTCTTACCGAGTTGTAGTGTGGGTGTCATTTATGACGGTCTGGGTCGTGATAGTCAATCTCCCATATCATCATTGCAGCTTTACCCTTTTTCTTGACAAACGAGACAACCTACGCACAAACAAGATCATCTTGCTCCTCAAATCACAAACCAACTCCTGAGCATAATTGGACACCTCATATTCTTACTAGTAAAATCACCAACACCTCACGTGGAATTTAATATTACGGAATTAATAAAACAATACTTCAAAACTATTAGTCAATAAAACTAAAATACTATATCATCGTACATACAAGATTACATAGTGACAAACATTAGTAATGTAAATGAAGATGACAAATATATCATCTTATCATTTGTCTTTCAATAAGTCAACTTTAATTTGATTTTATAATGTATTGTGCTATTTCCCGAAAGTGTTACTATTTGCAATTATTGGTAAGTCAAATAAACATCAATCTGAGATATTAAATTTTTTAATAATTAAATAATTGTTGGTGAAGGGATGCATAAATTTTAAAAGGCTGAAAAAGTGAACAAATATTCTAATTCTAACATGTATAAAGGTCAAGCCTATCTTTTACTTTACATATACCATTTTAAAGTTCCCCATTTAAAAGTGTTATAAGTAATTATTAAAATGAAAAAATAAAGGGAAAATTTATCATATTGGAAAAAAATTCAACTTATTATATGTACTCTACAGAAAAAATATTACACCAAACTATTCAATTCATATGGGTCTATTTAAAAATCAACATACTAGAGTGATGAAGTTCAATTTAAAACGACATTTGTATTCCAATCGCAGTGTAGAGAAACACATATATTACTTCCAGAAAGTAGTAGTAATTAAAACTTGCACAAAACATAATAATATGTCCATAATTCATATTGAATATTAGAAATTAATGTATTGTGTAGTTTTCTACGTCTTTGAGATTGATAGAGGCTCCAGTCTAGCCAAATTCCCTATAGGTCATTCGACACATCGTTGATCCCATGTCAAATGTTTATTAATTTTTGTTTTCTTATCTTGCTTCACTTCGCACATCAAGGTGTGTTAAAATTTGTAAGGTCTTAATGACATCACTATTACATAACAATTTTGAATTTTTCCTTCAAAAGATGGTAGTATAGATCGGTTAAGAATATTTTTACCATACCTCCAATAATTTCCGTCGCTAAAACTTGTGTGAATGCTTAATTAATGTGTGTTGTTTATTATTTATTAACAAATAGTTATAACAATAACATTTCAGAAATATTAATAAAAAGTATGAACAATGTACTCAAAACATCAATTAATAACATAAGCATAAAATAATGACTGTAAAAATAAATATCATCATATGTAACAATAGAATGAAAAAAGAAAGAGAAAAACGAGGTCAATGAATGCACAATGTCCCCTTATGGAAACTATTTCCCTCTAGTACCCGAGGTTTGAAGGAATAGATTCTATCAAGATAGAACTACTATATTCACAAATGCATTGATACAAAAACTATGGTGTACTCAAACACTCAATAGGAGAAAATACACGAATATTTAATTGTGAAGAAGAAGAAGAAAAAGAAGTACTTCCGAATGTTCAATGTTTAAAAATGGGAGGAAATTTATCTATTTATAGACAACAAAGGGTAGTGTGAACAAATTTTTATTGTGTCTTAATGAAAAGGTCACAAATTTTTCATAGTCGCAACTCTTCATTAAAGTCGCAACTTATCATAAAAGTCACAATGTTTCTAAAAAAGTCACAACATTTCATGAAAAGGGGATGTGACATGTCCAAATGAGGTGTTAGTTCAGTCCAGTGCAAGAACCAATAACAACATGCCAAGTGTCAAAATGACATCATTTGGTCAATCATATGCAACCTTGTCCACCCCCTACAATTATAAATAGGGAATGGACATGACATTTTAGGATTGAGAAAACTAGTCAATAAGCATTTAGTAAATTGAAGAAAGCTACAACATCAACATCAATAGTTCTTCGAATGAGTGATCAACGGAGTTCTTCCGGAGATCGACTTAAAAAGACAAAGCGCTTTCCAACGTCCGGAGATCAACACAATCTAAAAAAAGTCTATATTAGGTAGTGGATCCTGATTAATATATATAACTGTTTACGCGGTTTAACCAAAAATATTCTCTCAAACCAAAAATGTATTTTTCGGATGACTGAGTCAGTCTCCTATTTATTCTCTATTTATTCTCTGTAACCAAAAATACTCTAATTTATTAATATAAATATACCTCACCGCCGTGGAAGTTTATTCACGGGGTGTTACCACGAAATATTGGGTTTTCTCTTTCTCTCTCTAAACCTCTCATCTCTTTTCTCTTGAAAGTTCTTGTGTTCTTCATTCATCTAGTATGTGTGCATGAATTTGATCCTAACAACTCATATCAGAGCTAAGAAGATTCAACACGATCACTGAAGATGGATAGTTCAAAGCTTGGAATTGAGAAGTTTGGTGGATCCGATTTCAGTTTATGAAAGATGCAGATCTAAGATTATCTGTACCAGAAAGATCTTCACGAACCGTTGACCGGGGTGAACACGGAATCCATGACGGGGGAGAAGTGGAACCTTAAGGATCGCCAGGCTCTAGGGTTGATCCGGTTGATTTTGTCAAGAAACGTGGCATTCAACATCGTGAAGGAGAAGACTACGTTCGGTCTGTTGAAGGCACTGTCAAACATGTATGAAAAAACATCGGCAATGAACAAGGTATATTTGATGCGTAGATTGTTCAATTTACAGATGTCTGAGAATGGATTCCTTTCTGATCATATAAACGAGTTCAATATGATTGTGAGTCAACTCAATTCTGTGGATATTAATTTCGAAGATGAAATTAAGGCGTTGATTTTGATGTCATCTATGCCCGAGTCTTGGGATACTGTTGTTGCTGTGATTAGCAGTTCCCGTGGATTTGAGAAACTGAAGTTTATGAAATCCGTGATGTTGTTTCTTAGCGAAAGTATTCGCAAACGAGAAATAGAGATTCATCGGGCAGGTGCTCTCAACGTTGACCGAAGGGGAGAAGTTAGACGAAAGGCCAAAATCAACATGGTCGATCAAAATCAAAGAATAGAGGAAAATCCTGAAAAGATCAAACGTGACTTTGTGGAACTGTGGAGAAAAGGGCACTTTTCGGACAACTGTACAAAGCCAAAGAAGAAACAGAATCAGAAATTTGGAGATGACAATGATTCTGTAAATTAGTAGAAGACATTGGGGATGCTCTAATCCTTAGTGTAAATATCCCGGTTGAATCATGGATTTTTGATTCTGGTGCATCTTTCCATTCGTCTCCAAGCAAGGAGTTGTTCCAAAATTTCAAATCTGGAAATTTTGGAAAGGTGTATCTTGCTGACAATAAAGCCTTGGAGATTGAAGGAAAGGGGGATGTTTGCATAAAGACCTCCTCGGGAAACCACTGTACATTGGAGGATGTCAGATATATTCCTGGGCTCAAGAAAAATCTGATCTCTGTTGGTCAGTTGGATAGCACGGGATATGCAGCAGAGTTTGTGAAAGGTTCGTGGAAGATTGTGAAAGGTGTTATGGTAGTAGCTCGTGGCACTAAATCTAGAACCTTGTACACCACTGCAGGGTGTATTAACATGGCCCGCTGT
>JAKWIY010003061.1:43156011-43220293 GCA_027704805.1 Solanum corneliomulleri | reverse complement strand
CTCCTAGAGAGCCAAAGAAAGTGACGTTGGAAATGGTCCATACAGATGTTTAAGGACCATCTCCAGTATCATCACTTGGAGGATCCGGATTCTATGTTACCTTCATTGATGATTTCAGCAGGAAGGTATGGGTTTACTTTTTGAAGCATAAGTCAGATGTGTTTGCAACTTTCAAGAAGTGGAAAGCTGAAGTTGAGAATCAGACCGATTTAAAAGTCAAATGCCTAAGGTATGACAATGGAGGAGAGTATGAAAAATCAGAGTTCAAGGCATTCTGTGCAGCTGAGGGAATCAGATTGATGAGAACAGTTCTTGGTAAGGCAAAGCAGAATGTAATTGGCTGAGAGGATGAACAAACATTGAATGAGCGTGCAAGGAGTATGAGGGATACACTGTGAGCTGCCCAAAACACTTTGGGCGGATGCTGTGAGCACAACTGCATACTTGATCAACAGGGGACCATCAGTTCCTTTAGGGTTCAAGATTCCAGATGAGGTGTGGACAGGAAAAGAACTCAAGTACTCACACTTGAGGACTTTTCGTTGCACTGCTTATGTTCATGTTGATCCAGAAAAGAGAGACAAGCTTGATGCCAAGGCTGTGAAGTGTTACTTCATAGACTATGGTTCTGATTTGTTTGGTTACAGGTTTTGGGATGACAAGAACAGAAAGATCCTGAGGCATTGTGACGTGACATTTGATGAGTTTGTCCTGTACAAGGACAGAGAGAAGAAGGTTCTAGAGATTACAAAGCAAGTGGGAGTTGAGGTTGAGTTGGAGAAGAGTAACCCCAGAGATGTCGAAGCAGATACTCAACCCACTCCTACTGAAAAATCTTAAGTGGAGCAAGTTACACCTGAGCAGGTGTTAAGGAGATCATCCAGATCCATCAGGGCACCAGATAGGTATTCACCATCATTACACTATTTATTTCTGACTGATGAGGGGAATCAGAGTCTTTTGATGAGGCCCTACAGGTGGAGGATTCGATCAAGTGGGAGCAAGCCATGGATGATGAGATGAGGTCACTTGAGAAGAATGACACATGGGTGTTGACCGAGTTACCTGCAGGGAAGAGAGCTTTGTAGAATAAGTGGGTGTTCAGAATCAAGACTGAACCAGATGGCAAAAGAAAGGTTCAAAGGCTCGTTTAGTTGTTAAAGGATATTCACAAGGAAAGTTATTGATTTATGCTGAAATATTTTCTCCTGTTGTGAAGTTACCTCTATTCGAATTCTGTTGTGTATTGTTGCATCGGAGAATTTGCATCTAGAGCAATGGATTACATAGAGATCTAGAAAAAGAGATCTATATGCATCAACCAGAAGGATTTTTGGTTCCAGGCAAGGAACACATGGTGTGCAAGCTCACCAGAAGCTTGTATGGACTAAAGCAAGCACCAAGGCAGTGGTACAAGAAATTTGACTCCTTCATGACCAAGAGTGGATTCTGCAAAGCTAAAAAAGATCCATGTTGTTACTTCAACAAAAACACTGATTCATATGTCTTTCTACTCTTGTATGTGGATGATATGTTGATTGCAGGATCTAGTATGAGGGAGATTAACAATCTGAAGACAAGGTTGTCTGCAACATTTGAGATGAAAGATTTGGGTCCAGCGAAGCAGATTTTGGGGATTAAGATTTCTCGGGATAAATCTGTTGACACTTTAAATCTATCTCAGGAGTTGTACATTGAGGAGGTGCTGAGCAGATTCAGGGTTAATGATGCTAAACCCAGGACTACTCCATTGGCAAATCACTTTAAATTGTCAAAGGAGCAGTCCCCAAGACTGCCGAGGAGCGTGATCAGATGGAACTTGTTCCATATGCTCAGCAGTTGGTAGTTTGACGTATGCTATGGTCTGCACATAGACCTGATATTATAAGCACATGCAGTGGGAGTTGTTAGCAGATACATGGTGAAACCCTGGGAAAAAAGAGAATTGGGAAGGTGAAGTTGCTTCTGAGATATCAGAGAGGTACATACAGTACTTCACTTTGTTTTTGGCAAAGCAAGGTGACTCTACAGGGTTTTATGGATGCTATTCTTGGTGGGGATGTTGACTCGAGCAAGAGTACATCCGGTTACATTTACACCATAGGTGGAACAGCAGTGAGTTGGATGTCTAGGATTCAGAAGTATGTTTCACTTTCATCTACTGAAGCTGAGTATGTGGCAATAGCTGAAGCTGGGAAAGAGATGATATGGCTGGCAGATTATCTTGAGGAATTGGGCAAGAAGCAGAGCGAGAAGATTCTTTACTCAGATAGCCAGAGTGCCATACCGTTGGTGAAAAATTTAGTCTATCATTCGAAGAGAAAGCACATCAGAAGGCGATACCATTTCACTCGCATGGCAGTGGAGGATGGTGATATGTGCTTGGAGAAGATAGAGGGTGCAAAGAACCCGGCACACTTGTTGACGAAATGTGTTGATGTTGGGAAACTGAGGTTATGTAAAACCTCGGTTGGTTTTCTGTAGTTGTTGCTACAGATGTTGCGGTGCGGTAAAGATGTTGATGATGAAAAGATTTTTTTCGCTTGAGAATGTAATTTTTGGATGACTGAGTCTCCAAGTGGGAGAACTGTTAGGTAGTGGAGCCTGATTAATATATATAATTGTTTATGCGGTTTAACCAAAAATATTCTCTGTAACCAAAAATGTATTTTTTGGATGACTGAGTCAGTCTCCAATTTATTCTTTATTTATTCTCTGTAACCAAAAATACTCTGATTTATTAATATAAATATACCTCACCACCGTGGAAGTTTACTCACGGGGTGTTACCACGAAATATTGAGTTTTCTCTTTCTCTCTATAAATCTCTCATCTCTTTTCTCTTGAAAGTTCTTGTGTTCTTCATTCATCTAGTGTGTGTGCGTGAATTCGATCCTAACAGTCTACATCATCCAACAATTCGGGAAATACGCTACTGAAGGCCCTTGAATCGCGGAGAAACTTAGGAGAGAGAATCAAGAGAACAACTGAATTATACTAACAATGATTCATTAATAAAAATCGCATTTTCTCTTTTATTTATTTTGTTTGTAGTAAATTTTCTGCACTTACAAAAATTTGTTGCGAACATTTGCATATTATCATGTAGTTATTTCGGCATGTATGACATTGTTGTCACAACCTCTACAAATTAATTATGTCCTATTGCAAAAGTAATTTGCCGGGTCCAGATTCCTCAGCAGTATAATAGGAGTCCGAAGCCTAAAGGATTAAAAAATTCTCAAAAATTCCAAAATAGTAAATTATTTTTTTTTAACCGAAAGGCAAAACCTCTACTGACGTGACGATTTTATTTTCACGCCGTTAAGTCTCAAAATCGCTGACCTACCAGCGATTTTGTTCAATTTTTCCCCTTTTTTTCTTTTTTGGAAAATCGTTGCCTTGGCAACGATTTCTATGGAAATGTTTTTTCTTTTTTCTTTTTAAAGATCTCTGCCTTGGCATACAATATTTTTTAAAAAAATATAGCTGCCAATTATTTTTTAAAAAATATTATTTAATGTTGGTGAATTTTTTCAAAATATAATTAAAATTAGCAATTTATAAAAGAAAGTTTTTTTCTTGTTAATTAAAAAAATTGCTTCTCGTAAATTTTCCTTTTTAAGAATATTGCTGCCAATTATTTAAAAAAAAAAAAAACATATTAAATGTTGGTCATTTTTGTTTTTTGATTTTGATCAAAATAAATATTGCATTACAAATTTTAGTAAAGATTTCACTAAATGATTTTTTATAAAAAATCCATTTTTCAAAACACTGCAATTACAACATTTATATATTAAAGAAATTAAAAAATAGTGTTTTGGTGAAACTTTTTTCTTGGCAGTGATTTTTGTGATTTTTTCAATAAAAACTGGCTGCTTGGTGGAGGTTTTTTTTGAAACCAAATCAGTGCCAATTATTTTTATTTTTTTAAAAAGAATAATTATTTTTAAAATTGATTCACAAACATTTAATAAGAATTTTTTAAAATAATTGGTAACAATATTTTAATAAAAGTTATTTAACTAAAATAGCTGGCAAGATTTTTAAAAGAAACAAAGAAAAAAATCCACACAAGACAGCGATTTATCCAAAAATATATAATAATTTTCCACTTATATCACATATTAAAAAAATTAATTTTTTAAAATAAAAACATTGCAGTCAAAGCGATTTTATTTTTATAAAAAAAAGTGCCAAAAACACTACCCATGCAACGATTTTCTTTGGAAATTTTTTTATCCAATATCGTTGGTAGGTCAGCTATTTTGAGCTTTTAACAGACTTAATGCCATGAAACAAAGTCGCTTCTGACTTAGCTATTTAGCCCTTTTGATTTAATAAAAATCTACAATATCTCAACGAAGTCTACATCATCCAACAATTCGGGAAATACGCTACTGAAGGCCCTTGAATCGCGGAGAAACATAGGAGAGAGAATCAAGAGAACAACGGAATTGTACTCACAATGATTCATTAATAATAATCACATTTTTGGTTTTATTTATTTTGCTTGTAGTTAATTTTCCGCGCTTACAGAAATTTGTTGCGAACAGTTGCATATTCTCATGTAGTTATTTTGGCATGTATGACATTGTTGTCACAACCTCTACAAATTAATTATGTCCTATTGTAAAAGTCAGTATAATAGGAGTCTGAAGCCTAAAGGATAAAAAAATCTCAATAATTTCAAACGGGGTACATCAATTTTTCAACCAAATGGGCAAAATCGCTACAGATGCGGCGATTTTATTTCTTGCCGTTAAGTCTCAAAATCACAGACCTACCAGCAATTTTGTTCACATTTTTTTTCTTTTTTGGAAAATCGCTGTCTTAGCAATGATTTCTGTGAAAATGTTTTTTTTTCTTTTTTCTTTTTTCTTTTTTCTTTTTAAGATCACTGCCTTGGCAGCTATTAAAGTACAATATTTTTTAAAAAAATAGCCCCCAATTATTTTAAAAAAACATTATTTGATGTTGGTGAATTTTTCAAAAAAAAAAATTTAATTAGCATTTTTATAAAAGAAAGTTTTTTTCTTGTTAATTTACTTTTCCTTTTGAAGAATATTGCTGCCAATTATTTTTTAAAAAAAGTCGTATTATATGTTTGTGATTTTTTTAAATAAAAATACATTTTTCAAATCACTGCAATTACAGCATTTATATATTAAAAAACATAAAAAGCAGTGTTTTAGTGAAAGCAGCGATTTTCAAGATTCCTTTTATAAAAACTCGCTGCTTGGTGGAGGTTTTTTAGAAAAACTAAATCAGTGCCAATTTTTATAATTAATTTTTCAAAATAGATTCACCAACATTTAATACGATTTTTTTAAAAATAATTGGCAGCAATATCTTAATAAAGTTATTTACCTAAAATAGCTGGCAAGATTTTTAAAAAGAAAAAAAAAGAAAAAGAAATCCACACAAGGCAGCGATTTGCCCAAAAAAATAATAATTTCCCACTTAAATCGCTGCCTAGGCAACGATATAAAAAGAGTATTTTTTTATTAAAAAAAACGCTGCAGTCCTTTTATTTTATTTTTTTTAAAAAAAGCCAAAAACACTACTCATGCAGCAATTTTCTTTGGAAAAAAATTTATCCAACATCGCTGGTAGGTCAGTGATTTTGAGCTTTGATGAGACTTAACGCCGTGAAAACAAAATTGCTTCTGACTTAGTTATTTAGACCTTTTGGTTTTAAAAAAATTTGATGTACCCCTTTAAAAGTTTTGATATTTTTTTTTTGCCCTTTAGTCTTCGGCTCAGCATAATAAGCACATTCCCTTTCAAGTCTAACCTATATATTATTCTCATATACATTAGTTCTTTAATATTTTACCTCAGACTTTTTTCCATCCAATTTAGCAATTCATAGTTATGTTATAATTGGAACGCTAATATAACAATATGGAAATGTTACCTATGTGGTGACTGCCCATTTGGTGTCAACGTATTCAAGTATATATTATTCTTGATAGCTATTGTTTATATCATCTTTCGCCGAGTCAAACCTTGTTTCTCCCGGGAATTGAGTAATCAACATTCCATTTAGATTATTTACATATTAATTTCTAACTGGTAAGATTTCTATTTCAGTTATAGATTTTGAATTTATATGGACGAGCGAGTAATCACAAGGCGACTTATAGTTTGTTTATAACAATATTTCACGTCTTTTGCTATCGCTTTTTACAATTATAGGACTGACCGTGACTGATTTGCAAAGTCTGGATAGAGGTGCGGTGAGTTAGTGATACATAGTAAGTAATTGAATGAAGGAATTTAATTACGTACTGTGAATAGTTACCGAATATAGCATCATCTGGCAATATTTCTGTGTGCTCCGAAGAAACAAAACCTTTAGCGAAGTTGTGTATTGAAACAGAATGGTCTCTCTCCTCTATGTGTTGTCAGTAATATAGAGTCCATTCTCTTTGTGCACGGAAGTGTACATGGGTTTGACTCGATGCAAGTATTATGTGGTCATAACCAGATGCATAAGTAAGTGAAACTTACAAACAGCCAGCACTTTCACTGGACAGACGCAAAGTCCTATTTGAGTGAACAGTCACCACTTTTCGCATGAACTGTATCTGTCAACGCCCAAATAGATGTTTATCAAAATAATGACCCTCAAATGTATACTCTCTTCAGTTTCATGCCATCAAACCATGAAGAAGAAGCATCAAAGTTAACAACTCACGAGTAAAGACTCAAGAGTTAATAGAGATAGGCCCTCCACTATTATTTAATCTGAATACCGCGAGACACATCATGGAAAATATTACCCAGTAAGAACTCAATACTGTTGAGAATTTGCTCATTCCATTTTCTGCGACATTTGTGTACAGTCTTCCATACTTGATTTTGAAGCTAGCAAGAAATTTAGTGTATGGAAATGGGGTGTCTATTGAATTGTGGGATATAACATTGAAGAATGAAATTAAGAAGTTTGAAGATAAAAATTATACTTTCAGGAAGTTAAGTAATGATTGCTATTCTCAATCCATCGAAAATTTGATCAAGGATTGCGGATTGGGTGTTGGACTATATTGTTATCCTTATTTATCAAAGTTAATTTTCAAATTATTTTCTAACGTTATTAATTCAACAATTACACATGTATTTTGGTCTAGAGGTCAAAATTATTTTCTCAAATTTTTGTCTGCTTTTATATACTTCTATTTGTAAGAAAGGATTGGTTGACAGTTGTGTAAATTATTCAAGAATTCGGACCAAAAAGTTGGATATTTTCTCATTTAGTTAGTTTACCTTGTAAAAATTCTACACCGTCAATGAATACTAGTTGAACTCTTCTTTGTGTGAACACTTTAGGTAAGATAACAATCATAGAATCATTATGCCGAATTTAAATGCCAAATGACAGAGTTATCCTAATTTATAAGTCTTCTCTGAAAGTCCCTTAAGAAAAAAGTTTAAAATTTTTAAACAATAATATTTTTTTTATGATTCCCACTCAAAATGAATTAGAAAACCTAAGTCTGTATTTATAAAGTGTTGTGCCTCTCTCTTTTCATCCCCCCCTTCTCCAATGTCTGATCATAGGCCTTTGGTAAGCATGAAAAAAACATTTTCTTACAAGTTCTTTCCCTCAAAAGCTGAAGAAGAAGCTTGTAAACTTCACAACACTCCATATGAGGTGACTCGAGAGTTGGTGGAGATAAGGGACTTATACCCTGCCCCAAGAATCGATCTGCAAAAACCGTGGCAGATCAAGAAAAATCTTACCGATGATGAGATTGTTGTAGGAATGTTGATTATTCCCTTTTTTGAGATGTTTAAGTACATCCTTCGTTACTGGACTTTGGACGTGTCCAAAAGTTTGGACAATGGATGCAGGGTGTGTGTTGACATGTGGGATATAACTGAGGAGAATATCCCTAAAAAGTATGAAGTTGGAAGTGTTTGGTTCAGAAAGTTGTTCAATGAAAAATTTTCTCTTTGGTCCATCGAATTATTCAAGGGACGCAGATTGGGTGTGGGTAATAAAATTGGGATTTATTGGGATCCTAGATCTACGACTCTAGTGTTCAAATTGCTTTCTCCGGTTGGCTCTTAGTGGGAAGGTCCAATAATTTAGATACCAAAAATAAAATATATGCTATAACAGTCTTTTGTTTAGTATTACTCTTTCATATAAGTGTAATAGCTGAAGACTTTATTATGAAATTGGAATTCTCGAAGTTCCCAATTTAGTGTGTGCAGTTCCATTTTTGTACTTGTGTTTCATTCCCTATAATTATATTGTTACTTTAAACTCATGTAATTGTTTAGTAGTTTTGATGTTCTTTGTCAACCTTTCTTATATATTCTCCTCATTACAAAGGATATTAGTGTGAGAATTAAATTAATGTACTAACAGAGAATGCCTGGAAATAAGGACCTAACATGACCTTTTGAGGACCCCCTTAATCATTAGGGCTGAATCTTTATGTTGATAGATTCCATACAATAGAGTTAAGTTTATAAGATATCTATAGAAAATAAGATTACAAAGTATTAAGACATGTTTGAATAGAGGACTGTGATTTCTAAATTGAACACAAATGTATTAACTTAAGACAACTAATTTGTGATAGTAAATTCATTCAAGTCTTTGTTTCCTTTTTTCTGCATAATCAAAACATGAGTTTTTGGCTACTTAACTGTTGGGAAGTGCCCTTAGAGATAGATGCATAACCCGCTAAACAACTACCTACATTTAGCATAGAACGCTCTTCTTGAGGCATTTATAATTCCCTTCTAAGTTTGGTCGAGGGGAACTCTCAGCTTGCGCTTTTTGTCTGCAGTTTTTCTCAACATATGATAAACTAAAAATAGTAGTCATATCACTCATATCTAAGATATTTGTGTTGAAATGAACATATATCATCTTCATCGTTGAAGGAAACAATTGGAGAAAAAAATCTGGTTTCCTCCCATCTTTTGTTAGTATTATGAAATATAGAAGCTTCTTGTGATAACTCAAGTTGTTCGGTCATAGTTCTCCAAAATATTTTGTTGTATCGTGCTTGAAAGGTCTTAAAGAAAGCACATTGTTTCTTAGTTTGAATATTTCTTTTGATAGAACCTTTTCTGCAATTTTACTTGAATTTGCTGATATCATCTATCTTCTTCACGTAACATCAAAGAGATGGTGTCCATCTAGTTGTTTTATAGGCTAGTGACTACAATAAATGCAGCAAGCAGATTCTATGGAGATTTTGAGTAAATGTAAAGATGTTACAAAAGGCAAAATTTTTATGGACTTTCTGCGAAGTTCATATACTCACAACAAATTCCTGGAAATAAGGACATAATATGACCTAAATAAGTATTCCATTTCACGCACAAAATCACTTCTGGAAGATTACCCAAAGCTTTTGTTCTCCCATCATATATGCAACAGATTTCTTAGTCAAGGATGAATCTTTAAGTTGATTGAGAGGCGAGGTGGAATAAAAGGATCGGGGTGAATTTTTTAAGTCTTCCTGCGAGCTGTATGTGGCGAGAGCCGCTTTCCGTATAAATTAACTTTATGAATAAATATTATCCGGTAAGCTGTTTGCGATGAGAGTCGCTTTCCGTATAGATTAACTTTGATGAACCAATATTGTTTGGGATCTCCATAATATTTCTAATTCCTCGTGCATGTGAATTTTTTAATTGATGGATTACGTAGAATATAGTGCGATAAATAAGATATCTATTACAAATAATAGTACAAAGAACCGGGCATGTTTGAGTAGAGGAATATGATTTCTAAATTGAACAGAGATGTATTAACTTACGTCAAAACTAAATTTGTAACAATATGATATAGGATCTAAACTCTTTCAATTAGTCTGATCGAAAACTTTTGCATTGGCACAAGAATAAGTCTATATTCATTCACGTAGATTTTTACATAATCGAAACGAACTCTCAGCTAGCTTTTTTAGTCTGCAGTTTTTCGCAACATAGGTTAAAATAACAACAGTAGTCAAAGGACTCATTTCTTAGATCTTTTGTAGAAATGAACACATACCATCTTTATCGTTGAAGGAAACAATTTAAGAAAAATATTTAAGAAACAAATATGGCGTCCACCCATCTTTTGTTAGTATAAACAGATATATTCTTGTTATAACTCGAGCTGTTTGATCACAATATTTCCAAAACATCTTGTACTATTGTTGTTGAAAGGTCTGAGAGCAAGCACATTCTTTCTCAGTTTGTATATTTCTTTTGATACAACCTTTTCTGCCTTTTTTATGTGAATTTGTTGATATCGTTGATCATCTTCACACCTCGATTTTGCAAAACTGAATTTGTTTTGAACTTAAATTCTAGTAACCTGGTCTTTGAATTAGATCTATTCATTGTAGTTTATCCATGGTTCACCTAACAAAATATGCACAGTAACATCAAAAAGACGGTGTCCATTTTACTATTTTATAGGCTAGTGACTGCAGTAAATGAAGCAAAAAGATTACATGGAGATTTTTAGTAAATGTAAGAATGTCATAAAAGGCAAGTTTTAATGCATATTCTCCAGAAGTTGATATACTCACAACAAATGCTTTGAAATAAGGACCTAACATGACATAAATAAGGACCCCATTTCACGCACAAACTCACTTGTAGATGCTTACCCCAAGTTTGTGTTCTACCATCATATCTGCAACATATTACTTAATCACCAGGGCTAAATCTTTAAGTTGATGGCTTTTGTAAAGTGTGATTGATTTTAATGAAGCAATACTGTTTGGGATCACCGTAATATTGCTAATTCCTCGTGCATGCGAAAAAATTCCTCTGTGTCTTCCAAACAGAAAAGGATGACCTAATATAGTATACTCAATTTCTCTAAATTTGTGCCCACTTATAACACATTTAATTCAAAGACAAAATAATCATCAATTCTCATATGTCGTAGCTTTGGCAGTCACCAAATACTAGGTTATATTAAAGAGTTTGATATGTTAATCACCATCTCAGCTTTTCAACAAGTCTAGTGTAAAAAAGTTTTTTTCCGATAGTTTTATCCACTAATTTATTTCGCTTCTAAGTTGTGAACAAGAATGTAAAACTCCTTGGTAAGTTCTCCAACACTTGCCAAAAGAAGGAACAATTTGTCATGATGAATTTAACACCCCCCAAAAAAAAATTAAGCTAAAACTCGAACCGTCCTTCGTAGTGAGTGAGATTTTGGCAAGGAATTTAAAATTTTTGGAGTGGTCAGGTCATTAGAGATAACACCTTAAGATCCAAGGAGATCAAAAGCGAAAAATATTCAAGTCATTCCTAAGTTTTCTTAAAATTTGGGTAAACTTCAAATGACCATAACTTTTAGTACAAAAAGATTTAGGAGCTATGATATTATGTTAAATATCTTTGAGTCTTCTTTTGAACGCTGCTGAGTTTGCTCAATCCCGATATTTGATTAAAAAGTTATGAGTGATTTACTAATGACGCGCCATCATGGCAGCAGCTCCCCAATGGCTCTGCTCGCAGCTCATTTTAATTAATTCTATAGGGGTATTGTAGTCCTAAAAACCCTTAGAAGGTCATGTAAATTTCCATAAATGTGTAGAAAATCAGTTTTTACAAATCAAACCCTCTCATTTCTCCAAATATTCTATATTCATGACAATCAAGAAATGCTAAGGCAAAGTTCATCTTTCAAGATTTTTGTTCAAGTTCTTCAAGAAGATGATTCCTTCTAGGATGTAAGCTTCCATAGTGTTGGTTAGTTCACCCACACGCCAATCATGTTAAATTTCAGCTTTAAATTTGTCCAAAAAGTTTGAGCATGTATGTTCTTGTTATAAATTCATGAAATTTCTTTCATTCTTGAATTGGGCTGAAATTGATGACTTTCTTGAGGAAATCGAATCGATTCTAGAGTTTTGTTTTATTAGATCTTTGAGAAAATGTATTGGGTATCTAAATCTAAAGAGCAATTGATCAAAAGAATCGAATTTAGGAGAGTTGGGGTTAGAAAATGAGGAAGAAAAAGTCAGACAAGGAACATGTAGCATGTTCACATCGCGGACATGTTCCTCCTGTGTATAAATTTTCTCTCTGTAATGCGAACTCCACTTTCTCCAAAATTAGTTCAATTAAACATTTTAAACCATCTCCGCATCGCAGACTTACTCCCGGACGGTGTTTTGAACCGTTTCTCATGCTTAACTATCTAAAACCACTCCTAAACATCAAGATATATTTTCTATCACAAATCATAACCTTGAATTAATAATTCACATTCAAGGTAGAGCTATGAGTTATGTTTTCAGAGTTCTTTTGAACATTTTTGGAAGTCCATTTGAGGAGTCTTCTACAAACTTCTTGTAACTAGGTAATTTTACCGAGCTTCGCGCAGTTATAGATAATAATTGCATTGACTTTGAAATTAATTTTTTATTAAATCCATTAAAATTAAAAATAATGGAAAAATAAGTTATTAAAAAATATTGACAATATTCCAACATAAATTTTATTATTTGTCATTATCACAAAACTCAAGAACATCTGATGAATGAATTATTGACAAAAATAATAGATCATTGGTTCTTTAATATACATTAAATGAAAAATAAAAAAGAAAATTAGAATATCTATAGAAAGACTTCTTTTAATATAGAGAAACATTTACGTTGCATAAAATATAAGTGAGAATTCATGGAATTGAGTACAATAATTTTTTTCTGCACAATGAATATTCATACTATATGCGTATATGTTCAATATAACCGGAGACAGTAACTTTGTAGAAACATAAAATCAGAGTTTAAAACATGTATTCAAAAGCAACAATTAATATCATAAGCATAAGCAAATGGTGTGAAAAAATATACAAGGATATGTAAAAATATAATAAAATAGAAAGGAGAAAATGAGTCTACTGAATGCCCAATGTCCCTAAAAAATGATTCCCCTCACCAGATATTTAAAAAATATATATGCACTAAGGATGAAACGATTTTTTCACCAAATTATAGATAAAAAAAAATGGTGTCAGTAAGTCACACAACATGAAAAAAGTATACGAATATTTTATTTTGCAAAAGTAGAAGAAGTGATCAGATTTAGTTAGATTGTTAAATAAAAACTCTTATTAGATTTGGTTCTCATTTCTAATTTTTGTACATTGACTTTCAGATTGTAGGTTTATCTTCTGCATTATTAGTTAGTTATTATATTTTTAATTAGTAATGGTACTTAGCTTAGTTATTTAACTTATTTCCTAACATAAATGTCTTAGTTTTTAGATTTATTGCTTTGGTTGGTTTCTAGTAGTGGTTCTCTTACCGAGATTTAGTGTGCATGTCAATCACGACAATTTAGGTCATGACGAAGTTGATATCTGAGTCTAGGTTTGTTGATCTCGATGTACCAAAACCACTCTAATAGAGTCCCACGGAACAGTACAGGGACACTTTTACTTTTCTTCGAGAGGCTATAGGATTTAGGAAACCTCAATTTTATCTTATCTTTTTCGTGCTATGACTTGATTCCAATTGGTATCTAGAAATTCAAATTGGTATCTAATTTCTTTCACTCTTCCATTCGCAGATGGTCATACTAGGTATAACGATGTTAGGCTTGTAGCTCCTGCTAATGCTCCATCTAAAGAACCCACTAGGAGAGGTCGCAGTCAAGGTTGAATTAGAGGAAGATCTAGGGAAGAGGTTGTGGGAATGTGGCGCATACTGTGATGAAGGTGCCAAACGACTTTGTTCAGGTGAATGAGAACCCTGTGGTACATAACGAAGAGATAAAAGAGGAAGTTGAGTTTGACAAAGTTGCGAAGGTTGAAAATGAGGAAGGAGGGTAGGATGAAGCTACATGAATCCCTCCTATTGATCCGGTGTCATCTCAACATATCATGTCATTTTTAAAAGGGTTGTCTGATTCGGGGATGATTCCACCTACTCAAATCTCCGCAAATCCTCCTGTTGCTAACCCATTCCCAAGATGGTTGCGAAGGTTCGAAATGATGCTTTATTCCGTCCTTTGTTGGATTCTGTGATGACCGGTAATGAGCATGATATGTTGGAAAAAATTTTAGAAGCTTAAGCCCCCCAATATCTCTTTGTTCTAAAACAGAGGATTCTCGTGAGTTCACTAGTGGATCTAACCCCACATCGGTAATCAAGACTTGAGTTAATATGAACTCACATCCCCACAATTGTTCCTTGGTCTACAAAGCATAAACATAAAAAGTAAAGACTTTGATCATACCCGTGAAAATATCTGGAGAGTTCTTTTGCTCTTGGAGGCTAGTAATCGCATAGAGAAAGTTTGACCCTCCGCCAGTACAAGAAGTGTCTCCTCCAGGTTCAGTCTTATCTGGTGGAACAATTGATGAAGATTGAGCTCTATTGCCCCATTACCACCGCCTTTCTTATTCTTTGGACATTCTTTCATGAAATTCCCGGTCTGACTGCACTTGAAACAACCCGCGGAGCCTTCAGGACATATGTCGGAGTAAATTCTACCACACTTGGCGTAGGCGGCAGGCTTACTACTTCCTTGTGCCACACTACCCTATGAATATGCAGGCCTAGATCGGGAGTTCCGACCATGATGCTCAACTTTTTATCTGGGCATGGGTGCACCAGGAGATGATGGTGCATGCCCCTTCTGCTTCTGAAATTGTGGTAGATTCGAACCACTTTTCTGTTGGCCAGACTCATTCCCGGTCTTGGCCTTCTTGTTTCTATACTCTTCTCTATCCGTCAAATTTTCTTCTTCTACCTGGTGTACATAAACCATTAACCTCGAAATGTCCATGTATCCAATAAGAATTACAGCCCGACCCTCTTTTCTTGAAGCACGACTGAACCCAATGAATAAGCTCATTCTGCTCCTCGTGTCCTTAACCATCTCCGAATCATAACGATATAGTTGGGTGAATTTCAACCCATACTCATAAACAATGAGCGAGTCGTGCTTAAGGGCGAGGAACTCACGTACCTTGGCCTCTTTTAGTTCTCAGGGAAAGAAATGCCCCAAGAAAGCTTCTTCAAAACAAGCCTAATTTGGATGTGGTGCATTCTCATATTTTCACTCCTTCCACCAGTCGTAGAAAGTCCTAGACACACTCTTGAGTTGGTATGCAGCCAGTTCAACTCTCTCAATACCAACAACATGCATCACATCGAACACCTTCTTTAAGTCTTCCACAAAGTTTTCCGGATCCTCAGTAGTGCTCAAACCAGTGAAGCTTGGAGGATTCATCCTCAAGAATTCTCAAATGCTTGCAGTGTCAACCCCTTCTTGACGAGCTCCTCTTTGTTGCCCGACTTAGTTGGTCACAACATGACTCAACATCCAAATAGCCTTATAGAATTCAGTATTAGTAACCTCATTTTAAGGTTGTACTTCTGGAGCATTGGGTATTTCCTATTCCTAAGCTTCTATATTTCTCTTAGCTGGACGACCTCTTACTCCTCTTCGTGGAGGCATTGTTTTCTGAAACACGCGCAAGCACAAATTAAAGATAGACTTCTAGAGATAAAGTCTAACGCACAAAACGAGTATGAAAAAAGTAAGAAAATCCTACATTTGGTAGCCTCCTAATCATAAATGTGGCGCATTTCACACCGATGACTAAGACTCTACAGACACGACTTCATAAACTCCCAAGGAACCTTGAACTCTGTTCTCTGAAACAAAGTTTGTCACGGCCAGAGCCTACACCCTGGGCAGGACTGGAACTCGATGACCATTATTTTCTTCGAGTGAACCCTTGGTCTGTCTTACTTAACTCAGCGAAGACAATAATCACACTTACAAGGATAAAAGAACTTAACTAAACAAAATAGTAATACTATATGAAATGTTTTATAAGTTTAAACATTCAAAATGGCCAAATGCAAGCCTAAGTATTTAACCTAAAGAATGAAAATATAAAGACTATTGAACTACTTAACTGTCTATGAAGCCTCTAAACTGACTGAGATGAATGTTGGGACAAACCCCACAACATGATAATGAACTAATCTAGAACGCAATAAGATGTTTCCTCTAGATTGCAGAGAGGCTCAAACTGAATCTGGAGTACTCAACTAGATCAACGGTGTGCTAGATGTCGATCCGCTTTACTTTTTCCTGCATCATGATACGATGCAGACCAACTGGCATGAGTACATTTAATGTACAAGCATGCAAGTTGGAATGCTAAACAACAATTAAGCTAGAAGAGAAATAAGAAAGAACACTTACCTTGGCTCTGCTCAACTCATGATCTACTAACTCTTATTCAATATATGCAATTTTAAAGTAATTGTTATATAAAGTAATATTGCCTGAAAACATGCTATAAACTTTGAATGTATAAAAGTACAGAAATAATATATGTGATGTATGTAAAAATACAAATAACTAATGTATATCAAAATACAATACTTCTATTGGAGCTTCTCTAACCAACAACAATCAGTTAAAAGATATAATGGTGATATAGTGTTACTCGGCTCATGTTGGCTGGCCATCCTAACCTTGCAAGAGCATATGACCTGAACTGCCTAATGGATCCACTAGTAAATTGTGAGAAGGGTTCATCTAAAATAGTATGATACTTTTCTACCCATGATGGCTACATGGTTTTCATGGAGACTTGAGATAATATGAACTCGCATCCCCATATTGATGCTCAATACTACTCCCAAATATATATATATATATATATATATATATATATATATATATATATACTACCTATTATGTCCTTAAAACATATTGATTTTGTGATATTTTAGATTAGCAAGCTTTTAAAAATCTCTCTTGGAAATCATAGCTTCCCTGCTTGTCTAAATGTGAAAACATTTTACTTCTCTTTGAGAATACTTAGTTCCCTTATAGCTTTTGAGAACTTAATTCAACTCTTTTAATCTTTTCTCAAGCCATTTATTGAACCTCAAAACAAAGTTAAAATGTTTGTTTAAGACTCTTGAATATTTTAGGAACTTACTTTCACTTGCTTCTTATATTTTAGACTTGACTCTTAACCTCTTTGACTTTGATCTTAACTTCCCTTGAATTGGATTATGAATTAAGTGATTATGATCTCATGTTTATGGATGATTTCATGATGTTTAGATGTACTTTAGAGTGTTGAAATCAAATATCAATGATAGGTACATGACTTAGGAACTCGTACGAAAAGATAGGAAAAGAGTGGGGTCTACAGGTGGCCTTGGCGCTCTTAGAGGCGCGGAGCACCACAGCCTGACGAACAGACACTGTCCTCAAGTGCTCTGGCTGGTGCAGTCCTTCAGGGTCTGATGGACAGAGTCTGTCCTGAGACACTATGGTAGGCGCAACACCCCAGGGCCTATCAGATGGGTTTTTCAACTTTTATTCTCCGATTTTCAACTCCAAACAAACATCCATTGATCGCACCCCTAACACATAGGATATCTAAATAATATTAACCAACATATAAGAGCCAGAAATAGTCCAGAAACATGAATAAAATCTACTTGGGATAAACTACAATTCCACCAACAAGAATTTAATGAATTTTCATCAAGAACTCCCATATTCATAATTCTATATACTCTAGCTTTCTGAATTGAAACAAATTGGTTGTCGGTGAAGGGACTCAAAACTGAATATCTCACACACCTTGATAAGTATCACCCCCACGCAATGATTTTGGCGTTCATGGAAAATTCTTGATCTTTTCTCTTCTTTTCTTATTTCTCCCAAGCCCTAAGAGTTATTAGTTTTTATAAAACTTATTTTGGACTTGGTTTTACCCCTAATATAACCTAAAAACGAACAAGGAAATACTAAGGTTAAAAGAAAACTTTACCCTTACTAAAACACAGATTGGATTTTCCTCAACTCAACAACCCAACTCCCGAAAGGCATATCTCCCATAGAAGACATCATATTTTTGCAAACTAGACATGGTTGGAAAAGTCTTCTCCAGAGATTTCCAAACATGTAAAGAAATCATTTAAACTCCTCTTGATCTAGAAGTTATGAACGTTTAAAAATGACCAAAAACTCACTTTAGAAAGCTGGAAATTTTCCCGATTTCCCTTCATATTCCAAAAATGATTATTCTTGGTTTCTAAGCTTATTCTTATTTAATTCAAGTTACAATATGTTACATAGGGCCAAGAATTCTTGAAATTTTTAGCGCTCTAATGCTAGAAGATCTGTTCGACCTACGCTCGCGGCCAGGCAAATTAAGACAGTCATGCCCACCTCTTCTGGTAACTATTCGAGGACTCCTTCTAATAATATTTCTGGTGATCATAGTGTTGGGCACGTGGAGGGAAGCAGACTATCTGAAGGTCCCCACTTGCTTTTGTTGTGGGTAACTTGGACACATGATGAGGAATTTGCCACAACCGCGTTCGCTTAAGTCTGGACAACAACCTTCTCGAGCAATTGTACCCGCGGGAAAAGACGTCCATAAGTAGGACGAGGAGGAAATCACAGAGTTCGTGGAGGTAGAGGAAATGGTAACAGAGGTAGATGTAATGTGCAACCAAGAGGAATAGATAGAGCTCATTGTTATGGATTTTGGGAAAGAACAATGTAGAGGCGTCTCATGCAGTGATCACATGTACGTGATTGGATGGCTTATTTATTATTTGATCCGTGTTCCACCTGTTCTTATGTGTATGTGAGATTTACTTCTCATTTTGAGATGTTATCTGATGTTCTTGATGACCCATTGCGTGTTTCAACCCCGGTTGCCGAGTCAATCATAGTCACCCAACCCATGTGTATCGTGTTTTCCCTATTTTGTTTATGGGATTTCACACTTGCCCTAAATTAATTTTATTTTATAATTTATAGTGTTGCTACCTGAAAGTGTTACTATTTGATATTTTTGAAAATTCAAATAAACATCAATATGATATATTAGATTTTCTAATAATTAAATAATCGTTGGTGAAGGGATAAATAAACTTTAAAAGGCTTAAAAAGTGAAAAAATATTCTAATTCTAATATGTATAAAGTTCAACCCTACCTTTTACTTTACATATACCATTTTAAAGTTCCCCATTTAAATGTATAATAAGTAATTACTAAAATTAAAAACTAAAGGGAGAAAGTATCATATTGAACAACAATTAAACATATTATATACACTTTACAGGGAAAATATTACAGAAAGCTATTCAATTTGTTTGGGTGTTTTTTAAAAATCATCACACCGGAATGATGAAGTTCAATTTGAAACGACTTTTCTATTTCAATCCCAGTTTATCGAAACATATTATTTACATCCAGAAAGTAGTTGTAGTATTTACAACTTGCACTAAACTTAAGAATGTGTCCATAATTCATATTGAATATTTGCAATCGATGTATTGTGCAATTTTCAATGTCTATGAGATTGATAGAGGCTCTAGTCTAGTCAAATTCCTCAATAGGTCATTCGGCACATCGTTGAGCCCATGTCAAAAGTTTATTAATTTTTGTCTTCTTTTCCTTCTTCACTTTGCACTTCAAGGTGCCCTAGAGTTTTTAAGGTCTTTAAGTCATTACAATTATATACCAAATTGGATTTTGTCTTCAAAAGATGGTAGTATAGATCTTTCAAGAATAGTTTACTATACCTCCAATAATTTCCGTAGATAAAACTTATGTGAATGCTTAATTAGTGTGTGTTATTTAATATGTGCTAACAAATTGTTATAACAATAAAATTACAGAAACATAAATAAAAAATTTTAAATCATGTACTCAAACACATCAATTAATGAAATAAGCATAAAACAATGACTGTAAAAATAAATACCATGATCTATAACAATAGAATGAAGTAGAAAAAAAAAGGAGCTTAGTGAATGCACAATGTCCCCTTATAGAAATTATTTTCCCACAGTACCCAAGGTTTGAACGAATAGATTCTCTCAAGATAGAGAGATTCTATTAGCCAATATATTGATACAAAAACTATGGTGCATTCAACAACTCAATAGGAGCAAAGTTCATGAATATTTAATTGTGCAAAGAAGAAGAAGTGCTTCAGAATCTTTGATGTTTTAAAATGAGAGGAATTCCATCTGTTTATAGACAACAAAGGGTAGTGTAAACAAATGTTTATTGTGCCTTATTTAATGTCACAACTTTTTTTAAAAGTTATGACCCTTCGGAAAGGGCACAACCTTTTCATAAAGATTATACCTTTTCATAAAATTTATAATTTTCATAAAAGTCGCAAATATTCATAAAAGTCATAACTTATCATAAAAGTCACAAAGTTTCTAAAAGTCACATCATTTAATGAAAGGAGAAGGCTAGTTTTTGGAAATAAATACATTAGAGGATATATATATATATATATATATATATATATATATATATATATATATATATATATATATATATATTGGGAGGAGAGCCTTAAACAACATAAATTATCTCTATGTGACTTATATATTATTAATTTGTGCATGAAAGAAGTCATTAGAATATTTACATCACACCTTTGGCGTCTAGCCTTTCGCAGAACCCCACTAACACGAAATGTCATTCTTTTAAGAGTTTTCATATGGAGAACAAAAACAAACACCACTACATTTGGGGAACGGACACCGTGTGTAATATTCTGAAGTTCGATGACATATTTGAGTTTGTTCTCTAATAAGTGACCTTCTTTTAAAATAAAAAATCTTTACAGGTGTATGTACCTTTTGACCAACAGTCTAAAGATCCCTTTCAAGCAAGCTGATAATCGTATGACAAATGTTCAACTATGATCTAAATAACGTAAGTTATTACAAACATCAGACAACAACCTATTATGTTGTATCTATGGTTGAGAAATACATTAGCAAACATTATATGAGGAACTATAATTTCTCAAGCGTTATATTTTGGAAAACTTTCACAGAAGGACAAAATTTAAAAGGCAATCTATTTGCTTAAATTAACCCAATAAAAAATAAAAAATGACATAAATAGATGTTCATCAAAATAATGACCGTACATACATACTCTCTTCGATTTCATGCCATCAAACACTGAAAAAGAAGCCTTTAAAGTTAAAAACGCATCACGGGGAACTCTGTACAGTTGAAAATTTTCTGATTCCATTTTCTGCGACGTTTGTGTACACTCTTCCATACTGGAATTTGAAGCTAGCAAGAAGTTTGGTGAATATGAATGGGGTGTCTATTGACTTGTGAGATATAACAAAGAAGAATGACATTAAGAAGTATAAAGATAAAAATTAAACTTTTAGGAAGTTGAGTAATGATTACTATTCGCTATCCATCGAAAAATTGATCACAGATTGCGGATTGGGTGTTGGTGATGAAATTGGCTATATTGGTATCCTTATTTATTAAAGTTAATTTTCAAATTATTTTTTAAGGTTAGTAATTCAACAATTAGGCCTGTATTTTAGTCAAGAGGTCAAAATTATTTTCTCAAACTTTTGTCTGCTTTTAGGTACTTCTATTTGCAAGAAAGGATTGGTTGACAGTTGTGTAAATTATTCAAGAATTTTGACCAAAAAGTTGGATATTTTTCTATTTAGTTACTTTACGGTGTAAAATTTTTTACACCGTCGATGAATGCTAGTTAAACTCTTATTTTTGTCCACACTTCGGGTAAGATAACAATCTATGAATTATTATCCCAAATTTAAATGCCAAATGACATATTTATCCTATTATATAACTCTTGTCTAAAGGTCCCTTAGGAAACAAGTTAAAAACTTAAAAATAGTAATAATTTTTTTATCATTCCCACTAAAAATGGAATAGTGAATCTAATTATGTCTTTATAAGTTGTTGTGCCTCTCTCTTTTCATCCGCGCCTTCTACACTATATTATCAGAGTCCTTTGGTTAGCATGAAAAAATAGTTTTTTTACAAAGACCTAGGCTAGAGCTTTACCTAGTAAATAATATTTAAAATGGTCTACTTAGGCCTAAATAAATATAATTAACTTGATTAGGAAGTATTAAAGCCTAAACATCAAGAAACGGCCATGACTTCCGGATACTAGTGAAAGTGACCTAGTGTGCCTTTTGGTCTTGAAAGGGGTTTGAAGATTCGTAAGAAGGTTAAAACTTGTAGAAAAGCTTAGAATACACATTAGTGCATGTTTATGGTCAAAACGTCCAATTACGACTCCCCAAGGACAACCCTAAGGGTCCTCTAGGAGGACCCAAACATTTGAACAAAGTTGTTAAAAACAACATGCATTGACGAGTGCAAATGAAGCCCCATAATTGGAGGATGTGAGTCCATACTTAGAATTATGGATCT
The DNA here is from genome assembly GCA_027704805.1 of Solanum corneliomulleri. NCBI lineage: Eukaryota > Viridiplantae > Streptophyta > Magnoliopsida > Solanales > Solanaceae > Solanum > Solanum corneliomulleri. The sequence continues at coordinate 43,198,048 of JAKWIY010003061.1, read as the reverse complement.
ATAGATCCATTTTATCACTCTCTGAATAAATCAACGGAGTTCTAGGATGGTCCGTTGATCGATTGATAGACCGTCAACCATGGGACTCGATTGGGGCCTGCACACTGGTGGAAGACAAGGCCAAGCCAAGGGTGTGAGGGGTTGACACTGGATTCCATATTTAGCTCACATGGTCTAACGTCGGTTGTGGAAAATTTTCCTGAAAGTAAAATGAATGAATGGCAGTAAGAAGATGAACACCAACTAGGATTACCTAAGAGGTGTTAATTAGTGTAGGTAAGGGTATAGAACTTTACCTATACATTCCACAAGTGCACCCTGAAGGGAATTCTAGGGTCGGTTCTTTATGTATACATGAAATTAATGTTGTTTGTCTTATATATAGTAACGTGGATGTATTGTTTCTATTTGGTTGAACAAATGCATGGCATTGCAAAAATACAACTGGCTTACCCATGACCAATAGGATAACCTCAAACAACTTTGGTACTCAGTCACAAGGGTTACTTATCGTATATCTACCAAGCGACATTTGTTTCTAGAAACCTCGCTGAGCAATCAAAATACAAACATTTTACTACTTGTCACTAATGTTCATTTAAAACACAGTGGATCTCACAAGCATTTTACTAGTTGCTTCTGAGATATGAATGGTTGTATTGGATTCTAGGTGCTTCAAAAACATGGTAATGGTTCAAGAAGAGCTTCTAGCCAAGATCATGCTGAAGTATTTCAAGAAGAAATAAGCAATGATGACAACATAAGTGCTTACCAACATGTCAATCCCATGGCACTACCTTGTCTTTATTGAGAAATATTTGTTGGACAAAATATAGAGTGGATAGAACAACATCAAATTATTGATTCATCAAAAGAAGTTTATAATGACAAGGCAATGTACGCAGAAAAAAGTGATATGCTTATTCATTTGCAAGCCTCAAACTAAGATCTAAGCATATTCAAATGAACTTAAACAAGGTAATAATATTAAATACTTAACTTTGTGAGGCAAACCTGCAGTTTTGTTCTACTTTGTTTACATTTAGTCCATAAAGATCCCTACACAGAAAGAGAAAAATCTGAAATTGAGCTGCGCGTTCTCTAAAAGTAAAAAGCTAATTTCAGGAAGAAAAAAAGAAAGTTATTTTTTGGATACATAAAATAAAATTAGGGAATGAAAAAAATGGAAGAAAGATAAAATAATCAAATTTAAGTTATATGTAGGCTACTTGACTTTTATATGCTATTAGCTTAAAGTACTTGATAAAATTTTTCACTAAAATGATTTTTCGTGTAGCGATAAGTCCACTACTTTGACAATATTAAAAAAAAAAGTATATAATTTAGAAGAACTATTATTATGTAATTGAACTTACTATTATGAGGTTACGTCACAAATCAATGTCGAAACCATCACATGATGTATATAAACTTCATCATCATCGGTACTATTATTACCTTCATTCCCCTCATGATCACTGATGTACTCTATCATAGTTTCATGATCTTGGTCAGAATCATCTTCATTGTGATCGATTTCATTTTCTTGTTCTATTTGAGTCTCCAATTCAATTACATTTGCATCTAATATAATTGAATCAACATCATCTCTATGCAGTTGATTTAATATTTCCACTGCATCATTGACAATTGAATTATTTTCAAGTGAAATATCTTGATACACTTTGTCATTTGTAACATGCAACTCATCACTTTGTCCCTCTGAATTTTCCTTCTCAGGCACATCATATAAATGTCTATCTTGAAATTTGAACACATTCGCCAACTTTCCCCCAATTTGGATCATCAATATAAAATACTTTTTTGCTTGAGTAGCTAGTACAAAAGCATCATGTAAAATCTTTTAACAATACTCGTAAAATTATTATATTTTTGCATCCCTGTTTTCTTGCGAAGATCAAACCACTTGCACTTAAATAGTGGAACTCGATTTTTCTCAACATAATCTAACTCAAGGATGTCAACTATAATACTATAAAAATAAATCACCTCATTTTCATGGTAGCTTGGAACAACTATACCAAAGTTTTGACTTTTACGCAATTCATTGCGTCGTTGAACCTGAAAGCTGACACCATTTACAATACAAACAGTTTGTGTTCTTCCACACACAACAGGCCCTATAGCCAGAGGATATAAGTTCTCGATAGATATTGACTTTTACTTGATAATTGCACAATCTACAACAAAAAAATACTTCATTTAATTAGTAATAAAAAAAATTAAAACACAATAACAAGATTATTATCATAAAATCACTTATTTTTCTCTTGAACCATAAAGGAAATTGTTCTCGGTGTTTATTGTCTATATTGACAACAACTTGTTTCAACAACTCTTCTTTATGTTCTCTGCATGCAATTAATAAATTACTTTAAAATAATAAAATATCTACCTAGATATATAGAAAAATTACTTACCGAAGAAAAGATTATGCTTCTTCGCAATTATTAAGCACGTACCACCGAACCATTTCAAAATCTTTCTTTCATATGGCATCATATACCCCATCTCTATATTGTCTAGAACTATTTTAAAATATGTCTAGAACATCTTGAACTTTGCTTCTAGATCCGTCATCATTTGGATGTTCACAATTAAATCTAGTCTCAATGTCAGTAAGATATATAGAGCAAAATTCAAACATTCATCAATAATATAGCCTCCTGCAATACAACTTTCTAGATGTGCCTTGTTTCGTACATAACTCTTAAGCTTGCACAAAAGCCTCTAAATTTTGTACATCCAACGATATTGTACTGGTCTCCCATACATATACTCTCGAGGAATGCACAACCAAATGTACCATAACATCAAAAGAAAAATAGGTGGAAAGATCATCTCAAGCTTACAGAGTATCCTAATGATATCATTTTAAAGATCTCTAAGTCATCTTTTCTCAATGTCTGACAACATAATCGTTGGAAGAAATAACATAACTCAATTAATGCTAATGTAACATCTTTATTTACAACTCCACGAAGAGCAATAGGCAACACACGTTGTAACAAAACATGATAGTCATAACTTTTGAGTCTAGCTATCTTACCATCATCCACACTTACACACCCTGAGATATTTGAAGCATACATCAAAAAATTTAACTAATTTTTTTAAAAAAAAATTCTCTTTTTTTGACATACCATAACAAGCTGCTAGCATTGTACAACTGGAACCATCATGTTGCAACATAGTTCTTTTATGATATTCATATCCTTAAGATCTTTTCTTGCTTTATATGTGTCCTTATTTTTCCCATATATATTAAGTAATGTCCCCAAAATACTCTTACATATATTTTTTCTATGTGCATGACATTTAAATTATGCCGCAACTTCAAGCTCTTCCAGGCTGGTAACTCAAATAAAATATTTCTCCTCACTCAATTCAACTCTTCGTGACGACGTTTCTTTTTATTATTACTTGATGTTTTCCATATAAATAAGTACTTAGCAAATTCAATTGTTCTAAGACATCATCACCTGAGAGTTCTTGTGGCTTCAATCTTGTTTCTTTCTTACCATCAAACTTCTTGCTTCATCTCCATGAATGACTAGGGTCAAGATAACGACGGTGACCCATGTAGAAAATTTTACTTCTTATTTTTCTTGAAGATGCATCCTTAATGCAAGTAGGAAATTCCATGTATCCCTTTGTGCTTAAGTAATTGATGGATTATATATAAAGATACATCCTATAAAGCAATCACATTTAAGTGAACATCTACAGATAAAATGCCTTCAGTAGGCAAGAGTCTGGACTATATGGGACAGCAGGTACCATGTCAAAATAATTTCAGATCATAAAAACTCATTTGTTGCCACATACATGGAAGAAATAATAAGGGATTTTTTATTCATAATTATATATATACATTCAACACTTTAGAACAAAGAAAATCTTCATGAGATTCACTACAACTATTAGCTCAAGGGATCTACACACCTTGACTACTCAGTGGATCTTATGCTCAGTTGAAAACACGCGATAATAACTTAAAAAGTAAAGTTTCTTTCAGATTTTTCTATTTCTAGGTCAAAAACATATCCTTTGTGGATACTATACAAGAGGGATGGAAAGTAAGCAAAACTACAAATCAAATGAAGAATATATGGGAGAAACTACAAGATCTTAAAGGACCCCTAAAAGACTTAATTATCTGACCATACCCCTCTTGCAATAAAAATGGAAGATATTGGTCCCCTGTGTAAGAGACCTTTTAAATTCATAAACAACCTAGCGGATCATCCAAATTTCAAGGAAATAGTTGAGTGTGCCTTGAACTGTGTGGGTCCATTCTCTGGCCTGATTTGGAGAAAGTTAAAAATGTCATGATACCACTAAGGAAGTTAAATTCTAGAGAGTTAAAAAATATTGTCTATAAAATTCTGGCTATGAGGGAGAAAGTTTGGGAGATCCAAGATATGATAGAGGAATACACAGACTCAGAAGATCTACATAATGAAGAGAAAGAGGCAAGACGTCAGCTAGAACATTGGTTTCATGTTGAAAAGAATATCTTAAAGAAAATGGCTATGGTGCATTCGCTAAAGTAGAAGCCTCAATGATAGTACTGGTTGCCACATTCGGGGCGCACCCCCTAGACGTAACTGGCGTCGTTGTCCTCATCGAGGACTAAGACTAGCCTCTTAGCTTACATCATTACATTCATAGGTTAAAAATGCAGAAAATTTAAAAAGTTTTCTATATTTATTTTGAGGTTTACATATACCTATCACATTCACGTAATATATATATTTCCATCGAGTAAGCATAGACCCTTCTTATAAGAGCATTACTTAGTCTTCTACTTTTATTGTACATACATATATAAAAGATATAACATATTCTTAAAACCGGATGTCTCATCTCATAACCATGTAAACAAGAGTATACCAATTGGGCATATCACATACATCAATACGATAAAATCCACATATAGGCTATACAATCTTTAGTACTCGAATAAAAGGGAATGAACATATTGTCTTTTAAGACTAATCAATATCCGAATCTAGAAAATGGCGCTATCCTCAAAGTAGTGAGGACCTACCCAACTTGGAGAATGAGAATCAAAGTCTTCTTTCAAAAGTCGTCACAAGCCTTCAACGACCGGAACCTAAAAGGTTGGGGGGAAAGGGAGAAAATGGGGTTAGCATATCACTTGTACTAGGTATGTATGCACACACAACATAAATCATGCTAAAGCGGGACAGTTAAATAAAGTATGCAATTTACTTTGAAAAGTCTTATGCACATTTCCAAACCACACCAATCAATGAGACGTACTCACGAAATAAAGACCATGAACATCATAACCAAAACAAGACTATTGCTCGTGAACCCTCACTAAGTATACTAGTGCAATGACTTAGCAAAGTCCCATAACCTTACTTAATCAAGTAAACCTAAAAAGAACCATAAACAATGTCCAACATCTCATAGCATACAATTAAGAGTACTTAGCATCATGCTTTAGCAATAGAGACCAAACACATGTTCATAAGTGAAACCAACATCATATAGTATCATCAAAATTTAGAATCATCATATACATATCATTTACATTTATAAGAATATACATATATGAGAACATCCTACTAAGATTCCCTTCAAAGATAACTAGTACAATGTATAGGTAGAGTCTCATACCCCTACCTAGACTAAGCTAAACCCCTTAGGTCATTTTAGTTAGAGTTCATTCCTTAAGTTTATTTTAAATTTTGTGAACATCCTGTCGTAACTGACATTGACCACATGAGTTAACATGGAATCCAGTTTCATGGAACCCCACACCGAAGGAAGGAAGACTACTTGCCAAGGTAGTACCAAAACATGAATATAGCATCTAGGTGGATCCACTAGCTAGTATCCCTATGGGGGCTACATAGTCCAAGAACTAGGAGATATAGTTGAGACCCTCTTTGTTCTACATGTATTATAGTCTTCAATCTCATGAGTACATTAGTGAACCTACCTTCCCTATGTGGGAAAGGACACTCCTCACTCTAGTTCAGTCGGTGCTAAGTTAGAGTACATTTTTTAAATGTCTTTAATGTCTTTATTGATCATCATAGCTTAATATAGGACATAGGTTTTATTAGTTAAGTAATCATAATCATAGATCAATAAGAATTTTATGAGTATTTTCATTTCATTACAATTCATATATATGAGGTTAGCACATTTACATAGTCACATCATAATAAAACACATTGGTAAGTCATCACCATCCTTATAACATTTACATCTTAGCCAACAACTTACAATCCATAGTTTAAGATATTTCAATTCAACATCATACCAACCCTATAAGTATTAACATAAGGTATATTTATACATAACATCATGACTTAATCACAAGTAATCATACTTGAAGTAAAGAATAGAGATCACAAGACTTGCCCAATCTCCATCACAATTCCATCATCAAGGTCTTTCCATCAACCCTCCAATTCAACCCAACAATGGGTGTAATATCATCACAAAATAGTAATCAACAAAATAATAAAGTCAATTGAATCACTACACAATTCATCACTAGTTCATAACCTAGAATTGGAGACTTAGGTCAAGTTCATAATCTACTTTACAACCTATGTCAATTATTCAAGAAATAACATAATTGGATTACAATATATCACAATATACTCATAATTATCATTATAACAACATATGATAGTAATTGACAATCTAACAAAGCCACTTATATCAGTATTAAATAAATCAATTCAAGATCACAACCTAGGGTTAAGGGGAATTGGTCAACTTTCCACAAACTAGGTAAATGCATCAAGAATTAGTGTAATGTTACCATAATACATATTAATATACTTATTATAACCAAAAGTAATCATAAACAAAGCAATTCATAAGATCAATTTCGTTGGAAGGAAACCCACTTAGAACTCAACTTTTTGAACTCAATTTGGAGGAACCCTTTGGGGAACGAGATCCCAAAGGTAAAAGTAATATCATACATTGATAATTGATGAATTTTGATGGAGAAACTTGATCCTTTACATCCCTAGAACCCACCTCTATCTTGGTCTTCAATCGAGTTTCTTTGGAAGAGAGAAAGAAGAGAGAAGGAGGAGCAATTTGAGTTTGGGAAATTATGAGGGCTTAGGTTAGTTTAATTAGGTTAGAGTCTTTATATAGGTCATTAACCAACTTAATTACTCCTTCCTTAACCCCTAAATAATTAAATAACCACCTAATTAATTAATTTGTCTAACTTAAAAACATGCAGCTAAACAGTGGACTCACACACGAGACCACGACAGACGGCTCATCTGACAAACGACGGCCAAGGGACCAACCGTCTTGTTGGTTCGTGGTTTTTGTTAGATACTGTCAAAAACAGTCCCTTATCTAATTTGGCTAAGTGTTCATCGATGCTCGTCATCGACACCCCATTGATTGGCCCACGATCCATCGTTTGCACTCGTTTGTGGACACTGCCTTTTGGCAGCTTTTTGCCAAATTGCAAGGATCCTCCTCAAGGCCCTTGGTTTGTCCTCTAGTGTTCTTATGGACTGGAAAGGCAGAAAATAGTAATAAATCACATATAGCGAACAACTATGCAAACCTAAAGTTTCTAGTGGATTAAATCTAATAGGTGTGGACCAATGGAACATATTTGCTATTGCTAAGCTGATGTGGAAGTTGAGCCACAAAAAGGACAAACTTTGGGTAAGGTGGTTCCATAGCTACTATGTCAAGAATCGATCAGTATATGACACTGACCCACCACAAGCATCATGGCTACTAAGGATGTTTTTTAAGAGTAAGAAATATTTTGGAGGCAACTGGAATTCTTATGAGCAATATATGGAGTTGAAAGACTTCTCAATTAAGAAGATGTATAAAACGCTTCAAGGGAACTTTCCTAAAGTTACATGGAAAAAGTTAGTTTGTAATCATCTTGGGTGCACCAAAATGGTGCTTTATCTTCAGGATGGCTGCATTGCAGAGATTATACACCAAAGGCTAGCAAGGTGGAGAATTATCACAAATATTGCATTCTCTCTATGTCCTGATGGGGTGTAAACTCTGTCTCAACTATTATTTGAGTGTCCTTACTCATCATATGTGTGGAGAAAGCTATTGAATTGGAAAGGAAGAGATAGAGTTCCCAAGGAATAGAAAGAGGATCTAACATGGATGACCAGATGGAGAGGGAGATGTCCAACAAATGAGATTTTTCAAATGGTGGCCACGGCCAGTGTCTGTCAATTGTGGAAGGAGGGGTATCACAGAGTATTTCAAAGCAAAGAAAGAGAGGCAGATGAACTGATCAAAACAGTTAACTAGGTAATTTGCCCGCGCTTCCCGCGGTCTTAAATATAGATTGCATTGACCTTGCAAATAATTTTTTTACTAATATCCATATATTAAAAATAATAGAAAAACAAGTTCTTAAACACTATTTACAATATTTCAACATGAATTTGATTATTTGTCATATCACATAACTCAAGAACCTCTAATGAATGAATTGTTCATGAAATAATGAATCATTGGTTGTTTAATCAACATTAAAAAATAAATAAATAAGAATATATACAACGATATTTCGTAATAAAAATAAATATTTAAGTTAAATAGATTATAGAATAGTGATTATATATATTAGGAGAAAATTCAAAAAATTGTTAACATATTAAAAAAAATAAGCTTGAACATGAAATAAATTATAGTGTTTGAACTTGCATGATGATTTTCTTCGATTGATAAGTGAAAAATTTCATATCTATATAAATATTAATAATATGTAAGATTATATATAGTACTTTTAAGTTATAGAATTTGATATAGAATATCAAAACATGAATTCTTGAAACTGAGTACAATAATTATTTTTTGTACAATGAATATACGTACTATATGTTTATACGTTCAATATCACCAGAGACAATAGCATTGCAAAAACATAAAGAACAGACTTTAAAACATGTACTCAAAAAAATAATTAATATCATAAGCATAAATTAATGATTGTAAGAAAAATACACCAGGATAAGTAAAAATATAATGAAATAGAAAGGAAAAAATCTAGTGCAACGAATGCACATTGTCCCCTTAAAAAAAGTATTTTCCTTCAATACCAGATGTTTAAAGAATTACATTAGCAAAGTCCACGAATATTTAATTTTGCGGAAGTAGAAGAAGAAGATCACAATTTTGGTTGTTTTAAAATGAGAGAAAATTCCTCTATTTATTAACAACAAAGGGTAGTGTGAACAAATGTTTATTGTGCCTTATCAGAAAGTTTACAACTATTTGGAAAAGTTTCAACCCTTCAGAAAATTCATAACCTTTCAACCTTTTATAGAAGTCACAACTTTTCATAAAGTAACAATTTTTCATAAAAGTCAAAACTTTTCATAAAAGTCACAACTCTTCATTAAAGTCGCAATTTTTCAGAAAAATCACAACTTTTGATAAAAGTCGCAAATCTTCATTAAAGTCACAACTTTTCATAAAAGTCACATCTCTTCATGAAAGAGGATGGCTAGTTTTCGCACAACTTTTGATGAAAATCGCAACTCTTCATCAAAGTCAGAACTTTTCATAAAAGTCGCAACATCTCATAAAAATCGCAACTCTTCATTAAAGTCGCAACTTTTCATACAAAGTCCCAACTCTTCATTAAAGTCACAACATTTCATGAAAGAGGAAGGCTAGTATTGGAAATAAATAAATTGAAAAGGAAATTCTTACTTGTGTGGCGCCTCGTAGGCGGGCCTAGTGTTCTCTTTTATATAACTAGTAGATCTGGGAACGTGCGTTGCACATTTATTCCAAAATACTTCATATAAATTTTGTATTGCAAATTACATATTTTATCCCCATTGAATCTATGTAATTTACTAGAAAAGTCATCTTTTTCAGATAGAAACTACATTTATATTTCTAAGAAAAGAATATATATTTGACTACTAAATTAATTAAAAAGTGTACAAGTAAAATAACTAACTATTGCACAAATTCAATATTCATGAGGATACTAAAATACCACATGCTAGACTAATGTATACAAAGCAACAAATCATGGTAAATTTCAATAATAATAACAACACAACATTATAAAATTTTTACAATAACAACAAACAAGAAACATAAATATTAAAGTAAACAAATAAAAAGAGATGAGAGAAGAGAGAAGAGAGTATAGATATTTTTCTTTTTTGTAATTGTTTTACGTGTGTACATGATTGTGTCAAACGTCACTATTGATATGATAGTATTGAATAACACAAAGAGTTGTCGTGAATATGAAATTAATCCATTTGAGATTATGGTGAGAGATAGGAGTAAAAACCATGATAAATATAATCAGGGAGTTACATATATTTACAATGACGAATTAGTGATAATAAAATTTATGCATATCAATATGATGATTTGTTATTTACTATTTAATTAATTAAATAATTTATAACATTTAAATGAAACGTACAAGTGCAGCCTTGTCGGTTGTGTACATCTTTGTGTATTGTGTAGTGGCAGCCTTGTCGGCTCCGTATGCTATTATGCTTTGAATAGTGGCAGCCTTGTCGGCTCGCGTATGTTGTTACGGTTGAATGGTTATGACTCTTTATGAGATAGAACCACTGTATATATATGGCGTTGGGTTTGGCTTGATTTGGTAAAATTCCATATTGTCTTAGTTTTAGTTGGTCATACTTGATAGGTTGGTATGTGAGTGTCCAAAATGGGCACTTAGTCACGGCCCATCGGGTTGGGTTGTGACAGGAACTGCTGGAACTTCTGTTGACCCTGCGAGGGATTTCCACCACCCGATTTCTACGAAGAATAGTCATAGTTCCCAGTCCTAGCCTTCTTATTTTCTTTAGCCTGTCCCCTAAGGTTATCACCCTCAACCTGCTGAGCATGAGTCATAATCCTATAAATGTTCATATCTCCTAGTGACATCGCATTTCTACACGTAGTTTTTCACCAAATCTGACACTCCATACAAAAACTTATTCATGTGAGACCTTGGGTCATCAACCATGTGAGGAGCATACATGGAGAGTTGTTTAAACTTGAGACCGTACTGTTGGACTGTCATGTTACCTGCCTTAAGTTCATTAATTCTTGGGCTTTCGCTTCTCTCAGCTCTATTGGGAAAAACCTATCGAGAAAAGTCTCACTAAAGCAATTTCAAGTGATAAGAGCCGCATTTGCACCCCTATGATCCTTCCACTCAGTGTATGAAATATGAGCAACATCTTTCAATTGTTATGATGCCAACTCAACCCGATCATTCCCAGAGACTTGCATTACCTCAAAGATTTTCTTGATCTTATCCAAGAAATTCTGAGGATCCTCATTAGCTTGCGATCCTAAGAACTCAGGAGGATTCATCCTAACAAAGTCACATACCCTTGCTTCTACTGATCCACCATTTTCGTTCACATAAGCATGAAACTGATTGTTCTGGTTAGTCATAGTCTAAGCCAACATTTATATGGCGTTCATGAACTCAGCATTGGAGACTTCTTGATCTGCGGACGGGGGAGCTTCATTTGCATTTCTGGTATTCTCATTCCTAGAGTTATCTCTAACAGGAGGCATGATTTGAAACGTAGAACGTCAAGTTAGAATGGAATAAGATTATACCTTAAGCACGATAAGGGTAACAAGAAAGTGTTTTTCCTAAAAACACTTCATAGCCTCCCTCTCATTACATGTGGTGCACTTCACACCCATGAAAAGGAATCTACTTAGTGCATATTTTCAACAATCCAAGGACACCTAAACCTAGTGCTCAGATACAAAGTTTTGTCAAGCCCTAAGCAACCCCCGAGATGCGGACACAGAACTTAGAATCACAAGTGATCCCAAGATAACCCTGCTGGCATGATCATTAGTATATTAAAGATAATAAATAGATGTGAAAGATAAATCATAAATAATAATGAATAGATGGGGAATATCTATACGCTAAAACTGATATATATGAAAACTGATGAGTTCAAAACAATGAAAATACTAACTCAATACTAAGTTGAATATAACTATGTCTGAAATAAGCCTCTAAAATTGACTAGAAATATTAGGACAAGCCCCCAACTAAATATAGCAAAAACTGAAACTAAATGACTAAAGACTTAAATGACACTCATGACTGTTGTCCTCGGAGGATGAGGACTCACCACTGAATCTGCTGAACTGCAGATCGAAAATCGATCTATGCATGATCTGGATACTGAGAACCTAAACCTACATCACAAGAAGATGTACCGCACGTATGCATCAGTACTTGAAAGGTACTGAGCATGTAGGACAGAGTAAAGCTGAAATAAAACATAACTGAACAAGCATAAAAACAAGTATAATAATCTGACATGTAAACTGAATTCTGAACTAACTTGACGTAATGAACAGTTTATATCATGTTTAAACTGAATACTGAATATATTGATAAATAGTCAATGTAGACAGTCTGACCGATTGGTGGGATCTACTAATAACCAAAAATAAAATCACATGAGCTAAATGTGGAGTCCGATGTATACGCACCATCGAGATGACCCCATATACTGCCAAAGGTATAAAGGCATGCTAGCATGATCACTAAAATGATTTCCCACAGAGGGGACTTACAACCTACTTGGCTAGTAGTTCTGGGACTATTTGGTTACGCTAAACCCTAGTCCAACTTGGTATTATACTACACCCATGGATTATGTAAATTTATTGATTAAGTCTGAGTTTCTATAAATAATGGATAGCTCAGAACTCAACATGCAAACAGAGAATGTAAAAGTTAATCATGTATAGTTGAAGTGTCTGAAATATCTGAACTTGCATGTGTAATTCAAGAACTAAAGAAATACAAAGCTAGGGTTCTGAAATTCATACGATAATCTAAATAATAACATGATAATCTAATTTGGAACATATATTTAATAAATTCATGAAGTTCTAACAAAGTTCTACAAACCCTAGGTTTAATCATAATAAGAGAATCAAGAACCTGACTGAAAACTAGGGACCCAATAGGTGAAAGGAACCCACTGGTCAAATCCCACATACCTGGTGATGAAATCCATGTAATATACTCAGGTTTCAAGGCAACAATTTCTGGAACTTGTGGCATTTTTGAACTAAGGTTCTTGAGCTTTTTCTCCTCTCTTGCTTCTAATTTTCTAAGTTTTGATATAATAATTTGACTTAGATTTGTTTTTTATTATGTTTCTAGGTTTAAACTGACTAAAATATGAAGATTTAGGGTCAAAACAACGTAACATAGGGTTTAAATGAAGTGGGAAAGGTCCAAAACACCCCTGGGAGTGTTGTTGTCGGACCAAATGACGGCCAGGACTGACAGTCCGTCGTCTGACCGACGCCTCGTCGTTGGGTCCGTTGATTGAGTCTGTTCGATAGTCCATTACTAAAATGGGCATAACTTTTTACTCAAAGGTCTGAGTTTTGCAAGGTTGGTGGATATGGAAACCTATTTCAATTATCTATCTGTGGGTAGGTCATACGACACCTAATTCATTTTGTTCTAAGAGTTATGACCATTTCAAGTTGACCCAACTGCATTTTCCCTTAACTTTCTGCAAACTTTTCACTTACAGACTGTAGGTCCACCTACAGACCGTTCTGGTCATCTGTAGCTCTTTTCAGAGAGTGGGTCAATGGGGGCCTGAATCGATAGTCATGGACTACGGACCGTCGTTTGACCTACGGACCGTCAGTCTGTCCGTCAATCAAGAATTAAGCCAATTTTTCTAGGCTCAGTTTTTTGGAGTTTCCGATCCCATCGACGATTGTGCATGATGGGTCATCGTGTGTCCAACAGACTGTCGATGCCACAGTTGGTTGCACCTACACAATGGCGTTAATTTCTCTATCCAAGACAATATATTTAATCTTGAAAAGAACAAGATCATGACTTTGATGACAGAGTCTGTGGCAAAGTCTTATTCTCATTCAAACCCTTTAAAAACACTTTCATTGTTGGAGAAAAACTGAGCTCCATATCTCTTTCTTAAAAGAACAAATTCAAATGTTAGTTATCCAGAATATATTCCTTGAACTATTAAGTTTTTTTATTGTTGTTTTTTTATCGAGAATTTATAAAATTCATTGTAAAAATCGTATTTGATTGAAGTACAAAAAAAACTTCATAAATATGTGGTGTTGAAATCAGAACATGTTACATTTATAAGTTTTTTCTAAAACCTTTGAATATATCATGTTAATTTATAATTTTAGAGAAGTGTACATGAGCAAACACATTAAAGAACATAGTGATGTTTCACTTATGTATTTAAGATTAGTTTGTGTTGGACTTTTGTTTTTCAAAAAAAAGAAAGATGACTATATTTTCTTCTAATAACTATTCTTATTATTATAATTTATATATGTAGTTCATGTAGTTAAATTTCTCTTCTACCAAACTTAAAATATTTATTCGTAATTCAAATATAATATATTTATCGAAGATTGACTTTTTGCTAACATTTTGTTAATGTAAGTTTTAACAACTATTTTATTTGAATTACATTTATAGTGTCTACCTAAGGTTGGAGGCGACAATGCAAGGTTGATCGACGGGGTGTCGATGCCTCCGTCGTTGGACACTTAGCCATTTTTCAAAATGTCCAAATTGACAACTCTCTGAACTAAACTACGGATGTGCAGTACGCTGGCAAGGGTGGTTGTCCACTGACCTACGGACCATAGGTTGTGGTCTCGTAGGTCAGACTGCAATTTTACTGTCTTGTTTTTAGTAAGTTCAAATTAATTAGTTAATTAGATAAGGGTACAATCGGGGGTTAAGGGGTGGTTAATTAAGTTAGTTAATGTCACTTTTCACCATCAATATTCAAAGAAAATCAACTATTGACCTAAATTCCGTAACCCTAGCCTATGAACTCATGTTAAATTGATTAGTATTGATGCAATTGACTTAGTTATTGTGTTAATTACTATTGAATGATGTTATTACACCTATTGATAGATGAAATTGGATTGGTTGTGGGTAAGACCAATAATGATGTCTTTTGAAGGAGAATTTGTAAGACTTTGTGATCTTATACCTTTACTTCAATTGTGATGGCATGTACTTGGTGATAAAGTTCAATTTAAGTAAATATTATAAATGTATTAAGTAGATGTTGGCATGATGATGCAATTGAAATGTCTTGATTATGTGAAGATGTTAGATTATGTTTAATATGTAATGATATATGGTTGGTTATGAATTGCCTATGTACCTAATTATGACATGATGATGATAATGTGTTGATCTCACATATGAGGGTTGTCTTAAAAGAACATTCTCATGGAATTCCCAATGACCTAATGATTATGAATATACAAGAGGTTAGTCTCCTATGGACTATACTTAGTTATGATGGTTAATAAAGGGTTAAAAATTTTTAAAAAAAGGACTCTAGCTTAGCATCGAGTGAACTAGTAGTGAGGAGTGTCCCTTCACAATGTGGGAAGGTAGGTTCACTATGATACTCTTGATATTGGAGACTATAATTCAATGTGCATAAAGAGGGTCCCAATTATATCTCCTCGTTCTTGAACTATGTCGCCCCCATAGGAATAGTAGCGAGTGAATCCCCCTAAAATGTTATGTTCATGTTTTAGTACTACTTTGGCAAGTAGTCCACCTTTTTTTGGTATAGGCTTTCATAATACTGGATTCTATATTTAGATCTTGTGGTCTATGTCGTTAAGGCAAGTGTTCCCAAAAGCAAAATAAAGTTATAAAATTAACACTAACTAAGGTGACTTCAGGGGTTGACTTAGTCTAGGTAGGGGTATGGGACTCTACCTATACATTGCACTAGGTAACTTTGAGGGATGTCATAGAAGGTTGTTCTTATGTTATATAAAGTAAATGTTATGCATATGTTGACTATACATGTTGATGATCCTATATGATGTTAGTTTCACCTATGAACATGTTAATGGTCTATATTGCTAAATATGATGATGAATACTTTTGATGCTATGTTATATGAAGTTAGACAATACTTGTTATCCTTTGTTATGTTTACTTGGTTGGTTATGGGGATTTTCTTGGTTATTACACATATAGACTTGATTAAGGGTTATGAGTAGAGGTCTTGCATATGATGTAATGTTATGAACTCTTATATGTGCATTGTTGTTATATCATGATTTAAAGTTGCTTTGGTTATGTACTCAAGAATGTTATTATACATTTTTACTTAATTATACAGGATGTTGTTTATCTTGTTTATACATGGTTCTTGTGTTAAGTTATATTGATTATGAACATTCCTTATGCAATTGTGACCTTTATGTGGTGTATACTCTCTTGTATGCGCTTTAAAGGTTTCCAATTGACTTAGCATGTTTTATAAAGTAAATGTCCCTTTCTCATGCATTCTTTCAAATGTTTTATGTGTATGATTCCATACTTAATACAAGTGGTGTACTAACCCATATTTCTCTGTTTCTAAAATCATGCAGGTTTCGATCGTTTAGATTTTAGAGGACTATTGAATATCACTTGGATTATCATTCTCCAAGTTAAGTAGGTCCTCACCTTTAAAGGACGATGTCACTATCTAGTTATTGATGTTGTTTTTGTCTTAAAGGCAATTTAGTTCTTTCCTTTTCATTGAAGACAATTGTTGTATATGCCTATATGTGAGTTTTTGTTTTAATGAAGTAAGGGTTATGCCTGAATGTTGTATTCGATTTAGATGGTTTAAATGTGAGACTTACCATAGACTTCCTATGAGATTATATTGCTATATTATGTATGTGAAATTAAAGTAGAAGAGAATAGTAATGCTTCTAATTCGAGGAGTATATGTAAACTTTCTATGTATATATTAGGTGTAAGCGAGAGGTCTATGTAAACCTCAATGTATAAGTGTAAGAAAAGTTCAATTTTTTTGCAATTTAACCTATGATATGTTATGAAGAATGTTAAGAGGCTAGTCTAAATCCTCTCTAAGGATGACGATGCTTGTTACGTCTAGGGGGTTCTCCCCGGATGTGACAAACTTGGTATAAGAGCATGAGGTTGAATATATTTAGGACGGATTTCTCAATTTGTCCCAAGTCCTGACTTCACCAGCTATTTCCGTCACCTCTAAATTTCATGCCATGATGGCCCAAGTGAATCGGGATGTTGGACCCCGTGTACCTTATCATGCTAGCACAATGGCATCTCGTTTGAGAGACTTTTATAGGATGAACCCTCATATGTTTTACTGGTCAAGAGTGGATGAAGACCCTAATGGATTCGTAGAAGAAGTTTATAAGATCTATTTGCAATGGGCGTGACTAGGGTGAAAAGGTCGAATTGTCCTCCTATCAACTTAAAGATGTAGCGCAAACTTGGTACACCCAATGTAGAGATAGTAGAGTGCTAAGAGGTGGTCGGGTGACTTGGGAGATCTTAAAGAGAGTCTTCCTTGATAGGTTCTTTCCTAGAGAGTTGAGGGAATCTAAGAAGGAAGAATTCATCAACCTTCGTCAAAGAGGTATGAGTGTACTTGATTACTCCTTGAAGTTTACAGAATTTTCTAAGTATGCTCTATACTTGGAGTCTAACCCAAGGGATTAGATGAGTCGTTTCCTTACGGGAGTGTCCGATGACTTGGTGGAAGAATGTCATTTGGTTGTGCTTTATGACAAATGAATATCTCTCGTCTAATGGTTCATGATCAACAACTGGAAGAAAGTAGGTTAAGGAGTACTAATAGAGAGGCCAAGAGGGCCAAGTCTTTTGAAAGTGGTTCTTCAAAGGAAAATTTGGAAATTCAAGATTAGCCTAAATTCAAGTAGAGGTTCTCCAATCAAGTCCCTTCCAAAATTTCCCAAAGGCTCATCATGGTAGGGTGTCTAACCGTAAGACTCAATAGGGAAGAGTAACTAGTTCACCAAGTAAGAAACCTACTTGTAAAAAGTGTGGCAAGAAACATATGGGTAAATTCCTAGTTGGGACGGACAATTTCTTCGGGTATGGTAAAACTGATCACAAGGTTAGAGATTTCCATAATGTGAAGGGGCAAGACAAGGGGAGTGGGTATGTTGATGCTCCAAGAATGAATTGCTTTTATGCTCTCCGTTATAGGGGTGAACAATAGAGTTCTCCCAATGTGGTGACTGGTATTGTTACAAGTCTTCTCTTTAAATGTTTATACTTTACTTGATCTGGGGGCTACCTTTTCGTTTGTTACTCCTTTGGTATCTACAAAGTTTGATATTTTTCTCGATATCTTGAATGAAACTTTTATAATGACTACCCTGGTAGATGATTCGGTGGTTGCAAAAAGAGTAAATGAAAATTGTCCTGTAATGTTGCCCAATATAGTTATATATGTTGAATTAGTAGAACTTGATATGGTGGATTTTGATGT
The DNA here is from genome assembly GCA_027704805.1 of Solanum corneliomulleri. Taxonomy (NCBI): domain Eukaryota; kingdom Viridiplantae; phylum Streptophyta; class Magnoliopsida; order Solanales; family Solanaceae; genus Solanum; species Solanum corneliomulleri. The sequence continues at coordinate 43,179,644 of JAKWIY010003061.1, read as the reverse complement.
CATTATTGGAATGGATTGGTTGAATGCTTGTTTCGCTTCCATTGATTGTAGGACAAGAGTTTTCAAGTTTAACTATCCTAATGAACTCGTCTTAGAGTTGAAGGGGGGAAGTTTCATCCCTAGATTTGATATCATTTCTTGTCTAAAGGCTTGTAAGATGATCTCTAAAGGGTGTTTATATCATATTGTGAGAGTCAAAGATTTAGACCCCAAGTTCCTCCCATTGAGTTAATCCACGTGGTAAGGAAATTTTAGGGTGTCCTTCTTAATGATCTTCCTGGAATCCCTCCCGAATGGGAGATTGACTTTTGTATTGACTTGCTACTAGAAACAAATCCCATTTCAATTCCTCCTTACCGGATGGCTCCGACCGAATTGAAAGAGTTGAAGGCTCAACTCAGGGATTTACTAGACAAAGGCTTAATTCAACCAAGTATTTCCCCATTGGGTGTTGCAGTACTATTTGTAAAGAAGAAGGATTGGTCGGTTAGGATGTGTATTGACAACCGGAAACTCAATAAAGGGACTATTAATAATAAGTATCCTTTTCTTCAAATTAACAACTTGTTTGATCAACTCCAAGGGGTAAGCTAATTTTTCAGAATTTACTTGAGCTCAAAATATCACCAACTTAGGGTGAGAGATGAAGATATTCCCAAAACGTTTTTTGGAACAAGATATGGTCACTAAGAGGTTAAAGTAATCTCATTTGGGTTTACTAATGCTCCGGCGACATTTATTGCCTAATGAATAGAATGTTCCAAAACTACCTAGATGCCTTTGTGATTGTCTTCATATGTGACATTTTGCTATATTAAAAAAATGAGAGTGATCATATGGGTCATTTAACAGTGGTTTTACATGTGTTGAAAGAAAACTAACTATTTACCAAGTAGAGCAAATGCGAGTTTTGGTTAAAGTTGGTGGCATTTCTTGGTCATGCCATCTATAGTGATGGTGTAGAAGTTAATCTGAAAAAGACCGAGGTGGATAGAAATTGGCCTAGACCATTGGATCCAACTGATATAAGAACTTTCTTGGGTCTAGCCAGGTAATATAGGAGTTTTGCGGATGGTTTTGTATCCATTGCATCTCCTTTGACTACTTTGACCCAAAAATGTGAAATTTGAGTGGTCGAAGGCATGTGAAAGAAGCTTCCTAATCTTGAAAGATAGGCTTACCACCGCTCTGGTGTTGACTTTACAGGAGGGTACTAAGGGTTTTGTGGTATATTGTGATGCATCCTGAGTGGTATTAGGTGTTGTCCTTATGCAATACGGGAAGGTTATTGCCTATGTTTCGAGGCAACTCAAGGTTCATGAGAAGAACTACCCAACTCATGATCTTGAGTTAAAGGCTGTGGTGTTTGCCTTGAAATTATGGAGGCATTACCTATATGGTGTTCATATTGATGTTTATACCAACCATAAGATTTTTCAATGTGTGTTTACTAAAATGGAGTTAAATCTTCGACAACGAAGGTGGTTGGAATTATTGAAAGATTATGAAATCAATGTTCTCTACTACCCCAGCAAGGCCAACGTGGTTGCGGATGCTCTAAGTCATATGACCATGGGTGGTGTGTCTCATGTTGAAGAAGGCAAGAAAGACCTAGTGAAAGATGTTATAGGTTGGCTCGTTTGGGTGTTCGATTGGAAAATTCTCCTAGTGGTGATTTTATGGTACATTATAACCCCGAGTCATCTTTGGTGGTTGAGGAACACCTTGATCCATCATTGATAGAGTTGAAGGAATAGGTTCTAGGTAAGCTTGGTGAGTCATTTACCTTAGGTGGGATGGTGTTTTGAGGTACCAGAGGGGTTGTATGTGCCAAATTTGGATGATTTGAGAAAATGGATCCTAGAGAAAGTTCATGGTTCTCGTTATTCGATTCATTCAGGTTATACTAAGATGTATTATTACCTTAGATAGGTGTTTTGGTGGGATGGCTTTAAAAGGGACATAGCAGAATTTGTCATAAAATGTCAAAATTGCAAACAAGTGAAAGTCGAACACATATAGTTGTGTGGCTTACTTCAAGAAATCGAAATTCCTGCTTGGAAGTGGGAAGACATTAATATGGACTTCATAGTGGGTTTTCCTTGAACACGAAGGTAAAATGACTCTAAATGTGTAGTTAAGGATAGGTTGACGATATCCGTTGATTTTATCCCCATTAAGTCTACTTATTCAGTGGAAGAGTATGCAAGGATCTACATCAATGAGATTGTAAGTCTTCATGGGATCCATTTATCCATCTTTTGGGATAGAGGTTCTCAATTTAATTTTTGAGTTTGGAGGTCGTTCCAAAAAGTGTTGGGTACTCAAGTGAAGTTAAGAACCATTTTTCATCTATAAATGGATTGTTAAACGGAGCATACTATTCAAACCCTTGAGGTTATGCTTAGAGCTTGTGTGACTGATTTTAAGGGAATTTGAGATGAACACTTGCCTTTGATTGAGTTCTCGTATAACAATAGATACCATTCAACGATATTCATGGCTCCTATTGAAGCTTTGTATGGTAAGAGATGTAGATCTCCGGTTGTTTAGTTTGAAATTGACGACTCTTCGCTTTTTAGTCCTGAATTATTCAGACTTTGGAGAAAGTTCATATCATAAGGAACCGACTGAAAAACCTATAGCCAACAAAAGTCTTATACCTACAATAGGAGAAGGGAATTAGAGTTTGAAGAAAATGATAAAGTGTCTTTGAAAACTTCACCCATGAAAGGGGCGATGAGATTTGGCAAGAGAGGGAACTTAAGTCCTCGTTATGTGGGTCACTATGAAATTTTTCAAAGGGTTGGCAAGGTTGATTACGATTTAAGGTTAACCTAGTGATCTAGCTTCAGTTCATCCGGTATTCCATGTATCCATTCTTAAGAAGTGTTTTTGTGACCCCGAGCCCATTCTTCCTATTGAGGGTCTAGATGTGGATGAAAATCTCTCCTATGAAGAGATTCCGATGGAAATCCTTGATTGACAAATGAAGAAGTTTAGGAACAAGGAGGTGGCTTCCATAAAGTTGTTGTGGAAAAACCACCTATTTCAGGGAGCAACACGGGAGGTTAAGGCCGACTTGAGGTCCCGTTACCCTCATCTATTTTCTAATTAAGGTTAGTTGTTCCTATTAATAGTAAAAATAATAAGTAAATTTGAATTTAACTTGTTTTGAAAGATGTGCATAAAAATGGTAAAAGTTTTGCTAGAAATTAGATTTTAATAAAAAGATGTCATTTTGCTTGATTTACACTTATTTGTGTATTTGGTATGTTTTTGACTTAATGAAATGATGTTGAGCATGTTATTATGTTTTGAAATGAGTTTTTGGCATAAGTGACTCTTTATGTGTTGTTGAGCTCAGTTGTTGTTCAGAAGGAAATTCCTCATGTTGTGATGTTGAGCTCTTATATATGTTGAAAGTTATTTTGAGTTGCTATGTGTAAATGTCATGTTTTTATGTATATTTTAGTTGTAACTCATGTTTTCATTATGTTGTCATTGTTGGGATGCTCGTATTGAGTCTATCATTTCCTTACAAAAGATTTTAGTGTCATTCGAGGATGAATGTTCCTAAGGGGGGATAATGTAAAACTCCCGAAAGTCCAATACTGATCTAGAGCCTCTCATGTGTGTCTAAGGTTTGTGACACTGTTTTAAAGTAAAGAATAATGATTACAAGTCATTTAGGGAAATTTAGAGTCATGAGATCAAGAAACGTCCTTGACGTCTGGAGACTAGTGAAAGAGGTGCTAGTGTGTCTTAGCCTATTTGACAAGGTTTTAGGAGTTGGAATTCGATGAAATTTTTTGGAAAGGGGTCAAACAAATATTAGAGTAGGTTTAGGGTCTAAACGTCTGAGTACGAATCCCCAAGGACCACCCTAGTATCCTTGAGGAGGACCCTTTCATTTTGGCCAAAAATCTATGAAAGATAGTGTCTACCTACAATTGCAGGTGACAAGGAGTAGGTGGATCAATGGAGCGTCGATGCCTCCGTCGATGGATACTTAGCCATTTTTCCAAATTTTTCAAATTGACAACTCTCTGAACTAAACTAAGATGTGAAGTACGGGGGCAAGGGTGGCCGTCGACTGACCTACAAATCGTAGGTCGTGGTCTCGTAGGTCAAGTTGCAATTTTACTATCTTGTTTTTAGTAAGTTCAATTAACTAGTTAATTAGTTATGGGTTTAATTAGGTGTGGTTAATTAAGTTAGTTCAGTGACTATATAAGTTACCCTAAGCCTAAACCCAACCTAACACCACATAATTCCCAAACCCAAATTGCTCTTCCTTCTCTCTACTTTCTCTGTCCCAAAGAAAACTCTATATAAAACCAAGTTCTAAGGGTTATAGGGCTTCAATTAGATCACTTTTAACCACAAATCTTCAAATAATATCAAGGTATTGGAACCTTTCACCTTTGGGATTCCTTTCCCCAAAGGGTTATTCAAAATTTGGTTTTCAAAAATTTGATTTCATATGGATTTATTTCTAATCCGAATCGGATCTTCTAAATTGTATTGTTTATGTTTTACTTTGGTTATGATGATCACATTATTATGTCTTATCGTTCAATTATTCTAGTTGTTGATTTAACCTAGTCTGTTGAATAGATCATGAATTGACCCAAATTCCAAAACCCTAGGTTATGAACTCATGTTGAATTGATTAGTATTGATACAATTGACTTAATTATTGTGTTAATTATTATTGAATTATGTTATTACACCAATTGATGGATGAAATTGGATTGGTTGAGGGTAATACCAATGATGATAGCTTTTGAAGGAGAATTGGTAAGACTTTGTGATCTTAAACCTTTACTTCAATTGTGATGACTTGTACTTGGTGATGAAGTTCAATTGAAGTATATATTGTAATTGTATTAAATAGGTGTTAGTATGATGATGCAATTGAAATGAATTGATTATATGAATATGTGAGATTATTTTTAAGATGTAATGATATAAGGTTGATTATGGATTGCTTATGTGCCGTATTATGACATGATGATGATAATGTGTTGATCTCACATATGAGGGTTTTATTGATAGGATATTCTCATGCAATTCCTAATGAGCTAATTATTATGAATATACAAGAGGTTCGTATCCTATGGACTATACTAAGTTATGATGGTTAATAGAGGCTTAAAGACATTTCAAAAAGGGACTCTAACTTAGCACCAAGTGAACTAGTAGTGAAGAGTGTCCAGGTTCACTATGATACTAATGAGATTGGACACTATAATGCAATGTGCATAAAGAGGGTCCCAAGTATATCCCACTAGTTCTTGAACTATGTTTCCCCCATAGTAATACTAGCTAGTGGATCCACCTAGAATGTTAAGTTCATGTTTAGGTACTACCTTTGCAAGTAGTCCACCTTTCGGTGTAAGGTTTCATGACACCAGATTCCATATTTAGCCCTTGTGGTCTATGTCGGTTAAGGTAAGTGTTCTCGAAAGTAAAATAAAGTAACAAAGTGAACACTAACTAGGGTGACTTGAGGAGTTGACTTAGTATAGGTAGGGATATGGGAATCTACACATACATTGCACTAGTTGACTCTGAGGAAAATCCAAAAAGGTTGTTCTTATGTTATATAAAGTAAATGTGATGCATATGTTGACTATACATGTTGATGATTCTATATGATGTTAGTTACACCTATGAACATGCTAATGGTGTATATTGTTAAATATGATCATGAATACTCTTGATGTTATGTTATATGAAGTTAGACAATACTTGTTCTCCTTTGTTTGGTTTACTTGGTTGAGTAAGGTTATGGGCTTTTATGTAACATTCTAGAAAATGTACTTGTCTAGTGAAGAGTCTATTATGTTTTAAAAATATGTATTGGGGTACATACGCATCTAATATTAGGCATCTTAGAGAATATTGTCTTAAGTGTGTTAGCCAATTTCTACGTATTAACAAGTAACTTAAAATAAAATTTGGTTCAAATGCCCCAATTCGAGCTTGTTTAGAAATTGTACCTGCAATGAAGACTTAAGCTAAAATTCTTAATTCCTTAACTCAGACATTAGGTACAAGGCATCCGAGTGTCAAGCCTCGGTACCATAGCACATGATCATTAAAAGTGATCATGTAGATTTAACAGTGCCCAAGGACATAGTGAGGGTCCTTGGACAAGAAATGATAAGAGACACATATGCAAGAACATATGCAACACATGTGCAAGCACATATGCTAACCGGCCAAGGGACCAAGCGACAAGCCCAACTGATTCGGTTAGGGCGGTTAGGGGCAGGAGCGCGTTTTGGTCAAACCATGTGGGGCCTAGATTCGTAACCAGACCTAACTAGCTAACTAAACTAGGACTAACTAAAATGGACTAACTAGTGCAGCCGACAACCTAAGATCTAACCGGTGACACTAGCCTAGTAACTAACTCATGACATATCCTAGTACCTAACCTAGGATGGTCAAAAGGGGTCGGTTATGGTCCTAATTACCTAGGGGTACTTTAGTAATTACCTTAGGTCACTTAATTAATTAAATTATCAACTTAATTAATTAATTAAATTTCATGTTCAAGGCCGAACCCTTAGCTAATTTTCAGATTTTGCTAAGTCAAATGTTCTCCTATTTTTAGTCAATTTAGGAGGGGTATTTTGGTAATTAGATAATTAATTTATTTAATTAAGTTAATTAGCGTAAATTGAATTAGTCAATATCAGTTACTAAGACTTAGACTCACGATTAAACACTAGAAATTCACGACTCAAAACAGTAAGCAAACGTAAGAAAAACAGAAAATTCTCCTTAGGCAATTTCAAGGAAGATTTTTCAAGATTTTTCGTGCAAAGTACGGGGTGATCTTCGTAGATTCAATTCTACAGTAAGGTATGGTTTTCTATCTTTGATTCCTTTCCCCAAGAGGCTTTTCAACGTTTTGAATTTCAAGAAATCGAAACTAGGGTTGTACCCAATGATAGAGTCGAACGTTCATCTCCCTAGTTCTCCCTATTTTCGATTCTATTAGTATGTATAATGCAAATTTCGAGCATGTTGTTGGTATGTGGTGCTAACTGATCATTATATCTATGTTTCTATGATTTGATAATGTCAAATGATACCTATAGGTTAGATCCGTATTATTAGAGTAACATTTACGTGAGATAAGAAACATTGTAATTCCAATTGTGTTTGAGATGATGAAACTGTTCTTATACGTTCATCAAATGTTAAAAGTTGCTTGCTTAAAATGATGAGATTACTATAGTATATTCATGAAGTTAATTGACTTGGATAATGATATTCTCATGACCCGTGTTTAGTGAAAGTTTTGGTTATGCTAATAATTGTTATAGTGGTTGTAGATGAGATATAAAAGATGACACATTTAAAGTGTGATCAATAACAACAGTTCTGGTACTTTAATGGTCGAGTTTTAATTTATATATAGTGACTATGGTAGTTGAAAAGTATTTTTCGGTGCTCAGTCTGTCGACTACTCAAAAGTATTCGGAAAGTCATTTGTCCATTTTCCGACTACAATTCAACCAATTCTGAAGTTAGCAAACAACAAAATTCTAGTAGTGTAATATATTCGACATTTGTATTAAATGATGCTATTTTAGCAACACTTTTGTTAAAAGCACCAAAATCATTGACATTTTGCAACAAATGTCACTATTTTGGTGACACTTCTTCTAAATGTAACTATTTTAGTGACAATTTTTCAATATGTCACTAACATTAATGACATTTTGCGGTAAATGTCATAACATATTTGACATTTATATTAAATGTCATTATTTAAGCGATATTTTTTCTAAATTTAACTTAAATTAATGAAATTTTTTAATAAGTGTCAATATTATATTCGACATTTGTAACAAATGTCAGGATTTAAATGACATTTTTGCTAAATGTCGCTAAATACAACGACATTTTGCAATAGATGTCAATATTTTAGTGACATTTTTTCTAAATGTCACTAAAATCAATGATATTTTGTAGTAAATGTCATAGTAAATTCGACATTTATATTAAAACTGATTTAAGTTATAATTTTTTCTAAATGTCACTAAAATGAATGACATTTTGTAGTAGATGTCATATTATATTCGATATTTGTAGAAACATATCATCATTTAATGACATTTTTGCTAAATGTCGCTAGAAACAACGTCATAGTGACGTTTGTGACGAAATGTCATTATATTTACGATATTTGATATCAAATGTCATTATTTTTATGAAATTTGACATCAAATGTCATTGTTTGATGACGTTTTAATCTTAAATGTCGTGAAATTCTTTATTTTCTGACATTTGTTTCAAATGTCACCAAATTAATGTTGTCGTATGTACATTTTTTTTTGTAGTGAGAGCAATTACAATTTTGTGCGACCAAAATTCTGCCATTAAGTTTTCAAATAATCTTGTTTTACATGAAGAAGTAAACACATCGATATGAAATATTATTTTCTGCGAGATCTCAATAATGAAGGGACAATAGAGCTGCAATATTGTCGAACTGAAGACCAACTGGCAAACATATTTACTTAACCTCTCAAGTTTCTCTATTTCCAAAAGCTGAGGAAGTTGATGGGAATCAATACAATGGATGAGTTCAAGAAACTGATTTAAACTGAAGCTTGATAACTTTCAGTTAAAGGGAGGGTGTTAGTTTTTTAAAATTCAGTTCAGTAATTAAAGTTCTATATCCTAGTCTTTAGGAAGTAATTAAACGTAGACAACTTTCAAGTTTTAGGATTGTAGTTTCTAACTTTTAGCTTCAAGTTGTTTTAGCATATAAACAATTGTACTGGCAGCACTTAAATCATTCAGTCAATAAACAACTCCTTCAATAATTTTTGCTTTCTCTTCTTTATTGTCTTTCAACTTACATATATATTTGTAGATTCTGTTTTTTTCTATCAATCTCGTGGTCAAATGCCTACTAATATTTTTTGTGTGAGATATATATATTTGTTTAATGTTGTGTTAATTCCAAATCCATTTAGAGAACCTTCTATGAGATTAAAGTATGTTACAAAAAATATTTTGAGGAAATGTGTATCTAAATGTTGCCATACTATCAACAGGAGTATTAGGAAATTGCAGTGAAGTAATTCAAATAAGATGCAACTCTGTAACCAGCATTTGGTGTCAAGGGTAAGCTATTCATATTGAGATTTTTTGGAGGCTTGATAGAATAGGTATATAATATAATATAAAGTCTATAGTTTGGTAAACTTTTGTGTGTGCAATTAAGATAACATGACCCTCAATATAGAAGATCCAAGATTTGGAGAATTGAGAATTTCTCTAAGTAAAAATAAATTTAAGTAAGTGGATGATATAAATTGTTGTGGTAATTTCTCATGAAGCGAATCTTATAGCTAATATGTGAAAGTGAAGGTTGACTTTGGTGTTGTTAAGTATATTTGTGCTAACTAAGATTATTTTGTGTTCAACACCCAAATTATAGAAGGAAGATTTATATATTTGGATAATAACAAATCATTAGTTAGTCAAGTAAGCACTACAAAATTATATCTCTCCTATGATGTGTGAAGCTTTGAAGAACTCCTTACGATATTCATTATGAAGTATTTTCCAACAAGTCATATAAAAAAAGTACAGAATGAACTAAATAGGCTCAAGAATCAAAGTTTGTTTACAAGCGCATCTATGATTTACCATAGTAGTTTGGAAAGAAATACCCTATAAAAATTACAGAGACACAGAGCAAATTGATTAGAAGATATTTGCTAATACGAATCAATTGAAAAACTTACCAAGAACTCTCTTTTATTATCCATACACACACCCCAAAAACAAAACTATTATTTAGGTTTTCAATTGATCATTTCTTGATAGTGAGAATATGTTTTATTTCACACTTCCTGACATTGAATTTAGGATATCTAATGTCAATAATAAATACTTTAACTTGTGATAAATTTATGAGGAATTTCATGCTGTAGTTATGTAAAATACTCTTGTTATTTCTTTATTTAATCATGACATAGAATATATATTTATCATTTTAGGAATCCTACTAATCAATTTGGGCAGCCACCTTTTCTACTTTATTATCTTTATAGTTTTGGAACCTCCTCTCCATACTTTTGTTTATGCATGCCAATGAAAAATCACAATCTTCTCTTCTCATCATATTCATTCACAAAATCATCCAAGAAGAGTTGTTTCTAGGCTCAAACTCAAGCTATTCTTTGTGGTATATGTCTGGTTCAAGGTAAGAAAATTTAGTATTTGAGAAAATTGGCAAATTTATTGATCTATAGAATAGAAGATTTAAATTCCTTATTTGGTGGTAGAACTTTCTATGTGCTAAAACATCAAAGGTTTGTGTATAAACTTGAATTTGAACTATCTTCCCGTGTTGGTATAATGAAGAAATTTGCTCGAACTTTGTGTACTTTTGTCATGCCTCAAACTCATGTAGGTCTTACTGGCATTAGGTTCCTTACACAACTAAGAGAATCAACCAAAATCAAACCAATCAAAACACGCAGTGGAAACTCAAAATATTACAAAATTAAAAATTGAAACCACAATATGACCAACTTAATTTGCAAAAAGTCAAAAGGTCATTGAAACCACACTTCTGACGTACTAAAAAGGACTACAAAACAATATGTTTGTCTCATCATATTACAAAAAACATAGAGAGTGCAAAAGAGGAATATGAGTAAGTCAGAAAAAGATGTGATGGCATCGAGAGATCTGGAATCAACAATGGTGGCTTGTTCTAGGTGCTGCATCAGAAAAATGCAGAAGTATAGTAGCTAGTAGTAGCAGCAAAGGAACTTAAGATCAAGCTCAAAAATGGATGGAAAAGGGAATAAATGAGAGATACATAACTATAAAAGCATATCACATTCAGTACTCGAGTGGAATAGGGGTCATCGAAACAATGTTTCTCAAGAAATGAAGCTCCACAGAAGAGGTGATCAATGAAGACCTTTAGCTCTGTGGATGTCACATCACGAGCCTACATTGTCGGCGTGGGCGGAACTTGAGAATGATTGTTGGTCCCGAAAAGAACCTTTGACCTGGCTACTTAGAGGAAGACTAACATAAGCACTGAAAGGTATAAAACATAAGTAAATCATTAAACTTGTAAAATCTTCAACTTAGACTGTCTGTAAAATACTCAATGCAATAATAATAATTTGCAAAACATATCAAACTAAAAGAGAGTAATGAGAGACTCCACAACTTTATCTATACATCTATGAAGCCTCTATAGTTTAATATGGATGTCGGGACAAGATCCACAATACTCTAAAATCACTAAACTAAAACGAAAAGTGGAGTCCTCCAAAATGCAAGGAGGCTCACCAAAAGCTAACTAGAGTACAAAGTCATCTCCAGGAATGGTCTGTCGATGATCCCGAACACTTGTGTCAGCATCATAAAGAGATGCAGATCGAAGGGAAATTTTGTATTTGAGTCAACCGTCATAGTTGAGTCGCGCTGCCCTAATTTTCATCATTGATGTAGACATGGTGTTTGTACTAAAGTTGAAATCTGAAAGGGAATTTTTGTATGAAATCATGTGGATGGATATCTTTGGATGCCTTTGAATTCTTATGTTTACTTCTAAATTAAAACTTAGGCTTAATTTGAAATTTTACATAGCAGAGTGTTTTACTTAATGATAAATCTTACTTGAACTGAACTTGCGCCATGAAAGGTGAGACATTGTGTATTTCATGTATTGTATCCTAGTTTATAACTTGGCATGTATGTTGTTGAAGCGAAATCAAAAGTATGACTTTTGTTTAGGAAAGGATAATAGGCCTTCTTTGATAAGTTCAGAAATATTAGCCTTATCAAATAACTATCACTACTAGCCCCTTTGAGCCTGTAGCTTTTTTTTTTTTGTAGTCGCACATTTAACTAAAGGATTTTATTGAATCCCTAGTTGTTTGCACCATCATTTCCTAACATTGTAGCATAGACTGATTGAAATTAGTAGAATTTATAGTCAATAGTTTTTATAAATGTCAACAGGTGACCAATGAAAGTTGCAAGTGATGAAAAAAACTTCATTTAAAAAATGAGACCCATATAAAAAAAAGGCAAATGTAATAATTTTGGGGAATTCGTGAAATGATGCGAGTTACTTGTGAGAAGATTGTTAAGAAAAGAGTTAAAACTAAAGAAAAAATGAGGTGATGAATTGATAAACATACATGGTGCTTGGGGAAGTGTAAGTCACTATTACATAGTATTTGTTAACCATTCCCTAGCCTCGATTACAACCCGTGAAAGTTCTATTTGATTCTTTTCAAAGCACACTTAATTGGTGGAGATATACATAAAGAGAAAGCCTATGGGTCTATGTGTATACATGTAAATTTTCTTTGTGAGTGTGAGATATGATTGTTCATGCTAAGTTTATACTGAATACTAAATCTTGTGAACGACTGTCATGACCCGGATCGTCGTGTTTGGCATCCACACCATAGCCCGGTAGGAGAACCACTACTAGCAACCAAGTAAACTAAGAAATCTAAAACTAAGGTATTTAAGTTATTAAAGCAAGTTAAATAACTAAAGGCAAGGTTCCATTACAAAATAAAGATCTAACAACTAACTAACAATGCGGAAGATAAATATAGAATCTGAAAATCAATATACCAAAGCTATAACGATATACATATCTAACAAGAGATTACTAACAAGCTATCAAATAACTCAAGCAAGGTCTCTGTCTGAAAATGGTGGACATAGATTAAGGAGAATTCCGTAGCAGCCCGAATAATGTGGCTCACCCTTGAACTCGAAGCGATTACCATTCTCCTAAGTAAAGTCTGTCAACATTCGCGTGAAGATGCCCTATACATAACAAAAATAAGAGCAAGTGCAGAACTAGTACACAACCACCGTGTACTTGTAGGATCACATGGTTATTCCACTAGTGTAATATAAACAAGCAATATAATACAAGCACAAATATCAACATATTCAATATTATCATAACAATCAATATCACAATTCACATGATTCATCGCATAGTTGGTCCTCTTACGAAAGCTAAAGTCAAACTATTAGCATGTCGAAATGTGGCAATCTGGTTCTATTTTTACGATGCAACGTGGAAATTGATAACAATTAGTATTCTAGAACATGGAAATCCAATCCCAGTTAGAGTTCAAGAACATGGCAGCCGATCCCAATCACACCTCACAATAGCACATTAAGATCACACATTCAAGTCATGATTTCATGGTATCGATATTCATATATCTTTGTTTAGTATCTATGATCAATATTGCAACATGCATACATATATAAGTATGACAATGAAGCAAATCAAGTGTATATCATTATATATGACAACGAAGCAAAGCAAGTGTATATCACATAATCATAGAATTACAATCATAACCTACCTCGAAACAATTTTGAAACCCTAGACAACTTCATCCTTCCCTTTCGAATTTTTTTATATTTGTTCGTGGTCTACAATCAACAATTTATATATGTAAATCAATAAGGAAACACTAATTTCTGAAAAACTCCCATTTTATGAACCCTAGTTTGAAATCCATGACCCCAACTAGTCAATTAAGGTTAATCCACAATAGGATTATTCAAGAAATACTTTCACATTAATATTGCCATTCTAAAACGTTCTACAGATAAAAAAAAGAGTTCGGGGAGTGAAAATCTTACCAATATCTTCAAGAATGGTGGAAAACGAGTTGTAATAGCCTAGGGGTCTCTTAGGTCAAAAGTCAAAAAATACAAAATAGGGTCGTCTAAGAGTTTTATTTACGAATTTTAAACCCGTCATCCTACTATAACGACACACATCTCACTGTAGCGGCGTCACTGCAGTGGCACTAATCCCGACGCAGCAGCATAAAGCGAACTAGTGAGCTTCACTCAAAAAATCTCAAAATCTTTTCATTCCATCTCCGTCTCGCCCACTATAGAGACACCCCTCCAGCTGTAGCGATGTCCTTGCAGCGGAACAAAACGAGGCAGTGAGGTCCTTAAGGGAATTTTAGTTCTCCCTTTTTACAACACCCTCTTAACCCACTATGCCCAAAATATGCTCTTAATGCCAAAATCAACTTCAAATGATGTGCTAATTCGAATTCAATTACGTAAAGTCGCACGGATTCCTTAACGAATTGACTAACCAATTATGTAATCAAATCCATATTTAATCTGTCTGATTGCTACCAGATATCCTTAAACCTTGATGAAACTAAATTCCTCCAAATTTGTACAAGGTTGGGAAAGTCCTAGTACTATGAAAAAGTTTTTTCGACCCCAATTTTTCCCATTAGGATTCCTATAACAAGTGTCACGCAACGAGCCTATACCTTGGACATGATAGGCACTCGAAAACCATCGTTGTCCCAAGCAAACCCTTGCTCTGGCTTTCTTAACTTAGCGAAAGATTTAAACACAAGAGGAATAACTCAAGCAAAATAACTTTAAAGTATTAACTTAGCCGAATGGAAACTTAAGTATTAAACATATACAACTGAAATGAATAAGACAAAAGAATTAATATTGCCTATCTATGAAACCTCTAAAATAAAAATGGATGTTGGGACATGACCCCAACTCATCCTAACAACTAAAAACTAAAAACAATAACTTGAATTATAAAGAAGTCCTCCGGGGTGAAGGGAGGCTAACCAATTGACTCTGTCTGAGCTGCTCACTGGATCAATGGTACGTCGAATATTGATCCTAGTTTTCTGCATCTGCATTATGATACGATGCAGGTCTACTAGTATCAGTACATTGAATGTATGAGTATGGGAGTTGGAATGCTAGTAAGAAGGAACACGTACCTTGGTTCTGCTCAACTCATGAATAACATAACTCAATAACTAACTCATTTCATTATATTGCAGTTTAAAGACATGTGCAATGTGAAGAAAAGTTGTTTAAAATATTGTTTTCAACTATATGTATGCGAAGATACAATTAACTTTGAGATGTACTTAAAAATACAAAATAAACTAATGTAAGCTCATAGTCTTAATAAAAGACATATCATGCTTCCTCTAAAAGTCTACTTGTGTAGTGCATGAATAAGTCTCATACCCCCATTCATAATAAATAGAACCATTTGAGGAACTATGCAATTACTGTTGTGATAGTTTCTCTAACTGAAACTCATCACTTAAGAGCTATAATGATGATACGACACTTTACCTCACGCTGCCAAGGACCGACCCATACTTTGTCATCACTATGGGAAGCTAACTTAACTTTGTGGATCCACTAGCTTAACTTATATGATCATCTAAAAAGTATGACCCCTTAATACCCATGATGGATACATGGTTTTCATAAAGACTTGAGTTATATGAACTCTCATTCTCACATCGCTTCTCAATACTACTCCCAAAAATATACTTTAGCTCATACTCTTAAAAACTTCTTTTTTTGAGTTGAGATAATTGCTCAACACTTACCTTTAGAAAGCTCTCTTATAATTAATGATCCCTTTTCTTGCTCAAAACTCTTTTGGAAATCCTTGGTTTCTCTTATCATAAATGTGATAACATTTATAAACTCTTAGGGAATACTTAGTTCCCTTATAGCTTTTGAGAAATGAACTTAACTTTTTACTCCTTACTTAGCTTAAAACTTGAGTCTTAAATCAACTCTTAAGAAATACTTAGTTCCCTTATATTTCCTTAGAGGAAGGACTTCAAATCTTTGCTCTTAACCTAACTTGAAACTTGAGTCGTAAAACAAAGTTAAAATGTTTATTAAATATTCTTGAAACATAAAGAAATTTGTTTTGACTTACTTCTTAACTTCTAGACTTAACTCTTAACTTCTTTGACTTAAATCTTAACTTTCCTTGAATTAGATTATGCATTCAAGGTTCAAGATCTAATGTTAATGGATGATTTTATGATGTTTTGATGTACCTTAGAGTGTTGGAATCATCTAAGAAACATGGGTACATCACTTAAGAACTAGTACAAAAGAGTGCGGCGCCAGACCCCAAAATTCATATGTCAAGTTAGGGTGCTCTGTCTGGCGCGGTGCCCCAAGTCCTTATGGTCAGATATTGTCCTGTGGGGATATGGGAGGCACGGCGTGCCAAGGCCCTACGGACAGGGACTCTCAACTTTTCTCCTCTGTTTTTCATCTCTAAATCCTCTAAACTTCCACAGTTCTTTCCCCAAACACTTATGATACTTAGTAACCTCAAAACCCAATAGATTAACTTAAAAAACAACCTGGAAACACAAATAAAGTCAACACTAGGCATCCAAAAACTCAACCAATAAAAATTCAACAATGTTCTTCAAGAACTACACTTTTTATCATTCAACCAACTTTAAAATCAATGAATTGGAAAAGGTTTCGTGTGTGGGTGAACTTACCCAACAAACTAAAATATCTCACATACCTTTTTAGGGATCACCCCCGACGAATTCCATAAGCCGAACTTTGACGATCGTGAATGTTTTTGCTTCCTCTTCTCCTTTCTCCTATTTGCTCCTCTTCTTTTCTCTTCTCTCAAAACTCTAACTTGTTTTTCTTAAAGCGTGAACTGAATAAGATCATTTTAGACCCAAATGTTTTACCCAAAAATGAAATAAAATAATTGGGTAAGGAAAAGATAAATTTTCCCTTTCCAAATCTGGATTGGACTACCCCAACTACCGAAAGGCATAACTCACTCATACGATATCAAAATTGTGCAAACTCAGCGTCGTTGCAAAGATCACTCCAAAGGCTTTCCGACCGTATCAAGAACTATCTCCAAAATCATCTTGAGCTAAGATTTATGTCCATTTCAATTTGACCAAAAAAACTCACTTTTTCTAACTTAAAAAAATTTCAGATTTTAATTCTTTCCAAAACTGACTATTTCAACCTCTAAGATTCTTCCTAGATATTTCAATTTGCGAGATGTTACTAACAACAAAACCCGATCGTTACATGGAAACTTGTTTTATGATGAATAAGTGTCAATTGATGGCTGAATCTTTAATGTTTAAGGTTCTAAAAGTTTTTGAGCCAACATTAGAAGTCATGTGGTATTTATATAATGGGCAAGGTCGAGTATGGATGAAAACATGATTATTATGAATTGATAAATAAAATCCCTCAAAGAAAGTAGTTGAAGCAAAATTAGTAAGTCTAGCTCTAGGAAATAAGCATGTGAATTGTTTGAAGACAAACAAAACTCTAAGTGTGGGGTGGTGATCTTGGAGGTGTTTATATGCCTAGGAGCAAAGAAACACCTATCTTTAGCTGAGTTTGAGGACATATTTATTGCTAGTGGTGAGTCAAGTTATTGACTTTTGAATGACTAATATTATTAGTAATAGCATGTTGGGAATCAAGAGAAAAAAATACAAAAGCGGCGTATGTAGAGTGAAGTTGAGTTCGAGCACAAGAGCACGAAGGATAGGATGTCAAAAGAGAAAAAAGAAGTTAAAATGAAAAGAAAGCCCAGCTCTGTATCCCCTTTGCGTCACGGAGAGGGAATTTATAATTCCATGTTCAAGGGCTGTTAAAAACATACTCTCCTTGTCTTGGACAGAGGAGTTCAAGAAAAATCGAATCTACAAATCTTCTCCGCGTCACGGACCTAGAGCCTAATTTTATTTCATCTTTTCCTAAATTATAAATAGACTGGAACTTTATTATTTTAATATATTTTTTTTGGATTTTGGAAATTATTACTCAGAAAACTATGTATTAAATTTTAGGGTTCATTTGTACTCTTTACTTTAATTTGATTTCTCTTATGCTTATTGAATATACTAGTTCTTGAAACGTGTGTTGCAGTTTATCTGCTATTACAATCTAAAATTTATGTAAGTCTGATCTCAAGTCGATATAAATATTTATCACAACATATTTTTATAAATACGATAAAGCTTGTATTCAATATGTTTCTCTTTAAAACTTACTTTTGCATCCAAAAATAATTGAAAAGAAGGATTTCTAATATAGTCTTCTAGACTAAAATATTTAAAAATAAGTTTTTCTATACAAGTACAAGGGTGACAAGAAGTTCTTTTTATATAACTTTCATTTATTTGTTTGGAAAATAAGATATGTTGAAGTATGTAAAATTTATTAAGATAATATAGATCTGACGATGTGTGGTATATCAAGTAACTCTTACTCTAAATTTAAAAAGTGCACGTAAGCATCTCTAACGTGGATGCTTTTTTTTGGTACACTTTGTGTTGGTACTTAGGTTAATGCAATAAAAAATTAGGTAATCAACATAATACTTAGACATGACCATCATTATTATCTAAAATAATTTTCTTCCAAAGATTGTATCTATCTGGGTATGATATGAAACATGAAAAACTAAGCTCTTATAAAGTAAACGGAATGAATTTAATGGAAAAATACAAATGTAGCCCCTTTTCGATGATCGACTTACATAACATAATTAAGTGAAATGGCAAAGAAAGGAAGAAAAGAGTTTTCATCTCACTTACACTAAGTATGTGACATTTCATTTAATGTACAGATAAAAAGGTAATTTAACTATTTTTTTTAATTTATGGTAAAGGTAAAATCATAATTCAATTTCTAGCTTTTTTTGTTCCCACTTATAGTGGTACTAGTCAGGTACACGTGTGTTGCACGTGTGAGCCATGTTAGTTATATCATTCTCTATGGAGAGACATTTGTAAAGAAGCGTTGTCATGAGTGGGCGTATTATTATTGATGTAGTCGAAGCGTACATTCCGTTAATTAATCTTCTGATAAAGAATTGCCTGAGGTACATGTGATTTTGTATAGTGAAAAAGATTTCACTTATGCATTTAATATTTAGTAGGAACAACCACAGGAAGTTAATATGAAGTGTCCAACCAGAAGTATGAAATTTTTTTAAATTACTATCTATAATAATATTAAAACATTATCATGGAATACAATGTCAAGAAAGTTCATAATATTACCTAAAGAACTATTCTGAATATGATATTAACGCATCGAAGAGTATGGGTCGCTGAATAATCAACGTAATGTTGTTAGTATGTGTGATCAGTATAAAGCTAATTATAAGTGTTAGAACGGCTGTCACGACCGCAATCTAGACTCAAGACGAGATCGGCATCGTTGACCTCTCAGAGGTCGCAGACAAGCCTACTTACGTCATTCTTACTTTACATAGGTTAATTTTAGTGGAAAATTTGAAACTTTTTATTTCTTAACATACTTATAGAAACATTCTCATAAATACGTAATTGTTCACCATCAACCATCTAACATTAAGAGATAAGAAACTGAAAGAAATAGTCTAATTCTCATTAACTTTATAATTGCCAACTCTAAAACTAAGCTAGAATGTAAAACATTAGCATCCTTGAAAGCATGAGGACCTACCAAATCTAGATGAATGTTGAACGTCTAGATAACTGCAGCGGAGATCCTATAGCTCTATCCTCCACCTGTGCCTGCACCTAAATAGTAGAGCTTGTATAGGGTTAGTACACACTTGTATTAAGTGTGTCTATATGCAATCAAACACCAAGGACATGCATGAGAAAGAATAGTTCTATCCTAACAACATGATTTTCGGAAGTCAAGTAAGTGTACTTGCCAATTTGAGATTAAGAAGGTTTCCAAATTTTGATTAGGAATGTCAGTGAGCTTTCCAGATTTGGAATAGGAAAGTTATGCCATGAGAATAACATACATCATAATACTTTTCACATTTTTACACATCACATAACATTTATACATAGCACACATCATATTGCATACAACACATTTTGCATGTAACAGAAATCATAAAATCTATCATCAATCTTAGGACACCTTAACACATGAAAACAATAACTAAACATTCAAGAAATTAAAACATGACATAAGAACATTTGCATTAGGTTACAAACTGTCAAAAACCATCTTCATAACATCTATCAACCTTTGGAAAATACAAGCTCCCTACTTTCAAGATCGTCAGTGGGTTCATAAAAAGATGGACATAACAGTAGGAGATGTCTCATTAGAAAACCAAGTCTACTTCATTCATTCATACGTACTCCATTACATGTCATTCATAGGCAAGTGTAAACACTAGCTATACTAGGATGTAGTTTAAGACTTTCATTAGGTTCTTGGTGCAATGACCAAGAATGACCTAATGTCATTACTTGAATCTAAATTACTTTTTAATTATCCTATCCTAACACCTTTGGTGTCATATCATTTGAGGCTGGCCTCATTCGTTCATTGGGAACTTTAACTTTAACTGACATATATCATGTGAGTATCATGAAATCCAGTGTATCCCCCTCACTAATTAGAGGTGAAATCACTAGCCAAAGTGACACATAACATGCTAGCGTACATGGGAATTTAACCCCGCCAGATCCCTATATTGGTTGTATAGGTTCGAAGACTAGAAGATGTAAGGAGACCCATACCCGGCAAGCTAAAAGTCTCATCTCATGAGAGTTACGTGAACCTCTGCCCCTTTTAAAAGAAGGCATCATCGCTCATAGCTAGCCTATCAGTGCTCAACATAAAGTTCCATTTCATTTATCTCATACGTCATGGAAGCTGGATTCTAGTATGAGACACACTTATATAGATAGAGATGATATCGGCAAGATCATCATTTAGGATAGTCTTAATGGGGTCGCTCATAATGAGACTCAGAACTCAGTGTCATAGAGATTGATCTCTTCACTTTTTACACTCTCATTGGGAGGTACGTTTTGGTAACATTTACTTAGGCTCAATTGAGATTGCTCTCATCTTTTACAAAGCCTCATATCATGTTGTCACCGCATTCCTTATCATTAGAACCTTTGCTTTTATATTTACTCAACTCTATTCATGAATGTTTATTTTCATATGTATAATGGCCAATGGGAGTTTGGCACATTTGGACATTGATTTCACACCACCCCCCCCTTTCAGGGTCATTTCCTCATACACATTTCATCTCATCTTATGCCAATGCACTTTTCCTCAGTTTCATTATGCACAACTGACACCCATTCTAGGGTTCATCACTTTACAGAATCACTCAGTTACATACTTACTTACTTTTAAGTTTGCCAGAAACAATTGTGCTAATTAAGTCATCATCAATATGGGGGTTCAGATGTTCGATCGTCAATTGATTCATACATTCATAAGATTATGTAGTACAATACTTATGTATATTGTATATATGTCAAGATCTTGATTTCAATCTAAATAGGTGGCATTATTCTTGTATATTTTGTTCACGTATGACTTATGTATCAATACTGAAGGTTGGGCAAGGAAACCAAATTTGAATCACTTGGATAACATTTATATTTTTCATTGATTTTATTTTTAATTTCCATAACATTGGAACTCTAGATCAAACTCCAACATTAAATTTATAAATTAAATTTTCTACTTGGTTTCCTCTTAAATTGGCCGAAGGGTTTTGGTTCGAGTCCCCACAACCTCTTCCATTCTATTCTTTAGTTTTTTCGCCAAGGCATTGGGAGGTTATGGGTTCGAACCCCCACAGCCTCCTTGATTTTGTTGTTAATTTTGCTAGAGCATTGGGAGGTTCTGGGTTCGAAGCCCCAGAGCCTCCTTATTTAAATTTTTAATTAAAACTCACTAGGCTAGGAGTTTGGCAGTGAGGTTGTGAGATCGAGCCCCCACAAACTCACCTTTTTTTATTTATTTAAATCGCCTTCTCCTTTTCAGCCTTGAGGTCGTGGGTTCGATTGCCACGCCTCACATTTTCCTTTTTTTATTTTTTCTTCTTTCCCTCGCTGCCTGGAGGTTGTAGGTTTGATTCCCACTCCTCCTATTTTTTTTATTCTCTTCTAACTAATCCAACAGACCCCATTTTGATTCTCCCCAACCCCCTTTTCTTTTTCTTACTCGCAAATTCCAGTAGCTAAAGAGTGAGGTCACATGTTCGAACCCTGGTGGACTCACCTCTTTTAAATGTATTAAATTTCAAGATTTCAAGCCCCTTTTTGAATGAAAGTTAAAGTACATTAGGCTGGAAATTTATTCATAATTTTTATCTTCCTTTCATCAACCTTTTCATGTTAGTTTCTTAGGGCATTTCACCAAGCATTTAGTCCATTGTTAGGTGTAGTTTAGTAGTTACATTAGTCAAGCATTTTCATTCAAAATTTGCAACTTCACACACCATATGAACATCACATTGTGCACAATTTTAGCACATAAAATACTAGAATTAACATGCCTTTGCACACCTTCAAACAGTGTGACAACTTCACTGCCACACATACACATACCCACATCAACTTTCATCAGAATGATTTGAACAACATAATCATTATTCACAAAATTTTGAAAATGCGAAATCAAACATAAAACATCACCAAAAACACATTTTGATACTAGGTTCCTGCAGAAATACAAACCAAAAAAAACAATGGGATCTGAGAGCAGTGACAAAGACATGCAAGAGGGGAACAATCCAAGTTTTCCGAGTGAATATCTTGAATCTTAAGGGGTGTCTTGGGAAAGGAAACAAGAGGAAAGAAATTCATACCTTAATTGTAGTTGAAGTTGCTGCCCAAACCTTCCTCGAAAATCACGTCCAACTCACCTAAAGTTTCACCACCAACTCGACGAAAATTTCCCTTGCCTTAACGTTTTTTATTAGCTTACTTTCTTAGATATTTTTTCTTGATTCTTCAAATGTGAAGAACCTTTGTTATATTTTCTGTTCTTCACATTATTTGGCAGAGATAAAACAATAGAGTTTGAACGTGAGAGATAGACGTGAGAGAGTGAAACGTGTGAAATTGTTTAGGCTTAGATAATGACTTAGTAAATTTAGGACTCTCCTTAATACTTAAAATCTGATTTAATTAATTATAAGTGAAAGGACTATTTTTTCCTTAAAATTTCAGATTTTTAAGTAATAAATAAATCACCTTAAGTATTTATCCTATTCATTTTTAGGGTTGTTACATTATCCCCCCCCCCTTCTTAGAAAAGTTCGTCCCCGAATGACACTACAACTACACATCGTAATGCCAATCAGATCATATAACATAATCACTATTCAAAGTAAAGCAATAGCAACAAAATATGGAGAGATAAGGAAATATAGACTTAAAAGTGGGAAATCTAACCTCAAGAGCTGAAAAGATGAGGGTAGCGGGATCTCATGTCGGCTTCAGCCTCCCACCTAGCACCCTCAACAAGATGAATTCTCCATAATAACTTTACTGTGTCAATCTCCTTGTTCCTCAACCGCCTGACCTATTTGTCTAAGATCTCAACAAGTACCTCCTGATAAGACAAGTCTTCGTCAACCCCCAAACCTTCCACGGGTAGAATCGATGCTGGATTACCTAGGCGCTTCTTAAACATAGAGACATGAAAGACTGGGTGGACAGAAGCTAGCTCTACAGGCAATGCAAACTCATAGGCCACCTCACCCACACATTGTAGGATATCATATGGCCCAACATACCTCGGACTCAGCTTCCATTTTCTACCAAATCTCATCACTCCTTTCATAGGTGATATCTTCAAGTAAACCTGGTCACCAACCTCAAATTCCAAGGGCCGCTTTCTGTGTCTTCATATGATTCTATTGGCTGTAAAAGTAGTCAACCTGGCCCCTAATAACTCACCTTCTCTAAGTCCTA
>JAKWIY010003061.1:43100023-43155911 GCA_027704805.1 Solanum corneliomulleri | reverse complement strand
AAAACATAAGTAAATCATTAAACTTGTAAAATCTTCAACTTAGACTGTCTGTAAAATACTCAATGCAATAATAATAATTTGCAAAACATATCAAACTAAAAGAGAGTAATGAGAGACTCCACAACTTTATCTATACATCTATGAAGCCTCTATAGTTTAATATGGATGTCGGGACAAGATCCACAATACTCTAAAATCACTAAACTAAAACGAAAAGTGGAGTCCTCCAAAATGCAAGGAGGCTCACCAAAAGCTAACTAGAGTACAAAGTCATCTCCAGGAATGGTCTGTCGATGATCCCGAACACTTGTGTCAGCATCATAAAGAGATGCAGATCGAAGGGAAATTTTGTATTTGAGTCAACCGTCATAGTTGAGTCGCGCTGCCCTAATTTTCATCATTGATGTAGACATGGTGTTTGTACTAAAGTTGAAATCTGAAAGGGAATTTTTGTATGAAATCATGTGGATGGATATCTTTGGATGCCTTTGAATTCTTATGTTTACTTCTAAATTAAAACTTAGGCTTAATTTGAAATTTTACATAGCAGAGTGTTTTACTTAATGATAAATCTTACTTGAACTGAACTTGCGCCATGAAAGGTGAGACATTGTGTATTTCATGTATTGTATCCTAGTTTATAACTTGGCATGTATGTTGTTGAAGCGAAATCAAAAGTATGACTTTTGTTTAGGAAAGGATAATAGGCCTTCTTTGATAAGTTCAGAAATATTAGCCTTATCAAATAACTATCACTACTAGCCCCTTTGAGCCTGTAGCTTTTTTTTTGTAGTCGCACATTTAACTAAAGGATTTTATTGAATCCCTAGTTGTTTGCACCATCATTTCCTAACATTGTAGCATAGACTGATTGAAATTAGTAGAATTTATAGTCAATAGTTTTTATAAATGTCAACAGGTGACCAATGAAAGTTGCAAGTGATGAAAAAAAACTTCATTTAAAAAATGAGACCCATATAAAAAAAAGGCAAATGTAATAATTTTGGGGAATTCGTGAAATGATGCGAGTTACTTGTGAGAAGATTGTTAAGAAAAGAGTTAAAACTAAAGAAAAAATGAGGTGATGAATTGATAAACATACATGGTGCTTGGGGAAGTGTAAGTCACTATTACATAGTATTTGTTAACCATTCCCTAGCCTCGATTACAACCCGTGAAAGTTCTATTTGATTCTTTTCAAAGCACACTTAATTGGTGGAGATATACATAAAGAGAAAGCCTATGGGTCTATGTGTATACATGTAAATTTTCTTTGTGAGTGTGAGATATGATTGTTCATGCTAAGTTTATACTGAATACTAAATCTTGTGAACGACTGTCATGACCCGGATCGTCGTGTTTGGCATCCACACCATAGCCCGGTAGGAGAACCACTACTAGCAACCAAGTAAACTAAGAAATCTAAAACTAAGGTATTTAAGTTATTAAAGC
This sequence comes from Solanum corneliomulleri, assembly GCA_027704805.1. Classification (NCBI taxonomy): domain Eukaryota; kingdom Viridiplantae; phylum Streptophyta; class Magnoliopsida; order Solanales; family Solanaceae; genus Solanum; species Solanum corneliomulleri. The sequence goes on along the minus strand of JAKWIY010003061.1, from coordinate 43,154,459 downwards.
AAGTTAAATAACTAAAGGCAAGGTTCCATTACAAAATAAAGATCTAACAACTAACTAACAATGCGGAAGATAAATATAGAATCTGAAAATCAATATACCAAAGCTATAACGATATACATATCTAACAAGAGATTACTAACAAGCTATCAAATAACTCAAGCAAGGTCTCTGTCTGAAAATGGTGGACATAGATTAAGGAGAATTCCGTAGCAGCCCGAATAATGTGGCTCACCCTTGAACTCGAAGCGATTACCATTCTCCTAAGTAAAGTCTGTCAACATTCGCGTGAAGATGCCCTGTACATAACAAAAATAAGAGCAAGTGCAGAACTAGTACACAACCACCGTGTACTTGTAGGATCACATGGTTATTCCACTAGTGTAATATAAACAAGCAATATAATACAAGCACAAATATCAACATATTCAATATTATCATAACAATCAATATCACAATTCACATGATTCATCACATAGTTGGTCCTCTCACGAAATCTAAAGTCAAACTATTAGCATGTCGAAATGTGGCAATCTGGTTCTATTTTTATGACGCATCCTGGAAATTGATAACAATTAGTATTCTAGAACGTGGCAATCCAATCCCAGTTAGAGTGCAAGAACATGGAAGCCGATCCCAATCACACCTCATAATAGCACATTAAGATCACACATTCAAGTCATGATTTCATGGTATCAATATTCATATATCTTTGTTTAGCATCTATGATCAATATTGCAACATGCATACATATATAAGTATGACAACGAAGCAAATCAAGTGTATATCATTATATATGACAATGAAGCAAAGCAAGTGTATATCACATAATCATAGAATCACAATCATCACCTACCTCGAAAAAATTTTGAAACCCTCGACAACTTCATCCCTCCCTTTCCAATTTTTTTATATTTGTTCGTGGTCTACAATCAACAATTTATATATGTAAATCAATAAGGAAACACTAATTTCTGAAAAACTCACAATTCATGGACCCTAGTTTGAAATCCATGACCCCAACTAGTCAATTAGGGTTAATCCACAATAGGATTATTCAAAAAATACTTTCACATTAATATTGCCATTCTAAAACGTTCTACAGATAAAAAAAAGAGTTCGGGGAGTGAAAATCTTACCAATATCTTCAAGAATGGTGGAAAACGAGTTGTAATAGCCTAGGGGTCTCTTAGGTCAAAAGTCAAAAAATACAAAATAGGGTCGTCTAAGAGTTTTATTCACGAATTTTAAACCCGTCATCCTACTATAACGACACACATCTCACTGTAGCGGCGTCACTGCAGTGGCACTAATCCCGACGCAGCAGCATAAAGCGAACTAGTGAGCTTCACTCAAAAAATCTCAAAATCTTTTCATTCCATCTCCGTCTCGCCCACTATAGAGACACCCCTCCAGCTGTAGCGATGTCCTTGCAGCGGAACAAAACGAGGCAGTGAGGTCCTTAAGGGAATTTTAGTTCTCCCTTTTTACAACACCCTCTTAACCCACTATGCCCAAAATATGCTCTTAATGCCAAAATCAACTTCAAATGATGTGCTAATTCGAATTCAATTACGTAAAGTCGCACGGATTCCTTAACGAATTGACTAACCAATTATGTAATCAAATCCATATTTAATCTGTCTGATTGCTACCAGATATCCTTAAACCTTGATGAAACTAAATTCCTCCAAATTTGTACAAGGTTGGGAAAGTCCTAGTACTATGAAAAAGTTTTTTCGACCCCAATTTTTCCCATTAGGATTCCTATAACAAGTGTCACGCAACGAGCCTATACCTTGGACATGATAGGCACTCGAAAACCATCGTTGTCCCAAGCAAACCCTTGCTCTGGCTTTCTTAACTTAGCGAAAGATTTAAACACAAGAGGAATAACTCAAGCAAAATAACTTTAAAGTATTAACTTAGCCGAATGGAAACTTAAGTATTAAACATATACAACTGAAATGAATAAGACAAAAGAATTAATATTGCCTATCTATGAAACCTCTAAAATAAAAATGGATGTTGGGACATGACCCCAACTCATCCTAACAACTAAAAACTAAAAACAATAACTTGAATTATAAAGAAGTCCTCCGGGGTGAAGGGAGGCTAACCAATTGACTCTGTCTGAGCTGCTCACTGGATCAATGGTACGTCGAATATTGATCCTAGTTTTCTGCATCTGCATTATGATACGATGCAGGTCTACTAGTATCAGTACATTGAATGTATGAGTATGGGAGTTGGAATGCTAGTAAGAAGGAACACGTACCTTGGTTCTGCTCAACTCATGAATAACATAACTCAATAACTAACTCATTTCATTATATTGCAGTTTAAAGACATGTGCAATGTGAAGAAAAGTTGTTTAAAATATTGTTTTCAACTATATGTATGCGAAGATACAATTAACTTTGAGATGTACTTAAAAATACAAAATAAACTAATGTAAGCTCATAGTCTTAATAAAAGACATATCATGCTTCCTCTAAAAGTCTACTTGTGTAGTGCATGAATAAGTCTCATACCCCCATTCATAATAAATAGAACCATTTGAGGAACTATGCAATTACTGTTGTGATAGTTTCTCTAACTGAAACTCATCACTTAAGAGCTATAATGATGATACGACACTTTACCTCACGCTGCCAAGGACCGACCCATACTTTGTCATCACTATGGGAAGCTAACTTAACTTTGTGGATCCACTAGCTTAACTTATATGATCATCTAAAAAGTATGACCCCTTAATACCCATGATGGATACATGGTTTTCATAAAGACTTGAGTTATATGAACTCTCATTCTCACATCGCTTCTCAATACTACTCCCAAAAATATACTTTAGCTCATACTCTTAAAAACTTCTTTTTTTGAGTTGAGATAATTGCTCAACACTTACCTTTAGAAAGCTCTCTTATAATTAATGATCCCTTTTCTTGCTCAAAACTCTTTTGGAAATCCTTGGTTTCTCTTATCATAAATGTGATAACATTTATAAACTCTTAGGGAATACTTAGTTCCCTTATAGCTTTTGAGAAATGAACTCAAATTTTTACTCCTTACTTAGCTTAAAACTTGAGTCTTAAATCAACTCTTAAGAAATACTTAGTTCCCTTATATTTCCTTGAAGGAAGGACTTCAAATCTTTGCTCTTTACCTAACTTGAAACTTGAGTCGTAAAACAAAGTTAAAATGTTTATTAAATATTCTTGAAACATAAAGAAATTTGTTTTGACTTACGTCTTAACTTCTAGACTTAAATCTTAACTTCTTTGACTTAAATCTTAACTTTCCGTGAATTGGATTGTGCATTCAAGGTTCAAGATCTAATTTTAATGGATGATTTCATGATGTTTCGATGTACCTTAGAGTATTGGAATCATCTAAGAAACATGGGTACATCACTTAGGAACTAGTACAAAAGAGTGGGGCGCCGGACCCCAAAATTCATATGTCAAGTTAGGGTGCTCTGTCTGGCGCGGTGCCCCAAGTCCCTATGGACAGAGATTGTCTTGTGGGGCTATGGGAGGCGCGGCGTGCCAAGGCCCTACGGACAGGCGCTCTTAACTTTTCTCCTCCGTTTTTCATCTCTAAATCCTCTAAACTTCCAAAGTTCTTTCCCCAAACACTTAGGATACTTAGTAACCTCAAAACCCAATAGATTAACTTAAAAAACAACCTGGAAACACAAATAAAGTCAACACTAGGCATCCAACAACTCAACCAACAAAAATTCAACAATGTTCTTCAAGAACATCAATTTTTATCATTCAACCAACTTTAAAATCAATGAATTGTAAAAGGTTTGGTGTGTGGGTGAACTTACCCAACAAACTAAAATATCTCACATACCTTTTTAGGGATCACCCCTGACGAATTCCATAAGCCGAACTTTGACGATCGTGAATGTTTTTGCTTCCTCTTCTCATTTCTCCTATTTGCTCCTCTTCTTTTCTCTTCTCTCAAAACCCTAACTTGTTTTTCTTAAAGCGTGAACTGAATAAGATCATTTTAGACCCAAATGTTTTACCCAAAAATGAAATAAAATAATTGGGTAAGGAAAAGATAAATTTTCCCTTTCCAAATCCGGATTGGACTACCCCAACTACCAAAAGGCATAACTCACTCATACGATATCAAAATCATGCAAACTCAGCATCGTTGGAAATATCTCTCCAAAAGCTTTCCGACCGTATCAAGAACTATCTCTAAATCATGTTGAGCTAAGAGTTATGGCCATTTCAAGTTGACCAAAAAAACTCAATTTTTCTAACTTAAAAAAATTTCAGATTTTAATTCTTTCCAAAACTGACTATTTCAACCTCTAAGCTTCTTCCTAGATATTTCAATTTGCGAGATGTTAATAACAACAAAACCCGATCGTTATTGTACAATGGCCATATATGTATATGTGTTTATTGTACCTAAAATTTCCTTATAAACGAGGTTCTTTGTGTATATTCCATTTTGACGTTTCGGTTGCTCTGTTAGGACCAATACTTTTGTTGTGGACATAGATATCCCTCTTGATAGTAGCACATACAATTGACCATGTGATAAAATATGTTGTGGCAAATACAAACCAACATTTTGAATTGTTTGACCTTGGGATTTATTTATAGTCATTGCAAAGCAAAGGCGTACGAAAATTACTTTCGAATGAATTCAAATGGATATCCTTTATTTTCTGGTGGTGACAGTTGAATTCTTAGTAAAAACATAGGGTCCTTTTCAGAATGACCACTTGATATTTCTGCATGTAGGACATTTTGGGAGAAGCCTCGACATATCATTCGTTTACCATGCATAAGCCACTTTAAGGGTCTAAATTCCTTAGCAGCATGATGGGTGCATTTTCGTTCAATTCTAACCTGCATTTAATAAGATATGTCAAAATCTATCCATTTGATATTTGTTACCGCCACTTCATAATTTTTTCTTGTAATGTATTATCTTCAATACCCATGTGGCGGGAAACCATTTGGTGTTAAAGTATTTAGATATTCTTCTTGGTAATAGTTGTTGGTGTCATCTTCTGCTGAGTCGAAGCTATTGAATATCTTTCTTTCACCTGGGAACAAGGATATTAACTTGTCATTAAGTTTATACAAATGGTCATTTCTGCTTGCTTAAATAGCTCTTTCAGTGACATATTTTGTCGTATCAGCATATTCTTGTAGATTTGGAAATATCTCTTTTTTCATGGATTCTTTTGGAATTTCATCTCGTGAATGCTTAAAATCAATTGTTCTGGGAGAAGGATTAAATTGTCTTTTATTGTTGGTTCATCTCCGTTACTCACTCGAAGTAGGCACTCAATGAATGTTGGATCCATTCGTGCTCTCGTAATTCTTGTAAATTTAATCTTTTCCATTAAAGATATGATTTCACCAAGCTTGCATTTACAATTTCTCCTCTAGTTTATTTTGGAACTACCGGTAACACCTGCCGAAAATCTCCTCCAAAAAGTATGACTTTACCACCAAATGGGTCACCGATGTCCATTATGTCTTTGAAACTCCTGTCTATTATTTCTATTATTTGTCGTGGTCTTGAAGCTCCTGTCAATTGTTTCTATTGTTATTTTTTTATCATTGGTGCTTCATCCCATATAATCATTTTTGCTTTTCTAATCAATTTTGCAGCCCCACTTTGTTTGGACATATTTTTCGTAGTTGATTCATTTGTTTGAAGGGGGATGTCAAACCTCGAGTGTGTTGTACGCCCTTCTGGTAATATTGAAGTTTCTACGCCACTGGTTTTAATTGCCAAACCTATCATACCTCTCAATATAATCTTGGCAAGCAATCCACGGTATAGGTATGTTTTCTCGGTTCCCCCAGGTCCATCCACAAAGAATATTGTAGCAATTCCAGCATCGATTGTTTGCATTATTTTTGTAAAAGCATGATATTATTCTGGATTTAATTGTGATTATGCATCAAAATCTTCTGTATGTATCTGCACAGACATTTCTTCATTTATTTCTCTACATTCTGATCGACCAACTTCGAGCAAATTTTGATCTAACCGTGGAATGTCATATATATTTATGTTCTTGCCCATACTTTGCAGACAATTATCCATACTATTTAGGGTAGACTGTAGTATAGTACTGTGGGAGTTGGCATATATCTTGTTGAAGTCCTCAGACATATCCTCATATAAGTATCCTATAGTTTTCTAACATCCATTGGGTTACAATGTACCAAAATTGTAGTAAACAAACTTCGGGAAGATGATGGCATTTTGAAGATAATAACCTCTCTCAAACATTCTGATATTTTGTTATCGGACTCGATTAACCCTCTTTCTTTGGCTGCTTCTTTAAATGTATGACATTATTTGACGTTGATCGTGAGTAAGTCATTGAATGACACAGGTCCTCTTACATGGTTTAGTAATAACCGCTCATAATACCTTTCCGCTTCTCTAGGCTTAGTTGTACAGTATAATCAATATATACTAATTAATAGTTTAACAATATCTATATGTATGATATTATAGTTTACTACATCTAGCTTACCAATTGCAATGTGACAAATTACATATCTTGTTTTCCTTTTTGTCCAAGTCTTTAACTTTGAATTACAAACATAATACTTTGGGAATTCTCTATAAAGGTATGATTGTTCTTCATTGTCAATGGAGCACACTTTGAAATACTCGGTCAACATTGTTTCCTTGACACCTTCCCAAGCGATCACATTTTGTGAATTTTAATTTTTCTCGTAAACAATGTGAGGTTGTTTAGAGTTAGTTTTTTGTATTTTTACTATTACAACTATTCCTAAATGCATTAATATGTGTACCTGAATATTTTCCTGGCAGATGTAGTTGAAGTTTGATAACTGCAGCTTGCATTTCAGTCAAGTTGAATTTATATATTCTCCATAGTGCTTCAACCGGTGAGACCACCGCACATCTTGGAATGTTTGTATTTTAACAATAACATTTTCACCATCATCAGATTGAACATAAATGGTACACCAATCATGACCTTTTATATATACTTATATAGATACTTTATTGCTTTGACTCCTGATCAGTCCTCAACATTAATATGACAATTGTATCTTATAAGTAGACAAGCGTTATAAGGTACCACCCATTCATTGGTCATATTGATTCCACGAACAATCTTTATTCTTCATTTCAATATTTTTTTATAAATTAGATTCCGTCATTTGATTGTATTGATTTGTTAGTTGTATGGTCTGGGATAATGATATTTACACTGTTCATTTTGCATGCATGTGATGGAACTATGATAAGTACTTAACATATCACATTTACCTTGATGTTGGTTGTGTGTCATTGTTGATTTGATGGGAACAAAATTTTGATTGTTGGTGTGACACTTCTCTTGTCTTGTCCGATCTAGCATATGTGATTTTGCAGTGATCTAGAAAGTAGACGGAATCATAATGCCAATTGAAGTCATTAATTTGACATATATAGAAAATAGACACCTATTATTCTGATTTGCATTATTTAAGAAATACATATAGGGTAGGATGCATGCATACCTTTTTATTTGTGTGAGGGTATACATTGATGTAGAAGACTGTTGTTGATCTGTTTTGAATTAATAAATTGCATACATCAAACATTTAGCGAAGTAATTAATCAAATTCATGGATACATGAGAAAGTATTTATACTCTTGCTTTTTGGTTTTTCAATCGGGGTTTAAACCTTGGTTTGATCTATTGCAAAACAAATTTTGGAACCTCATGTATCTCTATAGCTATCAGATTCATGTTTATCTCAACATTTGGAAAGTTAAAATCAATCTTCACAAGGATACTGAATTCTTTCCCCAAACCTCAATACCAACTTGCAATGGTATTCTGATTCTTCTTTCTCTGGAACAGTATATATTAGTCTTTCAGTTGAAATAGATTAATGTTATTTATACATGGTAGTATTTCATAGAGTAAGTGATTTACCTTTTGAGATGTAGAGAGAACATACTTTTTTACGTCACAACAAATATAGTATTTTGCAGCATTAAACAATGTAATCCTTAGAAATTAATCCTCAACAGTGACAACAAAGTTTAACATATATCTAAAACCAATAGGATTATTTAATCAATATGACACTAATTATTTTATAGAGATACAGTAAACATTTCAATAGTTAATCATTATTTTTTTCATGTATCTGGTGGAGTAAGCAATATTTGTTATTAGTCGTTTGTGTAGTTTACCTCGCCTCATAATCAATATCTTCAGTCCTACAGTAAGTACAAGTTTCACTAGTATCTATAGCCTGTAGCATTTCTTGCAAGCATAATATCATCGGTCGGTGTTATTGTCAATGTCGAAACTCATAGAATTGAACTTATAGTACATGTCCTATACATAAAATAGGTAAATCACTTAATTACATTTGAAACATATAATTTGGGTACCGGATGGGTGCTGTATAGGAAAGTACCTTCATAATAGCAAGTGAACCATTTAAAATATGAGTAATTATCACTTGGCGGGTTGTATGCATTAGTCTACTTGGCATTAGGCTTAAGTCAATCTTTTGTGCCTTCATGTTGTCATTCCTGAAATTATTAAGAAATGAAAAAAACATTTATGAGTATCATGTGGGTAGTCTATAAATAAGTGAGGTGAAACATGTATTACTTACTATTCTTGGAGCTTGTTTGCTTTTTCAAATTGTGAATTTATTAGCAAACTACTAACATGAGTTGTGGAAAGGACAAAATCCACTATTCGGACATGAGTAATTAATTCAGTGATACTTTTATGTAATTTGAAACTTGACTCAAATATATCAAGTTTGAAGATTTATACCTTGGTAAATGGATGATTTTACATCACAAAAGGCAAGCACTGGTTTGTCACTTTCAACGCTCTGTATTATTTGACCTTTGATTTCATCAAAATCTCCCCATACAGTCATGACTTTTCGATCAAACCTATATATCAAATAATATTTTTATGATAAATGTTTAACAACGTGAAAATTTTATGTAGAATGCATAGAAAGTGTGTGTTACCTTTCATTTGTAACGATTACTTCGCGTCTAATACTTCATCCTTATATGGTTAGTGCTTTTACATTGAGTAAAATAAACACCACATCTAAACGAAACATGTTAGAAAATATCAATTTTCTTTATGTATGGAACAAACAACAAACATTTAGTGAAATTTACCGAATAAACTCCCATTATTGATTTTTTCAGCTTCATCAATGAAATAAATCCATTCGAAAATTGTTCAGTCTTAAATTGGATTTTGTCCTCAACGAACTCTGTGCTAATTCTAGTTCAAGGTCCTTATGCACAAATAATAAGTTTGGTTTAGCTCCATTTAGTTTTCCATTTATAATGTAGTAACTTTGATTAAGTGGAAAAGACTTGTTTCATGCATGAACTTCTTTGTTGAAGAGTCGTTTGTATTTTTGTACCCTGTGGTAAAGACTATGCTCATTAGAATCACAAAAGAAGTCAACATATTAAGTAATGAATATAATAAAATATTAAAATAGAGTTACCTCTTCGTCGACTAATATCGATTGCCAATTGAATACCCTCACCGTCGAATGACTAAGACCTTCAACACACATTTTGTTGCGTATTTCTTCAACTTGCTAATTGGTAGGCATTGTTTCTCAAGTTTCTTCTAGTTCATGTTGTCTTATTGTATTGATATAGTATTCTCTCATCTAGTGACTGTCATGGTATTGTGTATTCTTGTACAATACAATATATATAATGGTATTTATTTCTATAATAGTGTTCTTTTGGTCTAACAATAAAAAAGCTCTACAATATAATATTCACCAAGCATGAACTAATCCTTCCTTTTTAATTTTAAAAGTGAGCACTTTAACTAACTATAGTACAAAGATCACATTAATTGAAGTAAGTTAATCCAAGGTGGAGAAATGTTACCAATTTTGGTGTTTCATAAAGCAAGAAACCTGTTAAAAGTATTAGAACATGAAGAGAAAATAAATGTAATTTCAAATAGAAGTAAATGAATAAAAATGTAACAAATTATTATAACATAAATATTGCAAACGTATCGACTTCAAAACGGAAAAGTCCTTGGCGGACAATTTATTGGCATGTTATGCAAAAGTTTTAATTTGTAACAGCTTAACTGGGCGCAAATGCTATACTTTCTACTACAGATATATCAACAACAGTATAGATAATAGTAGTTATTTAATTAGACCTTTGGAGATTATATATTTCTTAATGTAAGGTATAGGGAAACAGAGCAAAAGGACTTGATAAGCTCCAAATCTCAAATATTAACTCATAAAAGCGTATAAGATGCATCAACCAAACTTAACCAAGGTGCTTGCTTTAAGATAAAATATATTATCGTTATTAATAATAACGGAAAGTTGATGTACAAAGTAAGGTGCTTGCTTTCAGTAATTTAACAATTGATTATATTTGATTGCAATAAAATGAATCTACCAGTGTCTATCTCAATTCTTTGAAATCTCTTATTGAGGTACCATGTGATTTTAAAGATCTTTTTTTAATCCAATTGTGTGTGTCCTGTGTAAATATTTGTTTTTCTTCTTCCTATTACTAAAAATTGTACATCCAAAATTATAATTCCAAGCACCTACTTAGTGCCCAGCAGATTATTTACATTATTTTTTACTCAAGTTCGTGGAAGGAGAAGCACTCAATGAGCATCAAAAAGGATATATGAGGTCAAATTACTTCAACATGACATTGTTGAACAGTATGGATGAAGACTTGGCAGAAGTTGTTGATGACCATTACCATCCATATGAAACAAGGTTAGTGTTCATTAACAACATAGATATATTGGCAAGGGATATATGAAAGGGAGAGAGAAGATATATAAATGTAAAAAGCGGACAAGAAGAGAAAGACAAGAGCCAAGGGATATATTAAAGGGAGAGAGACTCAGGCTCGAAGAGAACATTCCATGTATATAATGACTTGTTCCATCTAACTGGTAGAAATTTTAGTCTCCCTTGACTTATCCCACTTCAATGATAATTATGATAAGCCTTTGGATGAGCCTCTAGCAAACAATTGACAACTGTAATCATTTATTAATTGATTTAATCCTAATTTCAAGGTGGTTAGCAAATTAAAAGTTAATGAGAATGGAGAATAACATATGAAATTAGATTTGACATAGGTTGGTCTTCCTTTGAGAGTTTACTTAATAGTAAAATACTATGGCGACAGTAAGATGTCTGAAAAAATACTATGATAGCAGTAGAAAATAATTTGTCAGCCTACTTTCATGTAACACCATCTAGGAGTTATCAAGTAAAAGTGATTGCAATGTGCGAGAAAACTAAAGGTGTAAATATATTTTCGATAAGCATCAAATAAGAGCAAAATAAAGCGGTCATATAAGACCGTATAAAAGCTATCAAGCAAAAGTGATCGAATGTGTAAGGAAACTAAGGGTGTAAATATATTTTCAATTAGCATCAAAACAAAGCAGAAGCAAAGCATCAAGGTTAGAAAAGTAGATTAACCTTAAGAAAAGCCCTCGCCTATTGTCCCCTACAGCAAAGTGAAATACCTGCAATGTTTATAAATCACAAAACAACATTTAACAGAATTTAATGATTAAAGTAAAAAAAACAATAGAGCAGATAAAAAGGAACTGAAGAATGCAAAAACTCCAATGTATGTTTTCCATCACAAGTTATTCATATTATCCTAGATAAAAGTTTCTACGATATATCGTGTCACGACCGGGTTAAAACTTAATTTGGTTACCTATTATCGGCTATCTTATTTGTTAATGCACATTACATGGACCAATATCATCTACCAAATGTCAATTCAGAGCCCATAAATATGTTGTTTTTACAGTGGATGCGAATCCATTTATGATTGTCCTTGATAAAATATATCTACTCAAAGAACTATGCAAGAAGAGATTAGTTAAGAATGAACGCAATGGAACAATTCTGGATGAAGTTGATAACTAAATTGCACCACGACTAATGGATAAATTATTGCCAGAAATTGTTTACACTAAACTGGCACATTAATTTGTACAAAAGAACACTCTATTGGTTGCTTTATCAGTGATTTCATGTCAAATTATAATTTGAATGTTTATTTTTTTACGTTTAATTGGCTGGAGGGTTTTGATAAAATTTAAAGATATACGATAACCTTCTTGATGAGATCTACATGTTTTATGAACTTGAGAAGGAATTAAAACAAATATGGAATAAACACGGTCAAGTTAAGATGTTCATATCATAGTTAGTTGGACTTATATACAATACAAGAGAAACTAGATCTGAAAAATTGCGATGATGAGAAAGGGGTTAATAGCAATGGAACAGTAAAAGTAGATGCAGAGGATGGGGCAATCCACATTGATGATGTTGTAGAGATTAATGGATACCAATGTACAGGGTGGGAGCATATTGAATAACACAAGGATCCATGGATTAATATGTTCAAGAATAATCGAGTAGCAAACAATGGAATGAACTTGTGCTATTTACATCCACAAATAGTGGATGACAAACAATAGTTCAGCTGGAAGAAAAGGAGGTTCAACTTGAAGAAGATAAATGGAATTGTGCAAGAATTACATATGTGATTGGGGAATGCCCTGGGTATAACACCATGAGGTATATTGATATACCGTGGTTTCACGGTATTATTAATACTCTTTCCTTAAGTTTAGTGTGTCCAAAAGCCTTTTTGTGCTAATTTTTATATAAGTTTCTCTTTATTTTGCAGGAAATCTGTCCAAAGATGAATGCGGAGATTTTGAGCGAAGAAATGCATAAGAACCACCTACGGAGCTTATGACGGTCCGCCGTGCTTATGACGGTACGTAGGTGGCAGCGTAGTGCAGCTGCTGAAGGAAGATGGGGAAGTCTGACCAAGTGTGGGGCTACGGAGTTCATGACGGTCCGTCTTCATGACGGTCCGTCGTGTCTATGACGGTCCGTCCTACAGGTTCGTCATGAAGTTCAGAGAATTAGTCCCAGTACCCATATTCCAAGAGTTCAAGTGCTTTGAAATGAAGACCCTCGACGGACCGTTGTGCCTATGACGGTTCGTCATACATGCCGTCGAGGGTAATGAAGAGAGCAGCAGAAGAAATTGCATAAGTATGGGACGACGGAGTCCATGACGGTCCGTCATGACCACGACGATCCGTCGCGAGTTCCGTCGATCCAGCCGCGTTTTGACAGATTTCCAGCAAATAGAGTCCTTGTTTAATTAGGTTTTTATTTACTATAAATAGTTCAAAAAATCTCATTTTTGAGGTTAGACTCTGGACCATTGTTAGACTCTGGGGATCATTTTTAGACTCTGTGTATTAGTGTTAGATTCTGGATTATCATTAGACTTTTTTGTGAGATTATTGATTACTTTGAGATTCTTGCAAGTGATTATTGGTTATTAATCAAGCAAACTTTTGGATTTTACTCTTTCTCATTGAAGTAAGTACATGAATTCTTATTTAATATATTTGAATATTGTGATTATGACTATGAGTAACTAAACTCCATAACTAGGGTTGTGGAAACCATAGGCAAATAATGAAATAAAAACTAACTAAAATAATAATTCTAGAATAGTGTCTTGCATTTATTAATAATTCTTTCGCTTAGAAGTCTTTTTAACGGATGGCCAACGTTAGAACTCGCCTAAATGCTACTTGCCGGACCAAGGAGGTAGATAATAGGAAAAGAATTATCAACATAGATTTAGTGTATACTATCTAATAGGCTAGTATTGATTGGTACGAGGTAATAACTTAGTCAAATATCGAATACGATGCTTAATATGAGGTAAAGATAAGGGTTAGGATAGCAACACACGTAGCCGGACCAAGGTGCGGAGTGAGATTTTCTAGATGTCGGACCAAGGATTTAGAAATACATAACTTATCAGTTTGCATGCAAGATGCTAGGAAAGAATTGTTATAGTTAGAATTATCAAGTTATAAACATGTGGGGAACACGTAAACCCTAGTTACTTTGATTAATTGATTAAAATCCAACATTCAAAGTTGTTAAGTGTCTCTTTCAATTTAGGTAGTTATTTTCATTCATTTAGAAATAGAAACCCCCCGTTTATTGTTTTTACTTTCCAAGGAAGTAATTGACTAAACAAAAGTAATAATAGATTGAAGTTAAGTCTAGACTATTTTCCTCGTGGGAACGATCCCAACCTCACTAGTTGGGTTATTTACTTGACACGACCGCTTTACTTCTTATTTGAGAAGTAAGTTTGAGCGTATCAAATTTTGGCGACGCTGCCGGGGATTATAGCTTTTAGATTAACTTGAACGTATTACTATAGTTTAGTTGATATTTTCTTGATTTTACTTTGTTTTATTGTTTTTGATTTTTTTTAGAACTATCCTCCTTGTATGCGAAATACACGGAGAGGAAGAGAACCCTTGTTTCCCTACGATCACGAATTAGAGCGTACACTATGTAATATGAATCGAAACTTGGGAATAAATGATGATGATCCAAACCAGAACATCCCAGATCCGGTTGATGTTCATGGACAGTTGTTACCCGATGCTCAGGGTGAACACCAATAGAGGGGACAAAATCCCGCTCCACGGCCCCAAGCATACTACAGAGGCTATGATAACATAGCAGACTCCGATGGGCCACTGGTTTTGGGTCCTCTACCCACATGCCATACTTTTGTGGTAACTAGTAGCCTGATGCAAATGCTCACTGCCAGAGGTTTGTTTTCAGGGCTACCTTCTGAGGATCCACATGCCCATATAGCTAAGGTAAGGGCAGTGTGTAAAAGTTGTGTAGGGAGGCCTGATTGGATTTAGATTTAATAGGGCTCAGAGTGTTTCCTCTCTCACTAACAGGAGAGGCTGCTATATGGTTCACTGAGCTCCCATACAACTAAATCTTCACTTGGAACCAACTAAGGGATGTTTTCTTAGCACGCTACTATCCGGTCTCCAAGAAACTAAACCACAAAGACAGAGTGAACAACTTTGTGGCACTACCAGGAGAGTTAGTTAGTAGTTCTTGGGATAGATTCACCTCATTCTTGAGAAGTGTTCCAAATCACCGTATAAATGATGAGTCACTGAAGGAATACTTCTATGGGGAGAGGATGATAATAATAAATCGGTGTTGGACACTATAGCAGGTGGATCTTATGGGGAATGCCCTTATGCTGAGATTGCTGAAAAATTAGAGAAAATCTCCCGAAATAATAAAACTTGGAGTACTAGGAAGTCTGATACAAGGAGAAACGCCGTCGCAGTGCAATCCACTCACAACCCAGCCACATATGAGATTCGCGAAGAAATGGCTCAGATGAGAACCGAGCTTGGGTTGGTACTAAAACATGTCACTGGGGGTGCAAAAAAGATAAATGCAGTCAACTACTTGTCAAAACCACCGCCACAAAACGATGAGTGCTATTATGAGGAGGATTCCTATGCAGTAAATGAACAGACGGGGGGTTTCCGACTAAGTGCCCAAGGCTCTAATCAGGAGAATTGGCGCCAAGGTCAAGGGAACCAAGGTCGGAACTATGGTAACTATAATCGTGAGGGTCATTATGTCTGATATGGAAACTACAATCGCGACAACAACTTCAACAGGGGTAACTCTGGTAATAGAAACGATAGGAATGGACCCTATGTTCCTCCTAAAAATTGTGAAGTTACTCCTAGGGATGGTGGAGGTAGTATGTCGTGAGTTGAGGATATGTTGCATAAAATGATGAGGAGGTTCGATGCTAGTGATGAGCACAATAAAGAGTTGAGGAATGATTTAGCGGGTATTGCACAAAAAGTCGATACACATGCAATATCGATTAAGCAACTTGAGTTACAATTGGCCCAATTATCTGCGACTGTGAACACACAGCAACCGGGAACTCTTCCTAGCAACACTGTCCAAAATTTGAAAAATGATGGACATTGTATGGCAATTGCTACTCGCGGTGGCAAGCAAACCATTGACCCACCTATGCCGTCTAATGAGAAAAAGGTGACAAAAGATACTGATAAAGTGGTAGATGTTGATGGTGAATTAGAGGATAACACTATAAAAGATGTTGAAGTGCCTAAAAAGGTAACCCCCATGCCTAGGCCACCACCCCCATTTCCTCAAAGATTATTGAAAAAGACTGAGGATGGTAAATATCGGTGTTTTATTATAATGTTGAAGCAACTTTCTATCAATGTCCCTTTGGTAGAAGCTTTAGAACAAATGCCCGGTTACGCCAAGTTTATGAAAGATCTGGTGACAAAGAAAAGATCGGTTACTTTTGAGGATGATGATAGAATGCAGCATTGTAGTGCTATTGCTACACAATCTCTGGTCCAAAAAAAAAAAGATCCAGGTGCGTTCACTATTCCTTGTACAATCGGGCTATTATATTTTGCGAAAGCATTATGTGATCTGGGGGCAAGCATAAATCTCATGCCCCTCTTGATTTACAAGAAGTTGGGTTTGGGTGATCCAAAGCCCACTGCGATGCGGCTACTGATGGTTGATCGAACATTAAAAAGGCCTATAGGGATACTCCACGATGTACTAGTAAAAGTGGAGTCATTCATATTTCCGACAGATTTTGTTATTCTTGATTGTGAAGTCGATTTTGAAGTGTCCATTATTCTTGGGAGGCCATTCCTTGCTACGGGAAGAGCCTTAGTAGACATGGAAAAGGGGCAGATGAAATTTCGGTTGAATATATGAGGAAGTGACTTTAACATTTGTAGGTCCATGAGGCAGAGTGGTGAGCTCCAATCAGTATCTGTTATATCCTACAACATGGGTGAGACATCTAGACACAAATAGAAGAACGTCTAGGTGTAGAAGCATTAGCGGCAGAGATAATGAATTTTGATAGCGATTGCATTGAAGAGTAAGAGTCATTAGTTGCGGCTCTTGACCGAGGTGATGTTCGGTTTAAACCGAAGAAATATGAGCTAGATATGAAGAATTGCGAGTCCCCACCCGCGAAACCATCTATAGAGGAGGCTCCAAAATACGAACTAAAATCTCTCCCACCGCATCTCAGGAATAAATTCTTAGGAAATGGTGACACTTTGTCGGTAATCATTGCATCAGACCTGAATGAACAACAAGTTCAGAGTTTGGTGAAGGTGCTAAAAAGTTTCAAAAGAGCTATTGGGTGGACTATTGCAGACATTATTGGGATCCCTCCTGGTATTTGCTCTCATAAAATCCAACTCATGCCTGATCATAAGACAAGTATTGAGCACCAGAGACGCTTAAATCCTCCTATGCAAGAGGTCGTGAAGAAGGAAATCATTAAGTGGTTGGATGCTGGAGTAATCTATCCAATCGCCGATAGTAGTTGGGTATGCCCGGTTAAGTGTGTACCTAAGAAAGGGGGAATGACTGTGGTCCCCAACAAAAATAATGAACTTGTTCCAATGAGACCGGTTATTGGATGGAGGGTGTATATGGATTACCGCAAACTAAATTCATGGACTGAAAAAAACCACTTTCCTATGCCCTTCATGGATCAGATGTTGGATAGACTTGCCGAAAAAGGGTGGTACTGTTTTCTTGATGGATATTCGGGGTATAATCAGATTTCTATTGCACCAGAAGATCAAGAGAAAAGCACTTTTACTTGTCCATATGGGACCTTTGCGTTCAGAAGAATGTCGTTTGGGTTGTGCAATGCACCCGCCACATTTCAGAGATGTATGATGTCGATATTTTCTTACATGGTGGAGGATACTATAGAAGTTTTTATGGATGATTTTTCTGTGGTTGGTGATTCATTTGAGCATTGTTTGACCAATTTATCTGAGGTCCTTAAGAGATGTGAAGACTGCAATTTAGTACTAAATTGGGAAAAGTGTCATTTCATGGTGAAATAGGGTATTGTTTTGGGTCATCGCATTTCAGAAAAGGGCATAGAGGTTGATCGAGTAACGTAGAGGTAATAGAGAGACTTCCCCCACCAATCTTGTGAAAGGTGTGAGAAGCTTTCTGGGCATGCAGGTTTTTACCGGAGTCATCAAAGAAAGACTTTTCAAAGATTGCACATCCATTGTGCAAACGGGGTGGAGAAAGATTGTAATTTTTGTTTTGATGAATCCTGTCTTAAAGCATTCAGTGAGCTAAAAGAAAAATTGGTGTTTACGTCTATCATTATTTCTCCGGATTGGAACAGTCCATTTAAGGTGATGTGCGATGCTAGTGGGGTGGCTCTTGGTGTAGTATTGGGACAGAGAAAAAACAAAATCCTTCACCCCATTTACTATGCTACTAAAGCCCTAAATGAAGCTCAGAAGAACTACACAGTAACCGAGCAAGAACTCCTTGCAGTATTCTTTGCTTTTGAGAAATTTTGCTCCTATTTTCTAGGTACTAGAGTTATAGTGCATACTGACAACTCAGCATTGAGATATTTGATGGCAAAGAAGGATGCGAAACCTAGGCTGATTCGTTGGGTATTACTGCTACAAGAATTTGAGTTTGAAGTGATGGATAGAAAAGGAACTGAAAATCAAGTTGATGATCACTTTTCTCGTCTATAGGATGAAGCTATGAGAAAGTTAGGGGATAAGACTGACATTGATGATACTTTCCCCGATGATCATGTATTGGCTGCTTCACAAGACTTGATCCCATGGTTCGCAAATTTTGCGAACTAATTGGATTATTGTTCCATCGGACTTGTCCTTTCATCAAAGGAAAAAGTTCATGTACGATGTGAAGAAGTTCTTTTGGGATTAACCATACTTATATAGGAGTTGTGCCGACGGGATTATTCGGAGTTGTGTGCCAGAATGTGAGATGTTGAGTGTGTTGGAGGCATGCCATTGCTCACCCGTTGGTGGACATCACAGCGGTATCTGAACCGCTCATAAGATATTACAATGTGGTTACTATTGGCCAACTCTTCATCAAGATGCTCATGAGTTTGCTAAAGCATGTGACAGATGCCAACGAGATGGCGGCATTTCAAGAAAGCAAGAGCTCCCTCTAAACCCCATTCTTGTGATTGAGTTATTTGATGTTTGGGGTATTGACTTTATGGGCCCTTTGGTGAGTTCTCATGGAATGAAGTACATTCTAGTAGCGGTTTATTATGTATCTAAATGGGTCAAAGCCATCGCCCTCACAAACAATGAAGGGAAGAGTGTCACTGCATTCTTGAAAAAGAATATATTCTCTCGTTTTGACACCCCAAGGGCAATTAATAGTGATGGGGGCTCCCACTTCTGCAATAGATTGTTCAAGTGGTTATTGGAGAAATATGGGGTTCGCAATAATGTGGCCACTCCTTACCACCCTTAAATTAGAGGGCAAGTTGAAGTGTCGAATCGGGAGATCAAACAGATATTGTCAAAAACAGTGAACGCTAGTAGAACGGATTGGTCAAGGAGGCTTTATGATGCTCTTTGGGCCTACCAGACAGCATATAAGACTCCCATTGGTATGTCTCCATACCAACTTGTATATGGGAAAGCTTGTCATCTTCCGATTGAGTTAGAGCATAAATCCATGTGGCCCATGAAGAAGTTGAAAATGGATTGGAGCGAAGCTGCAGAACAACGGTTAAATGGGTTGAATGAACTCGATGAATTTCGCCTGAAAGCCTATGAAAGCTCGGCCCTATACAAAGAAAAGATGAAGAAGTACCATGACAACAAAATTGAAAAACTAGAGTTTTTGGTCGGGGATTTGGTGCTTTTATTCAACTCCAGGTTGCGCTTTTTCCCGGGCAAGCTCAAGTCCAAATGGATTGGTCCTTACTTGGTTACCCAACTATTCCCTCATGGATCAGTTGAGTTGGAAACTAAGGAGGGTGTGCGGTTCAAGGTGAATGGACAACGCATAAAAATCTGTTTCGGGCATGCTGAATCGGCGAATTAAGTGATCGAGGCATACCATCTTGATGAAGTCTGAGTAATCAAGTGTCCCTAGTCGTGCGCGACATAAATCAGGCGCTTGTTGGGAGGCACAACCAAATACTTATAGTCTTTTTAGTAATGGTAGCATTTTTCTACTAATGGGTTTTTAAATTTGCAGGCACATCACCAGGAAATTCTGCAGAAAATTACTCTGCAGCAGTCACTGACGGATACATCAACAGACCGTTTCGCCTGCGACGGACTGTCGTATACCCCGTCGTACCAGGTACGTATTTCTGTTATTTTCAAACTAGGGCACACATGACGGAACCAACGACGGGTCGTCACAACTGCAACGAACCGTCATCAGGGAATCGTCGCGTGATTAATGAAGTGTACCCGACCCGACCCAGTTGGAGTTTATTATAAAATGTCACCATTTAAACTCCCGAAACCCTCATTTCACCCCCATTCCTTCATTACTCCTCCCATTGACCTATCTTTTCAACTTCCACAATCTCTCCCTCTATGAACCAATCATTGCCCCCCCCCCTAAAAAAAAGAAAATTCTCCAAAGCCCTAAAAGTTATAATCTACAAGTCGGAGTTGCTGTTGTGGGTGTCTTCCTGGTCACCGAGTACTTGTCCATCTTGTTTTTCTCCAATTCTAAGGTATGTGTCTCTAATTTCTACTCATTTATCTTTCATTTTTGTTTATTAATTAGTATTAGCTTAGTTCTTCGTCATATGTTCGACTTTTTTATATAAGATTCTGTCCAACCTAGGTTAAAAATGTTCGAAATTGTCGTGTTTACAACCCTATACATAGGTGCTTTTGCATTGATAGTTTCCTAGGTAGTTGGGTTAGACACATGTAGGTCCAAAACACTACAAGTTTGAGTTAGGTTCATCGGGGATGCATGGGGTACCCCCAGTTCTGTCACTGATCTACAGAACGAGACCCCGATGACGGACCGTCGTACCCACGACGGACCATCGTAGGGTCCGTTCCAAAAGCCCTAACACCCCACTATCCATTTTTTTCTAAGTGTCCTCCAACGGACATATGCGACGGACCGTCGTCTTTACGACGGTCCGTCCTGCACAACCGTTCTGGTTGTCAGAGACCCTATTCCTGAGGGTCTTTCACTTTTTCTAAGTGTCCTTCAACGGAGACATGTGACGGACCATCATACCCACGACGGTCCGTCCTGCACAACCGTTATGGTTGTCAGAGACCCTCTTCCTGAGGGTCTCTCACTTTTTCCAAGTGTCTTTCAACGGACACATGTGATGGACCGTCGTCTCTACGATGGTCCATCCTGCACAACCGTTCTGGTTGTTAGAGACCCCGTTTCTCAAGGTCTCTCTGCATTTCTCTAAGTGTCCTCAAATGAACGAGTACGACGGACCGTCATACCTACAACGGTCCGTCCTGCATGACCGTTATGACGGTCAGAGACCCCTATCCTAAGGGTCTCCATATTTTTTCAAGTGTCCTCTGACGGACACCTACGACAGACCGTCGTACCTGTGATTGTCCGTCCTGCACAAACCGTCATACTTGTCAGAGACTCTCCTTCAGGGTTCTCCATATATATATAGTATAAGTAAGATACGACGGACCCCATGACGGTCCGTCATAGTCACGACGTGTCGTCACCAGGCCCGTCGTGTGTAACTGTTACTATACACATGACATACTATTTTCAATTTTTTTGTGTGGTTTTGCTTTTCTTGTTTGCCACTACTCGTACTAATATTGATCCTTTAAGGGTACTATCTACTATGGCACCTAAGCAAGATCGAATCTATGCACGCGGGCGATCGAAGTGTGTCGCCCCGTCTGCCGCATGGTCATTGGCTCTGATGATGAGCGTGACCCCGAGTATGTGCCCCCAGGCACTTCCACCCCTGCCTGTGTTGCACGTGCTCCCAGAGCCACACCCAAAAAGGTGGCGTCCGGCGTAGTCACTGCCTCCCAGTCAGATGAGGGCGCACACTGACCGGCACACCCTCTGGGTCAGCCACAAATGAAGAAGGAGCCTTTGGCTCCTTAGGAGTTTCCTGGTCGGAGGACGCCTCCGGCTCTTCTGAGGTTCCCGCAACCGCTGCAGCGTCGGCCTCGTCTGATGAGGCTGACAGTTCGGAATCCACATCAGGTTCACCAGCTCAGGCCCGCACCCCAACCATTGACCAACCCAACCGGTGGTGTGTCGACGAGCAATTTCAAGTCTACTCTGACGCCAAGTTCCTGACAGACAGAGGAGTAATGACTCGAACACTCACCTTGGAGTGGCGGGTCCTTACAGGGAGTCTCCCGACGATGCCTGAGATCCACAATCTCTTCACCAGGTATAGCCTGGAGTGGACAGCACGTCAGTTAGGACGTTTTAGTGAAGAAATGGTCCAAGAGTTCTACGCATCCTACGTAGCGAGTCTCTGATCACGAATAGATTGGCGGGCTGCCCCCGCCAAACAGGCCCCACTGGAGCAGGTCTGAGTACGGGGCGTGCAGGTCGACATTTCCCTGCCTGCCATCCGCCGGGGCATGCTACTCGAACCCCTCTCACTGCCGAGTTTGACTACAGATGGCAGCTTGTTAATGATGGCCAGTTTCTGCGCGAGCCATCGCTGAGAGAGACCACCAAGAAGTGGATGGCCCTGCACCTGTTAGTTGATGGAGAGGGTGCCGACTGGGTGACCGAGCCAAAGGGGGCCATCAAGAAGGCCAACCTCACTTTCACGGCAAAGTTCTTGTGGCTGATTGTCCGCCACTGCCTTTCACCCATAGCCGTTGATAATATCGTTACATGGGATCGAGTAGTGTTGATGGCGGCAATGATAGCCGGGTTCGAGGTAGATTTCGCGTGGCTTCTACAGGCAGTCATGCACAAGAGGGCTTTCAAGGTCACAACTTCTTACCCTTTCCCGTGCATGATCTTTTCTCTCTGGAGGTCCGCAGGTGTGCCTATATGGCACGTAGATCAGCTCAAGATCCCGCAGGGCACTGTTGATGTCGGCCTCATCAGAGATGAGGCCAATGAGTTGTCTCCATGCAGAGGGCCCCGTCCAGAGCTGCCCCCACTTGCTGACAATCTTACTGAGACGGTAGCCCAAGACTACACGGCTACGCAGGCGGCGTCCACTGACACTACTCCGATCGAGTCTATCCTAGGTAGTAGCACTGCCCCGAGCTCCCCTTCTACCCGCGTTGGTCCCGCTTGATAGGGTCCAAAAATTAGAGGCGCAAATGGCTACACTTCTGCATCATATCCAGCCATGGATGCAGAGTTCCATTACCGAGACAGAAGAGCGCCTAGAGCGGAAAATGGTCCAGTATACAGAGCGGAAGATTGCTGAGGTTCACCAGCGCTTGGATGCCTTTGAGTTGAGGGTGCTAGCCCAACCAGCCACTCCGGTGGATGTGTCGACTCTTCAGGTGACGGTCAACAGCCTTCGCGCCGATATTGACACGATCTGAGAGGCTAGGGTGCCTGAGTCTGAGGCCCCTTCTGTCGAGCCTGCTGAAGACACAGTGTTGGCGACCCTATTCGCCACCTCAGAGATTCCACCACCTCCCCATCGAGAGCATGCCAAGAGGCGTAGGGGTCGAGCAGAAGACGAGGCGCGGGCACGGAAGAAGGAGCGCCGTGAGATGGAGGCTGCGAGGAAAGCCTCACTTGCTGAGGAGGAGGCGCATCAGATGAGAGCATCAGAGTTAGCGGTTGGGGCGTCTAGCTCCCGAACTGTGGAGATAGCAGGAGGCACTACTGATAGTGCGGTTGTTGCTGAGGACACCATTGAGGGTGTCCAGATTGCAAGGACGTGGGTTCCGGGCAACCGGACCCACCAGCTTGCTGATCGACGGCGCTTTGCGCCATAGGTTTGCTTCACCTACCACTCTAGTATTTTAATTTTTATGCATTGGGGACAATTGCATTTTTTTTTGTTGGGGGTGGGGTAAATGGAAAGTGAGTGTTAGGGTGAAGTTTGAGTAGCCCAATTCACTATCCTCTTTTGGTCTTGTTGAACTGGCATGTCTATATCTTTTGTACATAGTTTAATTCTGGAGCATGATGGCTAAAATGATATCTTGATAAATTGGAAAATGATGCACGACTAGACATAGTAACTGATAAATGTGTGTCTCTAAGCACGACATAGAGGTACACCATTGCATTACCGTAAGTCTAAAATTCAAACTAGGTGTCTGATAATCTGGTAGAGTGATGAGATGTCAAGTGAGTGTGTGGAAGATTTGAATAGTCCACTATTTTTACTGAGCTAGAACTTGTCTGGTTAGTCCTGCTAAAAGTAAGTTGTAATAAACAATTAGGAAAGGATCATAGGCCCCTATTCAATATAGCCCATCTTTAGCCTAAATAAAATAAAACCAAATGAAATTTCTCCTTCTTTGATCCAAATGATTTGAGCTTAAATTAGACCTTTCTTTTTCACCCCAACTGATCTTTTCTGGGAATAATGTGTTGGCCCTGGTCCCTCCTTGGACATGTGCACCTCAGGTTATGCCAAAAGCATAAGTTGAGGATGGCTAATGCAGTAAACAACCTTTGTTATGGCCCTGACCCAACTTTGGGTATTGTGTACTTTGACTCATGGCAAAGCCATGAGTTGAGGGTGGCTATTATGAGGAATGCTCTGGAAAGTGGGGTTGAAAGAACAAAGAGAGAGAAAGAACAAAAGTAAAGTGACTCAAGAATTAGTTGAAAGAAAAGTAAAGAAAAAGAAAAATATACAAGAAATACAAGCAAGAAAAGAAGAGAGTCACTTACACAAATGAAGAAAGAAGAGAAAATAGCAAGGTGAAAGAATATGAGAAACTGGGCGAGATAAAATGATAGAAAGTGGAAGGTTTAGCCGATATTTCAAGAAGGGAAAAAAGTCAATAAAGTATACCTAAATATACCCTACGTGACCCTGAGCCTATGTTACAAGCTAAGAAAGTCCTATCGTGATCCTAAGGGTTGTATAGCGAACTTAAGGCAGTGAAAATAAGGGAAAGCTTATGGCAATAGGTATGAATGAGTGTGACTTTGTTCTGAGAGCGAGTGTTGAAAAGTAATCCTTATACTCAAACTGAAATCATTGTGTGAAAAATGAGGATTTTGTTTTAAAGTGAGGACACTAGTTGCAATACCGGAATTGTTAGCACCTCGGTGAGAAATTGAAGAGGATAGGTGTTAGCGCAGGGTGAGTCTGTGTCATGTTCTGATCCCACATAATTCAAGCCTAATAGTGATAGAATGCATAGATTTGATGAGATTAATCGGGATTGATAGCCAAATGATTGCAAAGGATGAAACATGGATACTATTGTACAAAGATTTTGTATTGAGTCATAGTGCGTCGTTTGAGGACAAACAACGAATTTAAGTTGAGGGTGTTGATATACCGTGGTTTCACGGTATTATTAATACTTTTTCCTTAAGTTTAGTCTGTC
Organism: Solanum corneliomulleri; assembly: GCA_027704805.1. Lineage (NCBI taxonomy): Eukaryota > Viridiplantae > Streptophyta > Magnoliopsida > Solanales > Solanaceae > Solanum > Solanum corneliomulleri. The sequence goes on along the minus strand of JAKWIY010003061.1, from coordinate 43,129,132 downwards.
CAAAAGCCTTTTTGTGCTAATTTTTATATAAGTTTCTCTTTATTTTGCAGGAAATCTGTCCAAAAATGAATGCGGAGATTTTGAGCGAAGAAATGCAAAAGAGACCACCTACGGAGCTTATGACGGTCCGTCGTGCTTATGACAGTCCGTAGGTGGCAGCGTAGTGCAGCTGCTGAAGGAAGATGGGGAAGTCTGACCAAGTGTGGGGCTACAGAGTTCATGACAGTCCGTCGTGTCTATGACGGTCCGTCCTGCAGGTTCATCATGAAGTTCAGAGAAGTAGTCCCAGTACCCATATTCCAAGAGTTCAAGTGTTTTAAAACGAAGACCCTCGACAGACCGTTGTGCCTATGACGGTTCGTCATACCTGCCGTCGAGGGTAATGAAGAGAGCAGCAGAAGAAATTGAATAAGTATGGGACGACGGAGTCCATGACGGTCCTTCGTGACCACGACGATCCATCGCGAGTTCCGTCGACCCAGCCGTGTTTTGACATATTTCCAGTAAATACAGTCCTTGTTTAATTAGGTTTTTATTTTCTATCAATAGTTCAAAAAACCTCATTTTTGAGGTTAGACTCTGGACCATTGTTAGACTCTGCGGATCATTATTAGACTCTGTGTATTAGTGTTAGATTCTGGATTATCATTAGAATTTTTTGTAGATTATTGATTACTTTGAGATTCTTGCAAGTGATTATTGGTGATTAATAAGGCAAATTTTCGGATTTTACTCTTTCTCATTGAAGTAAGTACATAAATTCTTATTTAATATATTTGAATATTGTGATTATGACTATGAGTAACTAAACTCCATAACTAGGGTTGTGGGAACCATAGGCAAATAATGAGATAAAACCTAGCTAAAATAACAATTCTAGAATAGTGTCTTGCATGTATTAATAATTCTTTCGCTTAGAAGTCTTTTTAACGGATGGCCAACGTTAGAACTCGCTTGATGCTAACGGACCAAGAAGGTAGATAATAGGAAAAGAATTATCAACATAGATTTAGTGTATACTATCTGATAGGCTAGTATTGATTGGTACGAGGTAATAACTTAGTCAAATATCGAATACGATGCTTAATATGAGGTAAAGATAAGGGTTAGGATAGCAACACACGTAGCCGGACCAAGGTGCGGAGTGAGATTTTCTATATGTCGGACCAAGGATTTAGAAATACATAACTTATCACTTTGCATGCAAGATACTAGAAAAGAATTGTTATAGTTAGAATTATCAAGTTATGAACCTGTGGGGAATACATAAACCCTAGTTACTTTGATTAATTGATTAAAATCCAACATTCAAAGCTGTTAAGTGTCTCTTTCAATTTAGGTAGTTATTTTCATTCATTTAGAAATAGAAACCCCCCCCCCCCTTTTATTGTTTTTACTTTCCAAGGAAGTAATTGACTAAACAAAAGTAATAATAGATTGAAGTTAAGTCTAGACTATTTTCCTCGTGGGAACGATCCCAACCTCACTAGTTGGGTTATTTACTTGACACGACCGCTTTACTTCTTATTTGAGAAGTAAGTTTAAGCGTATCAAATTTTGGCGTCGCTGCCGGGGATTATAGCTTTTAGATTAACTTGAACGTATTACTATAGTTTAGTTGATATTTTTTTTTATTTTACTTTGTTTTATTGTTTTTGATTTTTTTTCAGAATTATCCTCCTTGTATGCCAAATACACGGAGAGCAAGAGAACTCTTGTTTCCCTACGATCACGAATTAGAGCGTAGACTACGCAATATGAATCGAAACTTGGGAATAAATGATGATGATCCAAACCAGAACATCCCAGCTCCGATTGATGTTCATGATGTTCATGGCATCAAAGTATGTTTACCTCTCTCTTCCTCATGAAAATCTCTTACATACAAAGTAAAGTTTAAAAATCTCAGCGACATGAATGAGATTTTGTATATTGGACCTTATACTATCAATGATCAACCTATCATACTAAAACAATGGTGTCTGTTGAGTGTGGGATCTCTAAGTGGAATTGCTAGTGCTTTTGGAGTTCCTTTATTTGCTAATCACTACTGCTCAACTACTACACAGTCAGATAAAGAAAAGAAGCAAGGAACAAAAAAATATGCTTACGGTGATCTAGGGTTATAATACTACAAGTAAAACAAATCGCAATGTGCGAGGAAACTAAGGGTGCACAAATATTTCAATTAGCAGCAAAACAGAGCAAAAGCAAAGTTTCAAGGTCAGTAAAGTAGATTAACTTTAAGAAAGCACCCTCGTCTATTGTCCCCTATACCAAAGTAAAACACCTGCAGTGTTTAGAACCCACAAAACAACATTTAACAGAAGTGAATGATTAAAAGGAAAAAAACAGACGAGAAGATAAAAAGATACTAAAGACGTGTTATGCATCACAAGTTGCTCATATCATCCCAGATTAAACTTTCTACTTGAGCACTTCGCATACTTTCACTGAAACGACAAAACAATAGTACACAAATAATGACACAACAGAGAAGAAATCATGACATTATTGTCCGAAACTACTAATGATGTGCGAGCTTGGGATGATTGAATATAGTGATGGAAAATAATACATGGAACTAGATCAGTCGAAGTGTTATCGTCCTTACGATCAGAATGTGCACGGGACTCTTTGATTGTCCTGTCCTTCATTCATGATCACAGTTCTGTTGACAATTGGCAGTAATTATTATGCAACAAAAAAAAGAGCGAGAACAATATTTACCTGATAATGAGGAATTTCATTCAGCCATAGAAAAGAGACAGAGCTTTAATGGACAATAACATGTTCTTGGAGATATTTATACAGATGAGTGAAGTATCTGAAAAGTTTTGGAAGAATGGATAATTTAAGGAATGGAACTTCAGCATTGCAGAAGGAAAGGTTGAGCAGCACGATTGTTACAAGAATCGCAAGGACGCTGAACAGGAGGGATACGTTTCTTAAAAGAAAAGAGCGATCGCGAGGGATGTTGAACAAGAAGTGTACGTTTTTGAAAATTAATCAGGGTTGTCAGCAAATTTAATTTAATTTATAAATAAATTAATATTTAACTAATATTTCTAACAAATTAGTATTTAAAAAATATTGTAAGGTTAAAATGGTAAATCAACTTTGGGGTTAGGAGGTTCATGCTTATAATAATATATATGACATATGATATGATGATCTATAGATTGAGAATCGTATTATGAATAGCTAAATTCCCTTGTTCAAGGGATATCGCTACAAGAATATTATATTATTGAATTAGCATAATACATAAATGTGTCCTTTAACTTTGTCTTATTTTACATTTATGTCCTCCAACTTTGGATAAGCATAAGCAGACATTTAAACTTGTATAAAATAGAACAAGTAAACATACGAGTCCTACATGGCACAATACAGGTAGGACACCACATATGATAAAAAAAATGACATATGGATGTCATGTAGGACATGTGTGTCTATTTGTTCAATTCTATACAAATTTAAGTGTCTATTTGTGCTCACCCAAAGTTAAATGGCATAAATGTGATTTGAAGCCAAAGTGAAAGGGCATATTTATGTGTTATGCCCATTGAATTTGATGGATTGATATTATTGGTTATCGGATCAATTACTCTTTTTTTTCTAAATTTCATTTTTCGTGGCCACCTTGATAAACTCATTGTTCAAATTGAGCTTGAGAGATGAATAGGAGGATAGAACGAGGGACAAAAGAGCACGATCGATTTTCTCTAGACTTAGGGCTGATTTATATCTAGGATAGGGATATACCTAGAGACTTTACTTGTTAATAGACAGGATAAAAACGTAATGTTCGGTAATTGGTTAGTTTATCCCCGCTAAATGATGTAGTTATACTACTAATTAAAGTATGTGATTAGAGGTCAGGAGACCATAATCATACATTTAACCCCGTAGTGACATCCATTAGAGGAATTAATATGCATGAATGCAAAACAGGCTGCAGCCTTGGATTTCCCAAGTCATTATTTTAACTCCAAGTTGAAATTGAATCATAGTAGTTTGTTTAGTTACTTTAATTGATCATTTAAAATAGTATAGCACTCTTTCTTGAAACACTTGCTTTTAGTTATAGTTATTGGAAGAATCAAAGATAATCTAATCTTAAGTCTCTGTGTGTACGACATCTGGCTCATAAAAAGAGCTACTTTATTACTTTCACGACCACGTACACTTGAGTGTGTGTTTGGGCGCAACAGAAAACTTTAACAATTAAACCTTAGACATCATTAGTTTTTTGAGCAAGTCTTCAGTTATTGAAGACGAAAGCTTCCTTGGGGTTGTAAAACATTAGACTTTGCTTCAAGTCACATCCCCTTATATAGATGGAGTGAAAGAAGCAACAACCTTAACCTCCTGCTATTAGTCAAAGCAAACAGGCCTTTCTATAGTTCTGGTGCAACGCTGCCACGGAGCTATCAGTACGGCTGGAGAGTTAAATTTGCATCATATTGATGTACATACCAGGTCCTCATAGTGGGTTTGTATACATCAAAATTGAGAGTGCATCATGCTTCAGCTTACTTGACCAAGAATTCGACATGTTATAGGTAACCACTGTCTAAGTTCCTCTGCACTCTTTCAATCGCTCGGCTTGTTAGCTAATATTTTTAACAGTATATTTGAGACTTGCTTGCTTTTGATCATTCTTTCCAGATGCTTGTAGTTATTAGACTAGAGTGGCACTCTATTGGCCAGAAGATGCTTTTATGCGCGGAGATATTCACCTTCTCTAGTTACTTTAGACTATACTTTGATGTTTTTTGTGCTATACTTCACAAATGTTGTTGATGGATAATAGTAATATAACAGTTATACTAATATAGCAGTCATTTCAAAATGCATGACGAAAAACTTATGAGAATGCAGTTGTAACCTTTGCTTCTGATTAATTTGCAAATCAATTTTTTCCCCAAATCGGTTGCTCTGTGGTGTTGTATTTATGAGTTCAATAGAAGTTTTTCTATCTCTTTTTTATCGCACTGTCGTAATGAGAATTTGTTGGGTACTTGTAACTTGTACCTGTAATTTTGATAGTTACAGTATGGATTTTGTGCATACATGTCTATAGTTATATCTTTGATGTTTGAAAACAAACACATACCACAAGTCTAACTTCATTGTTTTTGATGATTTTACTATCAGTTTTTCAATAGATATCAATGTTGAAGTACTTGTTGTCAACTGCAACTGCTAAATTCAGATATCATGCAGTTGTAGCATAGCAAGCTCAACAATGTAACTGTATTACTTTGTTCCACAACTAAATGTACATGGTAAACTATATTATGTTAATATTTAATTTAATGATGCTTCCTTTTATTGGATAATTCAACTACACCATAGAACCAACCATAAAATTATTTTTTGCAATATTGGATCTCATTAGTACAACAATGTTCAGGGAATGCCTAGTATTAACATAAGGGCTTTTAGAATCGTGGTCAAGCCAAACTGTTCTATATATTAACGTAAGTACTTCTAAAATTAACTAAGCATGAATTGTTACTCACCAAATATATTACTATTTTGACAAATATTTACTAAAACTTTATTCTAAAGTAAATAGTTTTTGAAAGCTTGGTCAAACAAGCTATTAGTCAGCAAAGCATGGAACCACTACACAGTTATAGGATTATAGCATTTTTCTTTGAGAAAATGGTCTAAAGCCCCTCCTAAACTATACTTGAAATCTCCACAACACACTTCAAGTTCACGAGTGTCTTATTACCCGCCTGAATTGTTTAAAATTGATTTACTCCCTAAACGTTTATGTGGCACAGTGAGTATATTTCACTTTCAAAGAGAGTGAGGACCAAACCAAATAATAAAATTTTATTTTAAAAAATTTCTTTTCATAGATGTGTTTTTAATTATTCTTTTTTCTTATTTATTTCCTTTCTTCTTCACAACAACATAAACCAAATTTTTTCATCACTCACCTTCTCTAAGCTTAGATTCACCATGAAATTTCATTATTCTTCTTGATTCTAGAAAAATAAATTATTCAATTTGTGCATGAAAATATGAAATTAGGAAATTTTGAATATCAACTCTTTATTAATATTATTAAAATTGATAATCATCATGCTTAACCACACGGCCAAATGGGTTAGCAAATTCTTATCTTGATTTTTTTGGTGCCCTAGTAATGAATTTTGGGTTGTCAACGAAACACATTTGTAATTTGGAAAATAGAAATGAAAATATCTATTGTTGTGTAGTCATTACCTCAATTTGAAGAATTCAACAAATTCATCCATGAAAAAAACTCAAGTATCAATCAATAGTGGATAAAACAGTTAGAAATAAAATTCTCGCTACATTTTACCTTTCAAAATTGATAAACTTTTGATGTTTGCAAGAAGATGAAAATGGTGGAAAAAAGATTATTCAATTGCAAAAAATAAAAGATTATTAAAGACAAAATTTAAAATTTCATAATTGTACATCCCATGAATGTAAGCTTAAAACTACCATAAATAAAACTTAAAATATTCTCTTCAATGGCAAAAAGAAAAAGAAAAAGAAAAGAAAGGGCTGGAAAGAGATTGAAAAAAATATAAAAGGAAAGAAAGAGATAATACTTTTTTATTAAAAATTAATTTATATGACGTGGCAGGCGAGTGTATTCACTTTCTAACACAAATCTGATTGTGACCTTTTAGGGGGCTATATATTCCATTTTAAAAATGTATAAGGGGTATTAGGACCCGTAAAGTATGAGCGTGTAATAAAACTCCGATAAAAGATTAAGAGCACATTTGACTATTTTCTCTATTTGTTTTGAGCAGCAAATGGAGAATCACTGATTACATTGGGAAGAACATTGTAAAACAACCACCCATACAACAAAATACAAAAAGATCAAATATCCTGTCAGTAACAGATTACCAGCAAGAGTTGCAGATCTTGGAAAACTCTAAAGAAGTTTATGTTTGGAGTATAGAATTGCTCCCAGTTAAACAATCAGCCTAACAGTTGAGCTCTACCAATGGAGTTCTTTCATCAGTTCCTATTTTGGCAGTTGAAAAGGGAGTTCTAGAATGGTGGCCTCTCCCTAAATTACTATGTTGATGCTCATTCTCTTCCTCGGGGTTGTCCAATATTTTATCCAAATGTCTTACAAGTTCAACATCTTCACAGCATAATTCACTCATTCTTCCATGTATTCCTTGCATTTGTACTAGTAATTCCTCCCTACCTACAAAGAATTTCTTATTTTCTTCAAGCACATCATTTTTGTGGGACTCAAGCTCCTGAATTCGGGCCTCCAAGTGCATCCGTTCATTGCCAAAATGAGTGTTTAGCTCTTCCGATTCCTTTTTACTTTCTTGCAACAATATTTCCAGCTGCTCCTTGGTCTGTCTTGAATCAGACAAAGATTTATTTAAGACTTCCATTTTCTGATGTGTGTCACCCAATTTCAGCTCTAACTCGGCAATCACCTTGTTTTTCTCTTTAATCTCAAGTAATTTTAAACCCTCAGCAGTAATCAAAGCTGTAAAAGCAACTTCTTTACATGTCATATCTTCCTCTAAATCTTTGGCCTGTTTGAGAATATCTTGTATTTTCCTGTCTTTCTCTTTCAGATTCAGCAAGATGTTCTCCTTCTCCTGATCAAAAGCCTTCCGCACATCTGATTGTATTTGCTCATTCTGAAGGTCTTTATCAGCCAACTTTTGCTCCAAGCAAGAAATCTTAGTTTGAAGAATTTCTATGGTGTTATCCTTGTCTTCTGCAATTTGATAGTATTGTCGCTTCTCCTGATTTAAATCATTCACTGCCTCTGTTATTTCAACAATCTTCAACTCTGCTTCTGTAATCTGTTGCTGTAGCTCATTAATTTTGGCTTCTCCCTCCTTCAAAATCCCAAGTAAGATCTCCTTCTCTTGCTTTTGGGAAAATTGGTTCTCTTCAAGGTAGTCTTTAAGATTTCCTGCTTCAGCTTTCCACTTTTCTACTTCAAGTTTGCTTTCTTTGACTTCTTCCCTTGCTTTGGCCAGGTCATCTTTAGCTTCTTCTGAAGCAGCAGAAGCATCTTTGAGAGCATTACCCAATTTCAAGACCTGCTCCCTGAGTTGAACTTGGAATCAGATGACTCTTCAAGCATCTTTTTGTACTCAATCAGTTGTGCCTCTAAAACGGTTGCTTGTTCACTCTTTTGATGTACCAAACTTTTGCTATTTGGCTCTTGTTCCGCCTTGGCTCTAGAGAGCTCCTTGCGACCAGCATGAAATTCTGATTTTAAAACCAAGATTAACACAGATATCTCTCCAGTAAGAACATCACATGCATCACGGCAATCTTCCAGCTCCTTTTCTAGCTCATCTATGTGTTTTTCTTTACCGTTTAACTCAGACATGCACCTTTTCATATCTTCTGCCACTTTTCCTATCTGAGAGCTCCATTCAACTTCCTTTTCTTTGAGGTTTAAGGAACATTTCTTGTGTAATTGCTTCAAATACTGGTAATTGCTTTGCAGTTTCTTAAGTACAGAAGTGGAAGCAGTACCCTGGAGTTGAGACTCTTGAAGCTCTTTGAGAGATCTTCGTAAATCTTGATTTTCCTGTTCAAGCTGTAAATTTTTGCATTTTGTATCCTTGAACAGTGCTTCTTTCGTTTGGAGTATGTTTCTTAACTCTCCAATTTCTTCATCCCTCTTGATGGTCAAGTTCTCAAGCTTTGAGTTTGCTTCTTGGCACTCTAAAGAGATATCATGGAATCGAGATCTAAACTCAGACAGTTCAATTTCCAGAATTCTTCTTCTGCTTTCTTGATGAGCTAAAGCTTGGTTACTCATGCTCAATTGGCTTTGGAGGTCTTCTGAGATTTGAGTCTGAGAATCCAATCTTGCTTGCAATGAAGAGATCTCTTCAAGCATTGCTGACTTTTCCCGGACCCATTCCACCTTACTGGTTTTAAACTGATCATGGTTTCTTTTGTGAGCTTCTTCAAGGTGTTTAAACTGTTCACTCTTCCACTTCAACTGATCTTTTGCAATCCTATTTTCTTCATCAAGTTTTTGGATAATGGCATCTCCATCTTTCATATCTTTGGATGCCCTTGTTTTTAGCTCTGATTCAACATATATTTCCTGCCTAACTGACATGATTTGCTTAAGAGCATTGATTTCTTTATTACTTGCAGAAATCTGCATTTCTAAATCTTGAAATTTGGATGTTGCTTCATCCAGAGCCAACACCAAATTCTTGTTTTGTACTTCCAACTTCCCAATTTTCTTCCCATAATCTAGTTGCAGCTTCTCATGAGCAGAGCTAAGATTTTGGACACATGACTCTTTCTCATGTAAATTGGACTTGATGTCATCATAGAGTTTCTTTATTTCAAATATTTCCTCAGATTTAACAAATAGTTCATTTGCCTGTCTATCGATCTCCAACTTAGCTTCTTGAAGTTTTGATAATTGATCAATGTGAGCTTTCCTCAAATTCTCCGTCATCTCTGTTTTGGTCCGGCATTCTTCTCTGAGCTTTTCCACCTCACCTTTAACAACATCTAGCTCCTCATAAACTTTGTCCATCCGTGTAACCTTTTATGTTGATGATTACCCTTCTGATACACAAACACAGCAGTTTACACTTAATCACTTGAGCTCCATAAATTCTGTGTTGTTTTACCTTCACCTTACTTAAGCTGAAAGGATACAAAAAAAAAAGCTATTTTAGCATCATTGAACACTCTTCAATCAGGGAATTATCAATCACAGACAAAAGAATTCTTAACTGAAGCAAGGGCTTGGAGAACCGTTAACGCGTAAATTACAGATTAAACAAGCAATAGACAAACAAAGACATATCTATTCATCCTATTCTCCATCTGTCTAACTGGAGTCAACAATATGAATGTTATTCAACATTACTTCCCTTTCAAAAGCTGTGAAATACGCGGAATTGTCTGTATAATCACTCCCCTTACACTACTACCATATGGATCACGAAAGAAAAATTGCACAATAATAAAAATCTTCAGGTTTCACTAATTTTTACAGGACGCTCACGAATTAATTGACCAAATCAACCATTTCATCATCCTTTTCCCCTGATTTCACCCCCCTTTTTTTCATTTTTTGCTAGACAACCAAATTGAGTAGGAAAAACGATAGCAGAATCAAGAAATTGTTGAGGTTTAGCTAAAATTCAACAAATCAATCGACCAAATGAGGAAAAAGGGTGGACATAAAATTGAAGATACAGATAACAACAAGGCATTTCTACAACAATTACGGCATGATAATGTAGAATTCCACAGATAAATGATTCCATTATTAACTAATTGACACAAAACGAAGCGTTACCTTAAATCGGAAACAAATAACAGTTGAATTCAGCAGTAGAATCGGCTGTCCTGTCTCAATCAAATTATTAGGGCTTTCTCACTGAGGGAGATCTGGAAATAGAGGGGCTTTGAAGCGGGAACTTATTTTTTGAAATTTGGAAAAACATAATGTATTATACGGCTTGTTGATGAACTAGTATATGGACAACACGTTTACTATTAAAAATTCATATAATTATTTTTAAAGTAGTATTTGAGTTACAATAAAAATATAAAAATAAAATGATAAACGTTTTTAGTGAATAAAATATTAATAAAAGGCAATGCACGATTTAACTTTTAAAAAACTGTTTGCAGTGTATAGTTAACTTATTGAAGAATTTTTTTGCATTTAGTCCTCCATTTATTATAATTTTGATATAGAAATTTTATATTTGTTTTAAAAGACAAAATAAAGTAGCAAAACAAATATGGAAGCACACTATCTTATGATTAATTTTCTTAAAATGTCTTTTTTGTCTCATAGAATAGAATAAAAATAGCGAAATTCTTTTATAAAATATCACTCTTGTCTCTTAGAATAGAGTAAAAATGTTGAAATTAAATTAAATTAAAAATAGCTACACACGATATACATTTCAAAAAAATAAAATGTTTGACAATAATTAGTAAAAGATAAAATTCTCCTTCTCATTCTCATGAAGTAGAATGCAATTAAGTAATTCAAATTTGTAAATAAGAAAACTTATTAGAAGGACATAACTAAAGATTTAAAATGCAATGACGGGTATTTAAATTATGTCATTATATAAATAAAATATTAATATTTAATTAAATAAATCAGATTTTAATTTAGTGAAGAGCCAAAATGACAATATTAATATTCTTACAATTTAAAGTTTTTTAAAATATATTTTACGTTTTTTGTTAAAAAATTAATAGGAGCAATATTTGGTCAAAGCATAAAAGATCTTCTAACTTCTTAAGCATTTTGGTGTATCATTTTTTTTTACTTTGGAATTTGGATCTCACGATAATCTCTCTCTCTCTCTCTCTCTCTCTCTCTCTCCTCTCTCTCTCTCTCTCTCTATATATATATATATATATATATATATATATATATATATATATATATATATATATATATATCTATATATATATATATATATATAAATCTGAATCAAGAATTGCTGATGTGGCATGCCTCTAAGGGCTGGATTTTTTATTTATTTATTGCAGATTTTTTTGTGTAAAGTTTTTTTTTCATTTTAAAATATAAAATATTATTAAATATTTTTATAAAATATTAAAGCATAGTATTTAATCACTCCCTCATTAAATCATACATAAAAGCTTCAGTTATCAAATTCTTACCTCAAAAACATATTTCTTAATTGTAAAATTTAAGAAAATTTATTCTTTACACTTAATTAGAGAATTTGAAAAGTTTTTTAACATTAACTTTTGAATACTATATAAACCATACTATTAGATTGCTATATGTTGGACATGAGATTGTTTGTAAAAGATGAAAGTCGGATGAATATGATGGTGTCGAGATAGCCATGGATTTATGCGCTGCTGATCGAAGAAGACGACTGAATATGGAGTTTGAAAACCTCTGAAGCTTTTGCCATTCTTTTGCTTTTGGTTATTTACTTTTCTTTTTTTAAATTTAGCTAGTGCTGTAATTTATTTTCCTTTTTGATTATTGAGAATCGATCCACTTTTGGAATTGATAGTTGTACTATTTTTTAATTTTTATTGATTAGTAAACCTTGATAGAACATTTGTGTTTTTTATTGTAAAAAAAAAAAGAAAATATTTCATGTAATATAATTAAAATTTAAGTTTAATTTGCAGTCATTTATTTTGTTACATATTTTAATTTTTTATTTTCTCTAATCTATGAAATCTGGAGAAAAAAAATCAAATTTCTCATCATTATTACAATTTATTAATTTTCATTTTTCTTTATCATTACTACAATTTATTATTTTTATTTAAATTCTTTTTTCTACCTTCTATTTTCATATAAATTTTCTAAAAAGAAATGTATTTAACTCTGATCCTTATTTCCATAATTTAACATTGTACCTTCTATTCCTATTAATTTTTTATAATATTTATGTTTTATTTATGTCTCCTTTTATTACCATGAATATGTTCTGCCCATTTTTTCTCAATTAATTTCATTTAATTTGTTGTAAAATGTTGAAAAAATTAAAATTCTTATTTTTTATCATTAATAAAATACTATTAGTTAATTTTTTCTAAAATTTTTCTTTCGTTCTCCTAAATTTCTTTCATTTATTAAAAAATAAAACACTTCTTAAATTCTGATAAATTCTATCACGCTCATTTTTAAAGATTTTTTTTTTGTAATTTATCAGAAATTTATTTATACTTATTCTTTTTAATTTTTAAACTTCATCTTTTTTTTTGAGTAGCAGGAGTTTAGTTTTTTTTTTTTGTGATATATATATATATATATATAATAATATATATATATATCTACTAACCAAATAAACGGTAATAAGCGAAATATAAGAGAGACCCTCTTTAAGAAATATATTTTTATATGTAGCCAAATGGTAGCTTTTGAATTTCTTATTTTTGGAAAAGTATAACTGATTATTAATTAATAATTGATTTTTTGTTTTTTTGATTTTCTTTTTTGGATTTTCTTTTTTTTTCCTTCATTTACAACTCAATTCTTTAATTATTATACTCCCTCCGTCTGGAATTGTTTGTCATGATTTCTATTTTAAGAGTTAAACTATAAAAACTTTGACTAACTTTTAAGATGTATTTTTTCATCATATTAATATGCAAAAAAATGTAATTTATAGTACTTTTCATGTAGTTTTAGAATATCTGATTTTTCTGTTTAAAATATCGAATTAATGTGATCTAATTTACCTTTGTAAGGGAGTATTAAATAAAATGTTAAGAAAATAAAAAGTTATTTCTTTAATATAAGTTTTAATGATATTTATTTTCATTACATTAACAACTTATTATTTTTCTAATTTCTAAAGTAATTAATAATCATATTGATATTAGATGTTATAGTCGTATAAATAAAGATAGTCAAAATTTTATAGAAATCATCACTTTAATTTTTTTATTGTTATGTTTTTGAGAGATATTGTTAGATTATGTAGAAATCATCACATTGATTTATTATTCTTTATGTTTATTATTTGTATATTTTAGTTTGACTCAAAAAATAAGATGCAAATTATTAAATTATGATCAACCTGTGGAGTGGATGTCAGCAAAACTCGAAAGATTAATTATGCATTAAATTTATATATTATTCTTTGCTATAAAAAATCAAGGTTTAACAATTATATTACAAACACATCTTTATTTAATATGATACTTAATAAAATTACTCATAACTTATCATTTTTTATAATCGCGCGAAGCGCGTATAAGTTCACTAGTTTTAATAAAAAGTCTAAAAATTTTAGATTTCATCCACAAGCACATGTAAGAATGTTTCTTTAAAAGTATTTAAAATTTAAGATGCAAAAATATTATTATTAATAATTTGAAATTAGAATATCTGGTAGGCATTAATTATTTTTTTACATGCCTACTACACTATTTTACCATTGTATTTGATTTATTTTCTAAAGCTAAAATTACAGTTTTCAATCAAATATATTCTTAAAACAAAATTACAAATACAAAGAAAAAGTATCATATATTGGAGCAAATTTAGCATAAGGCTACCAACACAAAATAGAAAAATTCTAAGACAATCTTTTCCAACTTTTTATTGATAATGCAAATTGAAACAAAATTACAGTAGTAAACACTCAACCTTTGATCATAAAAAAGAGTTTAAATCTTTGGAAGACAAGTTAATGGAAGTGATATTCAACTACATAAATGGAGGGGTCTTATCATAGTTCTGATCTCAACAAATAAGTAAATAAATAAATACATCAAGCTTCGATATTCTATTAATTGAATTGTTATTCATCCTATAATCACATTATGCCTTGAAATCTTGACACAAATCATGTTGTCTTGAAATTTTTTTCACTTGATTAAAGTTTCTCTAGTCTTCCACACACAAAAATTGTATCACATATAAATATTTGTATGAAAATACTGTTGAAAGATTTGTATTTATAGAAAAAATATAGCTTTGGAATATGAAGATTCACTTACAAAGTTGAAAGGTCAAGTGCTACAAAAATTAAAGACAAATATTAATTAAGAACATATATTAATGTCACGACCCAAATCGGGGACGCGACTGGCACCCACATTCACCCTCCTATGTGAGCGAACCAACCAATCTAAACCTTAACATTTTAATACAATATCAACAACAGTAATGCGGAAGACTTAAACTCATTAATAAAACAATTCAAACTATTATTATTATCCCCCAAAATCTGGAAGTCATCATCACAAGAACATCTATCTCAAATTTCTAAACTAAAACTGTCTAAGAAGCTAAAATACATAAGAAGCTAGTCCATGCCGGAAGTTCAAGGCATCAAGACTTGAAGAAGAAGATCCAGTCCGAGCTAGACGCATTAGCTCACCCTGAATTTCCGAAGGTAGTGAAGACTGGCTCGAATCACTGTGTTGTGTTGAGAGTTGACGGAACGTTTGCTGCATTACACAAATAAAACAAGAAGAAAACATAAAAGTAGGGGATCAGTACAACCACAAGTAACTGAGTAGATATCATCGGCTAACTCAAAAAATAGAAGATCATATATATCAAGTAATATTATAAATAAACTATAAGCTCAACATGCAGAAACAAAACAAGTATTAAATCATCAATAATTACCATCAAGTTCATCCATGAGGGCTCAAGCCTCAATACCATACTCATTTGGGAATTAAGTTCATTATGTTGAGTATATTATCATCTTTCAAGATTCATTATCTTTCTTCCTCTTGTGTCGGTACGTGACACTCCGATCCCTACTACTGTGTGTCGGTACGTGACACTCCGATCCTCTATATGTGTCGGAACGTGACACTCCGATCCCCTATATGTGTCGGAACGTGACACTCCGATCCCCTATATGTGGTCGGAACGTGACACTCCGATCCCCTATATGTGTTCGGTACGTGACACTCCGATCCCCTTACATCTACGTGTCGATTCGTGACACCTGTCCCACTAATACTATGTGTCGGAACGTGGACCTCCGATCCACTAATACTATGTGTCGGAACGTGACACTCCGATCCCCTATATGGTCGGTACGTGACACTCCGATCCCCTACATCTACGTGTCGGTTCGTGTGACACCCGTCCCACTAATACTATGTGTCGGAACGTGACACTCCGATCCACTAATACTATGTGTCGGAACGTGACACTCCGATCCACTAATACTATGTGTCGGAACGTGACACTCCGATCCACTAATCTCATTATATCCGTTCATCAAGCCTTCTCTATACCAAGGCATCATCAATCCCAATCACTTTAATTCATCAAGCCTTCTTTTTATACCAAGGCATTATCATTAATAAGTAGATTAAAGTTTCTTTCAAGATTTGGGATTCAATGGTTTTCATCATGCTTGTTTTATCAAAATCACATAATCATGCTCATACAAGCATACAATTAAGCATATAGACAGGTTTACAATATCATCAATACATATCATTCCCTATCAAGAGTTCACTACGATTACCGTAAAAACCATAACCTACCTCTACCGAAGAATTGGAATCAACAAGAAATCTCCCAAGCTTTGTTATTCCTCTTCCCTCTTCGATCGATCAATACTCTCTCAATTCGTTTCTCTCTTGTTCTTTCTCTTTCGTTTTTATTCAAACCCTCTTTCCTTTACCCTAATTACATAAATTTAAGTGTAAAAGAGGACAATAAAACCCACTAATTAACTTAAGGTTACCTCTTTTAACCCCCAAGTAATTAGACTTATTAATATTAACCCTCAATCTTTATAATTAAGGAAAGAATAGTCCAAAACGACCCTTAAAACGTGTGGAGAAATCCTAAACTGCCTGGGATTTGCGCAACCTGTGACGGCCCGTCGTGCCTGCGACGGTCCGTCACGCAGGTCGTCGTAGCCTCCCAAAATCCCCTTTTTCACCACGGAGTCTGTGACGGTCCGTCACGCCTGTGACGGTCCGTCCTGCACTTCCGTCATAACGGTCAGAGACTCGTTTCTTGTACCAAATTCTCAAAAGTTGAAGTGTTTTGCAACGGGAGCTCACGACGGTTCGTCATGGCTGTGACGGCACGTCCTGCAGGTCCGTCACAATTTACAGAGAGTCGATTTTCAGTACCCAATTTCAGAATTTCCAAGTATGTTGCAACGATACACCCTCGACGGCCAGTCGTGCCTATGACGGTCCGTCGTGGTGTCCGTAGTATGGCCCAGTTTTTCCAGAATAAAATCTGTTGTTCAAAACGACTAAACAGGTCGTTACAATAGATACCAATTTACCCATCGTTCGTCCCCGAACGATCAAAAGAGGAAAAACAATGGCGAAAAGGAGTACCTGAATCTGTAAACAGATGTGGGTATTTTTCTTGCATATCTGCCTCCTTCTCCCAAGTAGCCTCTTCAAACGGTCGATTCTTCCATTGAACTTTGATGGATGCAATCTCTCTCGACCTCAACTTGCGAACTTCTCTATCTAATGTAGCAATCGTTCCTCTTCATAAGTCAGTTCTCATCCAACAAAACTGAATCCCAACGGATGATGTAGTTTCCATCTCCATGGTATCTTTTCAACATGGACACATGAAATACCGGATGCACTCCGGACAGCCCTGGGGGCAAGGCTAATTCATAAGCCACCTCCCCTATCTCTCTTAAGCACTTCAAATGGTCCAATATACCTTGGACTTAGCTTACCCTTTTTCCAAACCGCATCACCCCTTTCATGGGTGAAACCTTCAACAAGACGGTTCACCTTCCATGAACTCCAAGTCTCTAACCTTCGTTCTCTGCATACTCCTTTTGTCTACTTTGTCTCTGAGCCGCCAAAAGCTTTTCTTGAATAGCTTCACCTTCTCCATAGAATCTCTCAACAGATCAGTCCCCCAAGGTCTAACTTCAAAGGCATCAAACCAACCAATGGGAGACCTACATCTCCTCCCATACAATGCTTCAAATGGAGCCATGTCAATGCTGAGTGATAGCTATTTGTATGAAAACTCTGCCAAAGGTAAGAAACTATCCCAATGGCCACCAAACTCTATCACACACGCACGAAGCATATCCTCCAACACTTGAATCGTTCGCTCAGACTGACCATCAGTCTGAGGGTGAAATGCAGTACTAAGGTCCAACCTAGTACCCAATTCGGCATGCAATATTCTCTAAAACTTAGAAGTAAACTGCGTA
Organism: Solanum corneliomulleri; assembly: GCA_027704805.1. Classification (NCBI taxonomy): domain Eukaryota; kingdom Viridiplantae; phylum Streptophyta; class Magnoliopsida; order Solanales; family Solanaceae; genus Solanum; species Solanum corneliomulleri. Next base: position 43,111,442 of record JAKWIY010003061.1, on the reverse strand, counting down.
CCTCTATCTGATATGATGGAGAGTGGAACTCCATGCAATCGAACGATTTCTGAGATGTAGATTTTTGCTAATTCTCTGCATTGTAGGTCACCTTGACCGGAATGAAGTGAGCAGACTTAGTTAACCTATCAACAATCACCCAAATAGAGTCAACTTACCCAATGTCTTGGGAAGACCAACCACGAAGTCCATCGATTCTCTCCCACTTCCATTCAGGAATGGGCATTCTCTGAAGTGTTCCTCCAGGCCTCTGGTGTTCATACTTTACTTGTTGATAATTTGGACATTTGGCAACAAATTTAACAATATCTCGCTTCATTCTACTCCACCAGAAGTGTTGCTTTAGGTCGCGGTACATCTTGGTTGCACCAGGATGTATAGAGTATCCGGAACTATGAGCCTCTGTCAGAATAGTGGTGATCAAATCATTGATGCGGGGTACACATACCCTTCCCTTAATCCTCAAAACACCTTCACCATCGATTGTTGCTTCCTTAGCCTCTCCTTGCAACACTTTATCTCGAATTCGCCTAAGTTTCTCATCAATAAACTGTTTCCCCTTAATCTGGTCAAGAAAAGAAGATCTTGCTTCTACACAAGCTAACAATCCTCCCTTCTCATTTATTTCCAACCTCATAAGGTCATTAGCCAGAATCTGCACCTCTCTAGCCAATGGGCGTCTAGAAACTTGCAAATGAGCTAGACTTCCCATGCTTCCGGCCTTTCTACTTAGAGCATCCGCCACAACATTCGCTTTTCCCGGATGATACAAGATAGTGATGTCGTAGTCCTTCAGTAGTTCCATCCATCTCCTCTGTCTCAAGTTCAAGTCTTTCTGAGTGAATACATACTGTAGGCTACGATGGTCCGTATAGACCTCACACTTAACCCCATACAAATAGTGTCTCCATTGCTTTAGTGCAAATACTACCCGCGGCCAACTCCAAATCATGGGTCGGATAGTTACGTTCATGCACCTTTAATTGCCTCGAAGCATAAGCAATCACATTCTTCTCTTGCATTAGCACTGCACCCAACCCAGAATAGGATGCATCACAATAAACAATGAAGTTTTTACCCTCTACTGGCAAGGTAAGGATAGGCGCGGTAGTCAACAAAGTCTTAAGCTTCTGAAAGCTTTCCTCACATTCATCTGACCATACAAATGGAACATTCTGCTTAGTCAAGTTCGTCAATTGGGAAGCAATGGAAGAGAATCCTTACGATAGCGAGGCGGTAGTAGCTAGCTAACCCCACAAAACTCCTTATTTCTGACACGTTTGTAGGTCTTACCCAATTTTTCACTGTCTCAATCTTGGATGGATCCACCATCACTCCATCCTTAGAACCACGTGCCCCAAGAAGGACACTGAATCTAGCCAAAACTCACACTTGGAGAATTTCGCACAAAGCTTTTTCTTTCTCAACAATTCTAACACCATTTCAAATGCTCCTCATGTTCCTTCTTACTCTTGGAGTATATCAGTATATCATCAATAACACAATCACAAAGAGGTCCAGATATGGCTTGAAAATCCCATTCATCAAGCTCATGAAGGCAGCAGGGGCATTCGTAAGACCAAAAGACATTACCACAAATTCGTAGTGCCCATACCTAGTTCGAAAGGCAGTCTTTGGCACATCCGCTGCCCGTATTTTTAATTGGTGATACCGGATCTCAAGTCAATTTTAGAGAAGACACAAGCACCTTGTAACTGATCGAACAAGTCATCAATGCGGGGAATGGGGTACTTGTTCTTAATAGTTACTTTGTTCAACTGTCGGTAATCTATGCACATCGGAAACTCCCATCCTTCTTCTTCACAAACAAAACCGGAGCGCCCCAAGGAGATGCACTTGGTCTAATGAAGCCTTTCCTCATAACTCTTGAAGTTGTGCTTTTAACTCTCTTAACTCCGCGGGAGCCATTCTATAAGGGGGTATAGAAATGGGGCGAGTACCGGGTTCAAGATCGATACAGAAGTCAATATCCCTATCCGGTGGCATACCGGGAAGATCTGCAGGGAACACATCAAAAATTCACGGACTAACCGAAACTGACTCAATCGAAGGTACTTGGGTAGTGTCATCCTTAAGATGTGCCAAGAAAGCTAGACAACCCTTACTAACCATCTTCTGAGCACGAATAAAGGAGATAATACGCACCGGATTTGAAGTGTAGTCACCCTCCCACACTAACGGATCTGCCCCAGGCTTGGCTAACGTCACTGTTTTAGCATTACAATCCAAAATCGCAAAATTCGGAGAAAGCCAAGTCATACCCAGAATTACATCAAAGTCACCCATTTCTAAAATAACCAAATCTACATAAGTGTTGCTCCCCACAAAATTCACCAAACAAGACCTATATACTTTTTCGACTATCACAGACTCACCCACCGGAGTAGAAACACGAATAGGCATGTCAAGTAATTCACAATGTAAATTTAGACCATTAGCAAATGAGGAAGATACATATGAAAATGTGGATCCAGGATCAAACAACACGGAAGCCATGCAATCACAAATCAGAAGGTTACCTGTGATAACCGCATCAGACGCCTCCGCTTCAGATCTCCCAGGGAAAGCGTAGCAATGAGCCCCATTATTTGTCTGTCCATTGCCCCTACCATGTTGTGTAGTAGTGGCTCCGTTTTGCCCATCACCTCTGCCGTTTTGGTGACCACCTTCCTCGACCCACCACGTCCTCAGAAAAAAACGGCCTCTACCATGACCACCTCTACCTCTAGCTATTGGGGGTCTGTAACTCTGTTTTGGACAATTCCTCCTAATATGTCCAGTTTCCCACATCCATAGCACTCTCTGGAGTCAGGCATAGGTCTCTCGGAGTAGTGTTGACCGTTCTGAGGTGGACCCCCAACTACAGTCTGTAGTGAAGACTGTATTGGTCGAACTGAGTGACCTCCGGAGTTCTGTCCTCTAGAATAAGAACCATTAAACTCACCTCCCCTTCGAAACCTTTTTGATGTCGATGTCGTGGCGAAGTCATCTGGTTTCACTCCTTCCACCTCTATCACAAAGTCTACCACCTCTTGGAAGGATGTTGCCGTTGCCGCTATCTGTAAGGCTGAAATCCGCAATTCTGACCTCAACCCCTTCACAAAACGGCGGATCCGTTCTTGTGGACTGAAACAGAGTTGGGTGGCATATCTGGATAGTGCGCAAAATTTAGCCTCATATGCATTAACCGTCATTCTTCCTTGCTCTAGACTCAAGAACTCATCCCTTTTTCTATCCCTCAAAGTCCTTGGGATATACTTCTCCATAAACAAGCTAGAGAATGATTCCCAAGTCATGGGTGGTGCCTCTGTTGGTTGACACTCAACATGTGAACGCCACCACATTTTGGCGTTCCCTTGAAACTGATAGCTCACGAACTCGACACCAAACCTCTCTACTATACCCATCTTGTGTAGTAGCTCATGACAATCAACCAGAAAATCGTAGGCATCCTCTGATTCTGCACCCTTAAAGACTGGAGGTTTCAATTTCAAGAACTTACTGAAAAGTTCATGTTGATTGTTTGTCATAATAGGCCCAGTAGTCAGACATGGAAATGTGCCTATCCCAATGATGCATCCATGCGGGGAGCCATAGTAGCCGCATGTCGTATCTCTGAAACCGGAGGTGTTGGTGCAGAAACCACTGGAGGTGCCTGACCCTGATCAGACAACCCGCTAAGATAAGCAGTACTTGGTGATCATCTCTGGGGTAGGTTGGGGTGGCAATTCCTCATGTTGCACTTGTTCAGTCTCCCCTTCCTCACCCTCTCTTACCACATCCTCGTCGGTGGAGGAGTCACTGCCCTAGTATCAGATGGCTAGGGGCTCGTCCTCTCCCTCTAGAGGACGTCCTCCCACGACCTTTCCACGGCCTCTGCCGCTGTTCTTCCTCGAGCCACAGCCCCAGTGGCTGGCACAGTCGTTTTCTTGTCTTTCCGTTGTTGCTGCTGGGCGGTCGTTGCTCTAGTTCTAACCATCTGCGAAATAGAGTGAAGATGGTCAGATACCAATTTGTATCACCTAGATACCAATTGGACTCAAGTAGTAGCACGAAAGAAAGAATGAAAGAATGGAATTTTCCTAAAGTCTTATAGCCTCTCAAGAAAAGTAAAGGCGTCCCCCTATCGTTCCTTAAGACTCTACTAGACTCGTTCTTGTGTGATGAGACCAATGAACCTAATGCTCTGATACCAAGTCTGTCACGACCCAAATCGGGGACGCGACTGGCACCCACATTCACCCTCCTATGTGAGCGAACCAACCAATCTAAACCTTAACATTTTAATACAATATCAACAAAAGTAATGTGGAAGACTTAAACTCATTAATAAAACAATTCAAACTATTATTATTATCCCCCAAAATCTGGAAGTCATCATCACAAGAACATCTATCTCAAATTTCTAAACTAAAACTGTCTAAGAAGCTAAAATACATAAGAAGCTAGTCCATGCCGGAAGTTCAAGGCATCAAGACTTGAAGAAGAAGATCCAGTCCGAGCTAGACGCATTAGCTCACCTTGAATTTTCCGAAGGTAGTGAAGACTGGCTCGAATCACTGTTGTGTTGAAGTTGACGGAACGTTTGCTGCATTACACAAATAAACAAGAAGAAAACATAAAAGTAAGGGGTCAGTACAACCACAAGTACTGAGTAGATATCATCGGCTAACTCAAAATAGAAGATCATATATATCAAGTAATATTATAAATCAACTATAGGCTCAACATGTAGCAACAACAAGTATTAAATCATCAATAATTACCATCAAGTTCATCCATGAGGGCTCAAGCCTCAATACCATACTCATTTGGGAATTAAGTTCATTATGTTGAGTATATTATCATCTTTCAAGATTCATTATCTTTCTTCCTCTTGTGTCGGTACGTGACACTCCGATCCTCTATATGTGTCGGAACGTGACACTCCGATCCCCTATATGTGTCGGAACGTGACACTCCGATCCCCTATATGTGTCGGAATGTGACACTCCGATCCCCTATATGTGTCGGTACGTGACACTCCGATCCCCTACATCTACGTGTCGGTTCGTGACACCCGTCCCACTAATACTATGTGTCGGAACGTGACACTCCGATCCACTAATACTATGTGTCGGAACGTGACACTCCGATATCCCCTATATGGTCGGTACGTGACACTCCGATCCCCACATCTACGTGTCGGTTCGTGACACCCGTCCCACTAATACTATGTGTCGGAACGTGACACTCCGATCCACTAATACTATGTGTCGGAACGTGACACTCCGATCCACTAATACTATGTGTCGGAACGTGACACTCCGATCCACTAATCTCATTATAATCCGTTCATCAAGCCTTCTCTATACCAAGGCATCATCAATCCCAATCACTTTAATTCATCAAGCCTTCTTTTTATACCAAGGCATTATCATTAATAAGTAGATTAAAGTTTCTTTCAAGATTTGGGATTCAATGGTTTTCATCATGCTTGTTTTATCAAAATCACATAATCATATTCATACAAGCATACAATTAAGCATATAGACAGGTTTACAATATCATCAATACATATCATTCCCTATCAAGAGTTCACTACGATTATCGTAAAAACCATAACCTACCTCCACCGAAGAATTGGAATCAACAAGAAATCTCCCAAGCTTTGTTATTCCTCTTCCCTCTTCGATCGACCAATACTCTCTCAATTCGTTTCTCTCTTGTTCTTTCTCTTTCGTTTTATTCAAACCCTCTTTCCTTTACCCTAATTACAATATAATTAAGTGTAAAAGAGGACAATAAAACCCACTAATTAACTTAAGGTTACCTCTTTTAACCCCCAAGTAATTAGACTTATTAATATTAACCCTCAATCTTTATAATTAAGGAAAGAATAGTCCAAAACGACCCTTAAAACGTGTGGAGAAATACTAAACTGCCTGGGATTTGCGCAACCTGTGACGGCTCGTCGTGCCTGCGACGGTCCGTCACGCAGGTCGTCGTAGCCTCCCAAAATCCCCTTTTTCACCACGGAGTCTGTGACGGTCCGTCACGCCTGTGACGGTCCGTCCTGCACTTCCGTCATGACGGTCAGAGACTCGTTTCTTGTACCAAATTCTAAAAAGTTGAAGTGTTTTGCAACGGGAGCTCACGACGGTTCGTCGTGGCTGTGACGGCACGTCCTGCAGGTCCGTCACAATTTACAGAGAGTCGATTTTCAGTACCCAATTTCAGAATTTCCAAGTATGTTGCAACGATACACCCTCGACGGGCCGTCGTGCCTATGACGGTCCGTCGTGGTGTCCGTAGTATGGCCCAGTTTTTCCAGAATAAAATCTGATGCTCAAAACGACTAAACAGGTCGTTACAATTAATTTGGAAGATGAAACACATACATGAATCTATTTAAAAGGATAATTTTTATTTTTTTCTATTTAATTTACTCACATGTATACCAACTAAAAATTCATAGAAATTCTACTATTTATTGTTTAATTAATTAAATATTTAATAACATTTGAATTTAGCATAAGGGTAAAATAATAAAATTATCTTGACTTGATTAAGCTTCTCTAGTCTTCCACACACAAAATTGTATTACATATAAATCTTTCTATAAAAGTACTAATTGAAAATTTTGTATGTATAGGAAAAAGTATAGCTTTGGAATATGAAGATTCACTTACAAAGTTGAAAGGTCAAGTATTCCAACAAATTAAAGATAAATATTAATTAAAACATAATAAATTTAGAAGATAAACCATATACATATATTATTTAAAGGGATAACATTTATTTTTATTTTTTTCTATTTAATTTACTCACATGTATACCAACTAAATATTTTATAGAAATTCTACTATATACTATTCAATTAATTAAATATTTTAATAACATTTGAATTTAGCATAAGGGTAAAATAATAAAATTATCTTGACTTGATTAAAGCTTCTCTAGTCTTCCACACACAAAAATTGTATTACATATAAATCTTTCTATAAAAGTACTAATTGAAAATTTTGTATGTATAGGAAAAAGTATAGCTTTGGAATATGAAGATTCACTTACAAAGTTGAAAGGTCAAGTATTCCAACAAATTAAAGATAAATATTAATTAAAAACATAATAAATTTAGAAGATAAACCATATACATATATTATTTAAAGGGATAACATTTATTTTTATTTTTATTTAATTTAATTTACTCACATGTATACCAACTAAAAATATCATAGAAATTCTACTATTTATTGTTTAATTAATTAAATATTTAATAACATTTAAATTTAGTATAAGAGTAAAATAGTAATTTAACTTTTTTATTTTAGAAATTTCAACTTATAATAATATATTATTATAGAATATGATATATATGATGATGATGTATATAAATTATATACTTTGTGTGAATAACTTAACTCCTGATAGATCAATGAGAACATACACAAACAATTAAATTTGAATGGATTTTTTCGGACACAAAATCTATATGTATTTTAAGACTATATTACTAGAAGTCGTTAATATACTTTTTAATATTTACTATAAAATGATTCTAATTATGAGTAACAGCATATTTGGAGTTCGATTGAAGCAACTTTTATGTGTTGGACTATTATGAGTAATAACTTTATATGGGAAAAAATACAAGTAATTATTAATTTATCATTATTTGTTTAATTTTATTTGTCTACTATATTATATATATTGATCCAATAATACTTGTCTGATTTAGAAAGTGAAGATAGTTTATCAACTTATTTTACCTTTGCTACTAAATAATATTCAATAGAGTATCTAATACATTTCTCAAACGTCAAAATTTAATACTTCCTCTGTTTCATTTTATATATCACTTTTTTACTTTGCACTTACATTAGGAAATGATGTAACTTTACTCTTTTACGGTTATTCAATGTTTTCTTAAGTCAATTTATAATAAACGATTAATACATTTTCAAGATCAATTAACTACTCTATTAAGGGTATAATAGGCAAAATATGATAATTTATGCATAAATTTAAGGCCTAACTCATAAACAGATCGCTAAACTTGTAGAATTTTCCCCCTCAAATACCTCAACTAAGTCATTTTCCTATTGAATAATTGAATCATCTCTAATTTGTTCCCTTGAAACATTGTTGACTGATTTTGATCGACTTTTCTATTGTAAATGCATTTAATTGTATTCTCTCTATCAATACCCTCACAAAATCTGGTTCCACATCAATCAACGGTGCTCAAAAGGAATAAATTATGGGTAGTTCAATGATTCAATAGAAAAATAGCTTAGTTGAGGTACTTGAGGGGGAAAATGTAACAAGTTTAGAGATATGTTTATGTATTTGACTTAAATTTTATAAAATAATAAGTATTGTGGTCCAACTATTTATTAAAAGGGATGACATATATAAAATGGGACGGATGGAGTATTTCAAAGGATAATATAGTAATATTACCCTAAATATTATTCAAATTTTGATACATTATATTTCTCAAAGCATCAAATTAATAATTTCAAAGAATAATATAACACTCCATTTGTCCCTATTTACTTATCTATTTTTTACTTGACAGAGCTATTAAAAAGAAGGCTTAAGTCATCTCTATACACTTGAAATTGTCTGCATATTTCATTTAGGATACCTTATCTAGGCTTGTCCCAATTGTATACCTTTTTTTTTGTAAAAAACACCTATTGAACATATTTTGACAATCAACTGAAAGTAAAGATAGTGTTACACTCGTGACTGACGTGAAATAATTGCTAATAAAAAAGAGACATATGGCATTGGGCCCATACAAAAACAATTAAACATTAATTAAAAAATAAAATACATAAATACTATTTTTTCAGTAAAAATATTTATTTTTTTAAAAAAAATAATCTTTCTTTCCCCTTTTTTTTCTTCTTCTTCCAGAGAACACCCTACCAACCCCACATCTGTTTCCCATTTCTTTTTTAGAAGAGGCAATGGAAGCACATTTCGATAGTCATTTTCACTTCGGCTTTTTTCCTTTCAATTTGAAATTATATGAATTTTTTTCCCACCCATCTACCTACCCTCTCCTTGAATTTTATTCAACATTTTAATTGATATTCTCCCAATTTCACTACTTTATTAAACATTAATTAGATTTGTTCATACTTTTTTTCTTCTATGTTGTGAGTTCTATAAGATTTAAATTTTATAACGATTTAAAAAAATCAGATTAGTCGAAAAATGGAGTTTCATCAAAATTATTTTTTATTCAATTTTTTACAATAATAAATTTAGATATTGATGGTGTCGGTGGTGGGTGGTGAAAAAAGGGGAAGAAAACGATGGCTTAAAAAATAAAAGGGGATGAAGATGACCGGAGAAAGAATGGCAATGGCGGAAAGTTGGTGGCAATGGTGGTTGAGTTGAGTCAAAGAAGAAGAGGAGATGTTACTTTAATTTTTTTGAAAAAAAAATTCTTCATTTTTTAAGTAAATGATGTCTTTCATACTTTTTTGGTGTGTGTATTATTTATATGTTGTCATGTCAGCAAAAATTGTTCAATAGGTACAATGTATTGTAGTATATGTGTTCAATAGGTTAAAGGTTGAATTGGGGTCGCTAAATGAAATATGAGGACAACTTTAAGGGGTATTATGTAAGGCTAAAAAGAATAATTGCCATAGTAAATTTATCATTTTATCTTTACTAATTGATAAAATTTCAAAATTAATTTACTCATTCAAGTGGTTCTACATTTTCAAAAACATTAACTTACTAAATGATTGAGGTGTAATAGATATTATCTTTCTTGATTTATAAAAAATGACAACTAAAAAGTTCAAATTGGACCCGAGGGTAATATTAGCCTGTTATCTATTGTTTTTAAGATATGTATCAGAATTATTATTGAACGGAGGAATCAAAATGTAAGAGCTGATGTGCGCCTTCTCTAATTTTTCTAAAAGGAAAACAAATCCTTTGTTGTTTCCCTCATATTAACTTCAAAAAAAAATTAAAAAGGAAAACAATTCTCTTATTCTTTCTCCCAGTTTTCTGGGAAAAGTTGATATTCAATTCCCTCTCTTCCATTTTTCTAGTTCTTATCAGTTTAATTGAGTAGTTATCAATTTTATTTTGGGTGTTTTGGTTATGTATTTTTCTAGAGGTCTTCATGCTTTGATTGCATAAATGGTATTCAAATCAGAAATGTATTTACAATAGTTTTTGTTTGTTCATTATTTTTCCTTTACTCAATATTTATATTTTTTATTAAGAATATTGTATTTTTTATTTGTTTGCAGTCATTTTAATAGGTATGTCAAATGAATTTGTATTTCTGAAGCATAAATGTATTTTATTTCTTTCACAATCGATTTGTACTATTTAGAATATTTTATATTGTATTATATTCACTATGCATGCTAAAACATTTTTCAGAATCTTGTATTTTTTCTTAAATCGTGTTCATATGTAATGATTAGATTATATTGAAATACAATCAGTAATATTTTTGTAATACAAATATATATATATATTATATATATATATATACTAGTCATCTAATACAATTTTGATCACTAGGATACAAGTTTAGTTTTCAAGTGAAATACGAAAATAACTCAATCATGAGTACATTTTTGTTATGTGAATGTGAATCTATATTTATTGATGATTTTGTATTAATTTTTTGAGGAATGAGATGTAATTATGCAAATAGGGTTATATATGTGCTTAGATCTTCTCTCTTATGTTATTTTTGCCGTTGAGACTATATTATCGATTAGTCATTGCGTGATACACATATCAAAAGAAGAAATATCACTAGTAAATTGATGATTGAATGAACTCTTATAAGTTGTAATCCTCTTTGAGTCAGTCATTAGAGAGGAATCTTCAAGATTTTGCTTATCTAAAATTCTAATAGAGATTGGAGAATTTGCTAAGCAAATAAATATTTTGAAGATTTAAACAAATACAAAATCGATAAAAAAATTTAAAAATCGCAAAAAGATACACATATGAATTAATGAGAGAGTGTTGTGAATATCTCTTGGGATATTTTTTTCGAATTCTAAACAAAAATAAGGGCACCTATTGATGAGAGAGAAGTGGGAGATTAAAAATTGAAGAACAATTGAAAGAGGGAATTAGACGAGAGCGATTTGTTTTTGTTTTTTTGGAAAATATGAGAGAATATAATGGCTGAAAGGTGAGTTGAATGTGAGATAAATTAGGAACTAACCTAAGATAACTTTATTTGCTAAAATATTGACATTGACATTTTTAGTAATTATTTTTAAATCTAAATATTTTTACTATTCATATTAGAGATTTTGACTAGTTAGTTAATTTTAAAGGGTAAACTACACAAATCTCACTAGTTTAGGTCCTAATTACTAGGAGTCATATTATTTAAAATATTACTTTA